>CM044394.1:11317500-11740000 GCA_024322285.1 Musa beccarii
GAATAGAGGGGCCACATACCAAAGAATGGTCAACAAGATGTTCAAGCTGCTGATCAAAAGAAATATGAAAGTATACGTTGATGACATAATTGTGAAAAGTAAAATAGTAGGCATGCATTTGACAGACCTAGTGGAGACATTCCAAACACTCAAAGGGTTTACATATGGCTCAACCCTTCCAAGTGCATCTTTAGAGTCACCTCCGACAAATTCCTCAGTTATGTCATTCACTAGAGAGGGGTAGATACGAATCCTGAGAAGATATAAGTAATAACCGAGATGCAACCACCCCAATCAATTAAGGAAGTTTAATGCCTCACAAGAATGTTAGCCACACTTAGCCAATTCCTATCCAGGTCGGGTGACATGTGCCTTCCCTTTTTTCAAGTCTTGAAGCACTAGAAGAACTTCGAATAGACCCAAAAATGTAAGGAAGCCTTCGAGAAGTTGAAAAAACACCTCGCCTAGTTGCCCTAACTTACTTCGGCCAATCCAAGCAAGCCACTCAGCCTATATCTTGTGGCCTCCAACCATGCCATCAGTTTGATACTAATACAAGAGGATGTGGGGACACAACAACCCATCTACTATACTAGTCATGTCCTGAATGGACCAAGGAACGATACGCCCCCATTGAAAAATTGGCATTAGCTTTGGTATAGATAGCCAAGAAGTTACGACCTTACTTTCAAGCCCATACTATAAAGGTGATCACCGATCAACCACTCCAGCAGGGCCTCTCCAAGCTTGATATTGCAGAACGGATGCTCAAGTGGTCAGTCGAATTGGAAGAGTTTGACATCCAGTATATACCAAGAATGGCTATCAAATCCCAAGTACTGGCTGATTTCATCTCTAAGATCGCTCCTATAGAAATAGCAGAGAACAAAACATGTACTAAAAAAAGTGGACGGTATATGTGGATGGGTCAACCACCACCGAAAGAGGAGCCAGACTTGTCTTAAAAGGACCAAATAAACAATAGTATTTGCTTGCCCTCTTGTTTGGGCTCCAACTCACTCTAGAACTATAAGTAAAAGAGTTGGATATCTTTAGTGACTCACAGTTGGTGGTCAACCACATCAATGGAAACTATGAGGCCAAAGATGCAACCATGATGTAATACTTGGCTGAGGTATGTCGCCTTGCTAATCGTTTCCTCTGTCTCTCAATAACTAGGGTTCCCCAAACGAAGAATACCCAAGTCGATGCACTAGCAAAACTAGCATTTGCACAGATGACAAGCATAAACCTCCCAAGGATTGAAACACTCACCTCTCTAACAATTACAATTAGGGGTATTACCATGATAAAAGTTGTATCAAACTAGGTAGAAAAAATCCTTCGCTACAAAAAGAATGGAATGGTCTTGGCTGATCGGGATGTATCTCGATGACTTAGACACAACCAAGCATGGTATTGTAAGATTAACAGTCAACTATATCAAAAGTCCTTCAGCTAACCCTTTCTTCTATGTCTAACACCCACAGAAGCGGAGACAGTGTTGGCCAAGATTCACGAAGGCATATGTAGCGAACACAACGGCAAATGAACCTTGGCCTTCAAAATCCTCAAGTAAGACTATTATTGGTTGACCATGTGGCCGGACACCATAACTTATGTCCAATGATGCCCGCAATGCCAAATGCACACCCGGATATAGCATAACCCATAGTCCCTCTAACTCTAATTGACAATGTCTAGCCCTTTGCACAATAGGGAATAGATCTCTTAGGCCCTTTTCCCCCATCTTAAGATAGTAGAGATTTCTTATAGTTATGGTTAATTATCTCACAAAATGGGTGGAAGCTGAGCCACGAGCATCCATTATAGAGAAACAAGTAGAGGGATTCATTTGGAGGAATATAATCACACGATTTGGTATACTGAGGGCAATCATCACCGACAATGAAACTCAGTTCAACAACCTCAAGTTCAAGGACTTCTGCTAATCCTATGGGATCAAGTTGAGATTAAGTTCAGTAACATATCCCTAGACCAACAACTTAATAGAGATGACCAATCGAGCCATACATGAAAGACTAAAGAAACAGATAGGTGGAGCTCAGAACACTTGGGTTAACGAACTCCCAAACATTCTATGGGCATCACGGACTACTCCCAAGATGGCCTCAGGAGAATCTCCATATTGTTTAGCATTCAGGACTGACATAGTACTCCCCCCAGAAACAGTCTTCCTGACCTTGCAAGTCAAAAACTTCAAAGAGGGACTCTAGGCTAATCTAGATCACATTGACGAAAGGAAAGCTATGGCTCACCTCCACTCCTTGACATACAAAAAAGCCATAGCAAGACTCCACAATCGAAGAGTTCACCCTTGATGAGCCACGATGGGTGACCTCGTCCAGCGTAAGGCCGAATTTAGCAACCCAACGAAGGCCTAGAGAAAGTTAGTGTCAAATTAGGAAGGTCCTTACTGAGTAACCGACATAGTCTGAGATGGAACTTATTGTCTTGCAACCCTAGGAGGACAATTGTCGAGAATATGGCATATCAAACTTGAAGAAGTTCTACACATAAACACTAGCTCCCAACACTACCTTAACAATAAAATATCTGTAAAAAGGAACACTAGATTGAGTCTATACTTACTGAATTTGTGTACAAATGATGTAAGTTCAGTTGACCAAATAAGGAAGAAATTCTAGAAAAGATTAAAGTCTTACCTACCAGAATAAAATGAAGAGCCGAGGCCTCTACCTAGGCCGAGCCTATATGCTCCCTAATTATGCACTCAGTGTGAGGACCCAAGAGTGATACCTTGGATGAGTAAGAGTAAAAAAGAATTCGCTCCCGAGCCATGCATCTCGGCATGAAGCCCCGAGGGCTACACATAGGTTGAACCTACATACTCCCTAACCATGCTCCTTGACAAAAAGCCCCAAGAATTGCACCTAGGTCGAGCCTACACGCTCTCTAGCTATGCACTCGGTGTGAAGACCCGAAGGTTGCACCTAGGCCGAGCCTATACGCTCCCTAGCCATGCAACGTGAAGACTCGAGGGTGACACCTTGCATGAGTAAGAGTAAAAAAAGATTTGCTTTTGAGCCATGCACCTCAGCATAAAGCCTCGAGGGCTGCACCTAGGCTGAGCCTACATACTCCTTAGTCGTGCACATCAGTAAGAAGCCCTAATGATTGCACCTAAGCTGAGCCTATACACTCCCTAGCCATGCACTTGGTGTGAAGACTCGAGGGTTGCACCTAGGCCGAGCCTATGCTCTCCCTAGCAGTGCACTCGGTACGAAGAACTGAGGGCTACATCTAGGCTGAGTTTACATGCTCCCTAGTTGTGCACTTAGTGTGAAGACTTGAGAGTGGCACCTTGAATGAGTAAGAGTTAAAAAGGATTCACTTCCGAGCTATGCACCTTGACATGAAGCTCTGAGGGCAACACCTAGGCTAAGTTTATGCTCTCCCTAGCTATGCACCTTGACGAGAAGCCTTGAGGACTACACTTAGGCCAAGTCTACATGCTCCCTAATCGTGCACTTAGCATGAAAACCTGAGGGTGGCACCTTGAACGAGTAAGAGCAAAAAAAGACTCACTCCCGAGCCATGCACCTCAAAGGTTACCTCAAAGGTTGCACCTAGGTCGAGCCTATGTGCTCCTTAGCCATGCACTCGATGTAAAGACCTAAGAGTGGCACCTCGTATGAGTAAGAGTCAAAAAGAGCTCACTCTCAAGTCATGTACCTTGGCATGAAGCCTCGAGGGATGCACCAAGGCCGAGCCTACGTGCTCCCTAGTCGTGCACTCCATTGAAGACCCAATGCCTGCACCTTGACTGAGCCTACATGCTCCTAAGCCATGCACCTCGATGTAAATGTTGGTTTGGCAAGTCCTTTAGTCCCACATCTGGAAAACCAGATTTTCTATCCCCTATTGATGCTATAAAAAGGGGTCTAAGCTTTCTAGCTAGATGCACCACAGGCACTACAAGAAAAACCGCTTTGGATTTAATTTCATTAAGTCCATATTAAACTTTTGGGCTTTTCTTGTTTAGTAGTTTCAGGTGCTTTATGGCCTAGGAATAATTTTCTAAGGCATTTATAATTGTCCCATTTTTAGTAAAGATTTGCTCCTCCTTTCGTCCGTGGACGTAGGTCAATTGACCGAACCACGTAAATTCGGTTTCCCTGTTTCTTTTATTCTTTTCTGTTTATTATCTTTATTGGGTTGCCAAATTACCCTGTGGTAATTTCCTGGGGCCAGCTCTAACAAACTGGTATCAGAGCCTGGTTTTGGGATCTTTTGGCAACAATGACAATAACAAAGATTGTTGTCGAGAAATTTGACAGAAATGTCAACTTCGGCATGTGGCAGCTCAAGATGGAGGCTATTCTGGTTCAAGACGAAGATGATTTGGCACTACAGGGAGCTGAGAAAATTCTAGATGGCATGTTAGAGGAAGATTTTGCAGGTATGGATAAGAAGGCTCGATCTAGCATTATTCTAAATCTTTCTGACGAGGTTTTACGGGAGGTAGCTACGGAGATTACGGCTAAGAGCATGTGGGATAAGCTTAAAGCCTTGTATATGAAGAGGACAGTGGAGAACCGTCTCTACTTGAAGTAGAGTTTGTATATGCTTCGGATGAGTGAAGGTACATCTATAATCTCACATCTTGATAAATTTGATTCTTTAGTTATGGATTTGGAGAATATAGATGCAAAGATTGATGATGAGGATAAGGCCCTATTACTTTTGTGTTCTCTCCCCCAATCTTTTAAGTATTTCCGTGATACAATGATTTATGGAAAAGAAATAATTTCGTATCAGGAAATTAAATCTGCATTAAAATCTAAGGAGCAGATTGATAGGGATATCACTGGGGAGAATAGAGGAAATCAGGCCGAGGGTCTGGTTGTCAAGGGTAAAAGCGATAAAAGAGAATTTGTGACAAGAGTAGATCTAAATCTAGATCTAAATCCAGATATAGAAATTTGTAGTGCAGATATTGTCATAAAATGGGGCACATTAAGGCTGATTGCTTTAAATTGAAAAATAAATTAAAGCAAAAGGAAAAAATTATTGAGAAAACTACTGAGTCCGCTAAAGCTAGTGTTGCGGTGATGAGAATTTTGAAATATTTTCTTTGCTCTTGATGACAGGACAAGGTCTAAAAATGAATGGATTTTAGATTCGGGTTGTTTTTATCACATGTGTCCCAGTAGGGATTTGTTTTCCACATATGAATCTTGTAATGGTGGAATTGTTTTGATGGGCAATAATGCTGCGTGTGATGTTATTGGTAAAGGCACAATCCGAATTAAAATGCATGATGGTATTGTGAGGACGCTCACTAATGTTAGACATGTTCCTGATTTGAAAAAGAATCTCATCTTTTTAGGCACCCTAGAGGCTCTTGGGTGCAAATACACAGCTGAAGGTGGAGTTATGAAAGTTTCTAGAAATGCCCTTATTGTTATGAAAGCTTGTAGGTCTGGTAGCTTGTATATTTTGCAGGGAACTACTGTCACAGGCTCAGTTGCAGTCTCGTCATCATCATTGTCAAATTCTGAAAAAGGTTTGAGCATATTAAGCAAAAGAGGTTTTCTTTGTGGACAGAGTACTGGGCCATTGGATTCATGTGAACACTGCATTTTTGGAAAGTAGAAAAGAGTCAGCTTCAATTCTCCCGAGTCTACTAACGAAGATGATCCAGAGAAAGAGCAATATTCCATAGCAAAAGATAGACCACGGAGAGATATTCGACCACCACAAAGATATGCAAATTTAGTTGTATATGCTTTGTCTGTTGCAGAAGAAATTGGTGGAGTTGGTGAGCCTACTACCTACTCAAATGCAGTTTGTTGTGGTAATACCATTGCCGAGGGAAAGGTCCTTGTTCAGAAAATTCATACGAAGGACAATCCAGCTGATATGCTTACGAAGCCTCTTCTAATTTACAAGTTCAAGCAATGCTTGGACTTAGTTGGTATTCATTGTTGATGATTGCCCGTTAGGGCTTTTGTGAAGAAGGTGGAGCAAGTTTTGTTAGGACATGCCAAGATAGAGATTTGTTGGTTTGGCAAGTCCTTTAGTCCCACATCTGGAAAACTAGATTTCCTATCCCCTATTGATGCTATAAAAAGGGGTCTAAGCTTTCTAGCTAGATGCACTACAGGCACCACAAGAAAAGCCGCTTTGGATTTAATTTCATTAAGTCCATATTAAACTTTTGGGCTTTTCTTGTTTAGTAGTTTCAGGTGCTTTATGGCCTAGGAATAATTTCCTAAGGCATTTGTAATTGTCCCAATTTTTAGTAAAGATTTGCTCCTCCTTTCGTCCGTGGACGTAGGTCAATTGACCGAACCACGTAAATTCGGTTTTCCTGTTTCTTTTATTCTTTTCTGTTTATTGTCTTTATTGGATTGCCAAATTACCCTGTGGTAATTTCCTGGGGCCAGCTCTAACAAACTGGTATTAGAGCCTGGTTTTGGGATCTTTTGGCAACAATGACAATAACAAAGATTGTTGTCGAGAAATTCGACAGAAATGTCAACTTCGACATGTGGCAGCTCAAGATGGAGGCTATTCTGGTTCAAGACGGAGATGATTTGGCACTACAGGGAGCTGAGAAAATTCTAGATGGCATGTTAGAGGAAGATTTTGCAGGTATGGATAAGAAGGCTTGATCTAGCATTATTCTAAATCTTTCTGACGAGGTTTTACGGGAGGTAGCTACGGAGACTACGGCTAAGAGCATGTGGGATAAGCTTAAAGCCTTGTATATGAAGAGGACAGTGGAGAATCGTCTCTACTTGAAGCAGAGTTTGTATATGCTTCGGATGAGTAAAGGTATATCTATAATCTCACATCTTGATAAATTTGATTCTTTAGTTATGGATTTGGAGAATATAGATGCAAAGATTAATGATGAGGATAAGACCCTATTACTTTTGTGTTCTCTCCCCCAATCTTTTAAGTATTTCCGTGATACAATGATTTATGGAAAAGAAAATAATTTCAGATCGAAATTAAATCTGCATTAAAATCTAAGGAGCAGATTGATAGGGATATCACTGGGGAGAATAGAGGAAATCAGGCCGAGGGTCTAGTTGTCAAGGGTAGAACTGATAAAAGAGAATTTGACAGTAGTAGATCTAAATCTAGATCTAAATCCAGATATAGAAATTTGGAGTGCAGATATTGTCATAAAATGGGGCACATTAAGGCTGATTGCTTTAAATTGAAAAATAAATTAAAGCAAAAGGAAAAAATTATTGAGAAAACATCGAGTCATTGAAGCTAGTGTTGCGGTGATGAGAATTTTGGAAATATTTTCTTTGCTACTGATGACAGGACAAGGTCTAAAAATGAATGGATTTTAGATTCGGGTTGTTCTTATCACTTGTGTCCCAGTAGTGATTTGTTTTCCACATATGAATCTTGTAATGGTGGAATTGTTTTGATGGGCAATAATGTTGCGTGTGATGTTATTGGTAAAGGCACAATCCGAATTAAAATGCATGATGGTATTGTGAGGACGCTCACTAATGTTAGACATGTTCCTGATTTGAAAAAGAATCTCATCTCTTTAGGCACCCTAGAGGCTCTTGGGTGCAAATACACAGCTGAAGGTGGAGTTATGAAAGTTTCTAGAAATGCCTTTATTGTTATGAAAGCTTATAGGTCTAGTAGCTTGTATATTTTGCAGGGAACTACTGTCACAGGCTCAGTTGCAGTCTCGTCATCATCATTGTCAAATTCTGAAAAAGGTTTGAGCATATTGAGCAAAAGAGGTTTTCTTTACGGACAGAGTACTGGGCCGTTGGATTCATGTGAACACTGTATTTTTGGAAAGCAGAAAAGAGTCAGCTTCAATTCTCCCGAGTCTACTAACGAAGATGATCCAGAGGAAGAGCAATATTTCATAGCAAAAGATAGACCACGGAGAGATATTCGACCACCACAAAGATATACAAATTTAGTTGCATATGCTTTGTCTGTTGTAGAAGAAATTGGTGGAGTTGGTGAGCCTACTACCTACTCAAATGCAGTTTGTTGTGATAATACCATTGCCGAGGGAAAGGTCCTTGTTCAGAAAATTCAGACGAAGGACAATCCAGCTGATATGCTTACGAAGCCTCTTTCGATTTACAAGTTCAAGCAGTGCTTGGACTTAGTTGGTATTCATTGTTGATGATTGCCCGTTGGGGCTTTTGTGAAGAAGGTGGAGCAAGTTTTGTTAGGACATGCCAAGGTGGAGATTTGTTGGTTTGGCAAGTCCTTTAGTCCCACATCTGGAAAACCAGATTTCTTATCCCCTATTGATGCTATAAAAAGGGGTCTAAGCTTTCTAGCTAGATGCACCACAGGCACCACAAGAAAAGCCGCTTTGGATTTAATTTCATTAAGTCCATATTAAACTTTTGGGCTTTTCTTGTTTAGTAGTTTCAGGTGCTTTATGGCCTAGGAATAATTTCCTAAGGCATTTGTAATTGTCCCATTTTTAGTAAAGATTTGCTCATCCTTTCGTCCGTGGACGTAGGTCAATTGACCGAACCACGTAAATTCGGTTTCCTTGTTTCTTTTATTCTTTTCTATTTATTGTCTTTATTGGGTTGCCAAATTACCTTATGGTAATTTCCTGGGGCCAGCTCTAACAGTAAAGACCCATGGTTTGCACCTAGACTAATCTTATGTGCTCTATATCCATGTATTCAACATGAAGAACCAAGGTTTGCACCTCAGCCAAGCCAACATATTTTTTTCAACAAGAAGCAAGGAAGCCACTAAGAGAGACACACAAAAGGTACACCTTGAATTCCCCTACGAGAGACATATGGTATGCTTTTATAGGGGGGGGGAAGGAGAAAATGATAGAGGATCTTCTGATACCACCCAACAGGTAGCCACCTCAGATCACATGTGGCACCACTCCAGCCAAAGTAGCGCATATATATTAAAGCAGTGCAAAATGACATCGATCGATCCAGAAACAGTTATGTCCTAAAGTGACGTAGCTTGGCTCCAAGGCGACGCGCAGCAAAACCACGCCGTTCGGAATTAGGTGAAACAACACTTGCCAGCGAGGGCACAACCCTATAAGGCATGAGGTCGGGAGGATGGCCCTGGCATAGAGAAATCGTCTGCTTGAAATATCGACAGACACCAAGCATAGGGGAGTCAACTCTCTATGAAAGGTATAAAAACCACCCCCAAGTGGATGCCGAGAGATAAGGATTCACTATTTATAGAAAATTGACTAAAGATTCAAAGGGCTTAAGCCAAAACTCCGCTCTCCAACGTTGACATGTTGTGTAGAGACACTAGACCAAGTCTCTTGCAGATCAGCCAAAAAACACCCTAGAAGGTGATGACTACGATTCTTCATCCTTTCTCTATAAAGCCTTACTTCTGAATAGTCACGCAGACGATCTTATACAATCGGGACGGAACCAAGCTGTGCCCCTTCTTGAATCACGACATAAAGAATCACAACACTAGTACATTTAAGAATATATTTTGTAATAGTAATTTTAATTTATATAATAATCAAGCTAATTAATACATTATTACATAAGTAATGAATCTCAATTTTGAATTCATGTGTGAGCATCATTTCATGTAATACAAAAATTTATTCTAAAATATTATTAAAAAAATATACAGTGATAACCACCCACCCAAAATATAGATTAAGGATTAACTCACAAAAAGTAATCAGTTTTTTTTCCGTAAAAATCATTAACCTCAAGAATACTGGAGATTGATCCGATACTTTAAGATCAGTATATGAACCGCAAACCACCTCCAACAATACCTTTCTGATATAATAACAACAACTTATTTTGTGATGTGTAAATCACGTTGGGACCCACGGTACGATGGCCTATATTGTATTCATTGATGGTCATCACATTTTGGTTCAGTTAGAGATCATTTGCTCCTCCATGATTGGGTTTTGATTGTTCCAAAAAGAAATCCAACACTAAATATTGACTGCATCATTAACGACCAATATTGTAAATCCCCAAGGCCCGCTCGATTGTACAACATTTGGTTCTTTCTCATGGAATTCGACAACTCATATTATTGGACCCAGATTCATGCACCTAAACCTGATCATACTACCTATGACCTATGACATGCCCTCGTTCGACGACTCAAGTAACGGGGTAATGACGCCAATGCCGTGCTGTCATACTTACTACCTATCGCATGGACTCGTTCAACGACTCAAGTCACGGGTGTAACAAGGTGGTACTTCCATTACCGGACACGTTACGTTGGTCGCCCAACGACACTCCCGTTGCGGTTGACCCTGCAGTCGTGGCTTGTGGGTTAAGTGAGTGGGAGGAGCACTTGATCCATGAAATTAACGGCACGAAGCCTCGGCGTGAGTGCACTAATGCGTCCGCGCTCCTCGCGCCACGTGCATCCGCCGTATGCGACCACCGCGAGCCCATCGCTTGGTCCCCTCCCATAAATAAATCCCCACCGTCCGAGCGACCCAGCGGCGCCACAAGTCTTCACCGCGGCACGAGCGCACGACGCCTCCGCCTAGTGGTCGGGAGAACATCGGATCCCCTTGTCGCGGGAACCCGCACGTGCTGTGCCTCAATCGGCTTTCACCACGCGTCCCGCCGACAGCTCTAGGGTCGCGACAAGTTTCAAAATCCCCAATTGTTAATTTAACGTGGTTTTTGGTTTTTCAAAAAGTAAGTGATGAAAATGGGATTTAATTTTAGATGTTACGATATATTATTTAAAATTTTTAACATGATTTAGTTTTTGCCTCCGAAGGGTCACTCGATCTTTTGGATCCGAAAACTAATATTTATTTTGTTTTGGGGGGATTAAAAGGTGTTCGTCTTCTGTTTAGTACTTACTATACGACAAACCAAAAAAAAGGGGGTCCTGCCTGACCATCAGATGCCAAAAAATGGATCCAAAACTAATATTTATTTTGCCTGGGGGGTCAAAAATTGTTGGCTTTCTTCAGTACGAGACTAAACAAAATTTATCCTACGTGGCGACCATCCATTTAGTCCCAATGCCAGAATAAATGAAATAAATAAATAAATAAAAGCACGTAAATTTTCTTTACCTTCCGTTGGCTCACAACGATTCGGTAAAAAGGTCGGCGGAGACGTGAAATTTGGCGTTATTTTTATTTTTATTATTATTTTTACTTGGCTCAGGTATTGAAATGGCGTCCCTGCGCTCCGACCCGCTCTGCGTCTGTGCTCTCTGCCCTCTTGCGTTGCTGCCAAGTGTTTCCTGCCGCCACATTTTAACCATACAGTTCAAATGAATTCTTCCTACGTATTATTTTACTCACTATGTCGCCCTGCTTGTTCATCATCTGGAGATCTCCGCCTCGGAAGCTACGCCTCTCCTTCGCCTTCGACCTTCCTCCTCCACCTCTCTCTCCTTAAATATCCTTTCGCACTCCGTTCTTCCCACCTCCCCAATCGTTGCTTCTTTGTCTTTACGGCAAAGAAGAAAGAAGAGGCAAGAGAGGTAGTGTTTCTGGGCGATAGAATTGGTGATTGCGATGGCTCAGAAGCCGCTAATGCTCAAAGATTACCTTGAACTGGACTGGGATTCCGACTCCTACTGCGCTGGCTTCGGGTGCGTCCCGGCCCAGGCCGGTGACGCCGACCCAGACGCTGATGCCACGACCATGCGGTATCTCCTTGACGCGGAGCTCCCCGGTGGCGGAGGAGGACCAACGCTCCATCGGACGCGATCCATGAGCGCCATGGCGAAGATCTCCGCAGTGATCGGCGCTTTCAGGCTGCTGTCCTTCGCCGGTGCCTCCTCGTCGTCCGCCTCGGGTGGACGACGGAGGTGTGGGGCGGGAGGATTCCTGTCAAGAAGCTTCTCAAAACGGCTTAGTGGTAGCTTCTGGCGGAAGACGGGGAAGGCGGCGGCCGCAGCAATGGAGGACACCTGGGTGGGAGTTAAGGACATCGTACGGCTGAGTTTTGTCGAGGAAAAGGTGGTTAGCGACGAGCTCAGGTCGTTCGATTTCCCGTCTCCAGCTCTCAGCAGCTGCACCGTGTGGTCAGAGTCCGACTTCGTCCCCTCGACCACGGCCAGTACCGACGCCTCGGACGACAGCCTCTCCTCTGCCGGCGCTGCCACCTCCAGGGAAGCCAAGAAGGGATCCCCACGAGCAAGCTCGACCAGCAAAACCAAGGTGGACAGGAACAGCACCGGCGAAGGATTCGACGCAAGCGGCGCCGGCCTCCGCCGCATGCCCATGGTGAGAGGTCAATTAATGCCCTTCAATTATTTGTTGCTCACCCTCCACATCTCTCAGTTATTAAGTGCGGGCCCCAGTCTCGTTGTATCTCCGTTACTGGCAGCCGGATCTCTCGTCTAATATATGAAGAAATCGGAAAGTACACCGAATAGGTCGGTGGGCGTGAAACTGAGCGTAGTCTCAAAAATGTTCAACTTGGTCACTGCGAGTCGAAGACTACAAGGATTAGTAGACTGTCCAGTGATAAGCCACGCGTGTTTTATTTTCCGGCTTCTTTGGTCATGATACAAAATCGAACATCCACGTGGCCTTGTCATTTGTTTATATCTATTTTCCTTTGGAACAAAATTAGTCTTTATATTTCACTAATTCGTGTACTTGTCATTTACATGGGAAAAAACAAAAAGGCGACGGAGAGCGAGGGCACGGAGTCGCCGCAATGCCACTTGGAGGAAGAGGAGCAGCTGAGTCCAATGTCAGTCATGGACTTTCCATCTGGTGAAGAAGACGAGGAAGAGGAAGCGGACGACCCCGCATCGCCTTCCTTCCATCAGAGCCTCGCCAAGCTCGAACGTAGGCATCTCATCATAGTTTGTTTCTTCTTGAAACCGTGTGAAGAATCTCGAGTTGCAGTAGCTGCCGTTTTGTTTGGGCTCAGAGTCCTAGGAACAAGTCGTCTTCCATTAGGATTGCCAGACCATATATAATTGGAGGCTGAGACTTGATGCCGAGCCCAAAACTTGATGGGTTCTTGTGTCCCGCAGGAATCTCGTCTCTTTTGTCCGAGGCTTGTCTAGTGCGAACTCAGACCTCTGATTGTACCCATAAATAAGAAATCCTCCACCATTCTAGTTTTCTTTATAATTTTAGTTGAAATATTAACTTTGTTTTTACTAAATCGAGTAAAAATAGGAGTTTGATTAGCATATATTATATATATATATGTATATGTATATATATATGTATATATGTATATGTATATATATATATGTGTATATGTATATATATATGTGTATATGTATATATATATATATGTGTGTGTATATGTATATATATATACATATATATATTGGTTGCAAAAGTTTTAAAAGAGAATTGCAATGAATTGAAAATACCATCTTCCTAACTATTTTTTATCAATTATTAAGGTCTATCACGATTTTCAAAGAAACATTTCTTTTTTTTTTCCCTTGCTGAATAGACTTGCCTGCTTCGTTCACAGGGTCTCTCTCTCTCTCTCTCTCTCTCTCTCTCTCTCTCTCTATATATATATATATATATATATATATATATATATATATATATATAGGTGCTAGGTGCAATTTAATGACATTGGAAGTGTTGGGTAAATAAGAATTAATATATGCAAGGTGGGTCATCTGCTGGTGCAGTAACGAAGCGGCAGCTGCTGCAGAAGATCGGACAGTTCGAGAGTCTCATTGAACTGGAACCCATTGACGTCGACCGGCGCTTCGCCTCCACGGATTGCTTCGACGAATCCACCGACGACGTGGCATCCGTCGTGGAGGACGACGACGAGAGAGCCTTACGAGAGAGGAAGGCATGGGGCGTACTGGGAGAGCTAAAAGCCAGCTGCCACGTGGACCCAGCGGAGGCGAGCGTGGAGAAGCTCCTGCTGGACTTGTTCATCCAAGAACTGTCCTGCTCCGACGGCGATGCCAATCGCAACGGTCGGTTCCGGCGGGGCCACAGGGAGTGGGAAATATCCGCCGTGCGTCATGGGCAAGCAGAGGAAAGAGCGCTCTTAATCACCGCAAGAGATTGGATCGAGGGGACGAGGCGCCGGGACCTGGACGACTTCCACGGGGAGACAACGCTGAGGGAGATGGAGAGGGGCGGACGGTGGAGATCATTCGAGGAGGAGGAGGAGGATGGGGAGTTGGGGGTGTACCTACAGGGGCTCGTGCTGGGTTCGTTGATGGAGGAGCTGGTGATGGATTTAGTGTCATGTTGAACACAACGATACTAGTACGGAGTCGGCGCCATCGTCACTGTAATAAGTTAGCTGGTGAAGCTATCGTTAAGCAATGTATATGTCGCTGGACAGTGTGTGTGGTAGATAGAAGGGTTGGGAGGCCAACCAATTTTGAGTGGAGGGGGAATTGAAGAGCAGCTTCTTTGTATGTACATTACTAATGGAAGAGTAATTTCTTTAGGTCGCACGTACATGGAAGCACGCACTACTATTATTGACGCACACAAGATTCTGTTCCTCAGCCAACACTTAATAGAATGAAACTTGTGGGGGGATAACAAGCATTTTATTATTGTTTATCTCATCAATTGGTTTAATTTTTACGTGGAAAAAAATGCCCGTCAGAAGATCCGTGAAAGCCAAGCCCACAGTCAGTGATAAATTTCGCGTAAGCACCTCAAACTTTTTTGTGTCGTATGTTCGGATATCGACAGTTGGAATTTGTAATAGAATCCAAACAAGTGTCTGTTGCCGCAAAGTTGCTGGCACCAAAATTAAGAGACATTGAGGAGGTGTGTACCTTTCAATCTTTATGACCTGAGCTTGAAGCCGTCAGTGTTGGGCTCGATTTTGACTTCATAAAGTCCATTTAACTTCTCTATCATTCGGATATTTTTCTGCCTCTGCAAAATGTATTTAGATTTGGATCGTTGATGTTTTCTTGGAAAATTCTGTAGATCTCATTGTAATTTAAAATGAAATAAAAGTGAAATAAGTCATTTGAAATTCAATGGAACCCATGTTTTTTTCTTTCTTTTCTCTTCGTGTGTAACGAGGGAAATAAATAAATTCTTGACAATTCCGCTTTTTTTTTCTTATGTTCCGATGGAACATTAAGTGTGATTCTAAACCTTTTCTTATTTCTTTTGGCTAGAAGTGCGATCTGTAGGAAAATATCTGTGTGAGATACATATAAAGAGATGAGACATACACGAGTCCCGCATTTCTAACATATTGAGAAAGCCAAATTGCATATGTTGCATTCTATATATAACACAGTAAATGTATACTTTAGAATTGTATTGATGTTCATTTTGCATATATAGTAGCAGTCTTTGATAGAGAAACATGATAGACATCAATAACTTCAGTTTTACATTTGTCACAATCATCGTAGTCGATCCCTTAAACGAAATGATGCATTTAGAAGAGGAGGTTTTGCTATAAAATAAATAATGAAATGATACAAATGCAGACTGGATCAGATATTATAGTTGAGTAATCTGTTGGGCTTTACATACAATAGGCCCAGCCCGAGACGTAGAAAATTTTAATTTTAGGTAGCCGGTCTCATTCTATGTAACTCTTATCACCGACATCTTTGTCATTTCCTGCATTGTGCATGTTACTCACGTTGGCTCTTCCATAAAATTTGTGTACAAGAGAACCCTACCAGAAACGGAATGTTAATTGGTTCTCAAAGCCAAACCTATCAAATGAAAACTCAGCTTTATGATCTTAATCTTCTATCAATGAATACCACCGCTATCTCCTGCAGAATGTTGACACGGTCAGGTACGAGGAAGAAAAGCTTACATGTCCATCTCGTCTTTCTATCCTCAAACCTCTCCAAAATCAATCTAATACTGATGGAGGAACCTCGCAGCGATGATACCTTGTTGTGTGTCTTGGTGTTGTAATATCTTAGTAAATCAATCTAATACTGATGGAGGCACCTTTCAGGGATCATACCTTGTGTCTTGGTCCTAATATCTTAATGGTTAGCATATTATTGTCCAAATGATCAGTATCGAGTTTGAATTCATGTAACTTAGTTCTATATGAAATATAATATGTGACGGAGACAAAATAGTACTGGTAACAATTGCAGCGTTTAAGTAATATATATATATATATATATATATATATATATATATATATATATATATATATATCTCCAAGTCTTAGATTGCAATTAGTATCTATCACATGCCATTTAAATGCTTGTATGTTTCCTCTATTTATTTTAAACAGTAATTATAACTGTTGAATCTCAGATTTTAATGATGAAGTTAATTGATAAATTATTTATTCTAATCCATATTATCGAGATAAGTGTGTAGGATTAACTATGATAGGATGAAAATATAAAGTGATTTACCGAGATCAAGTTTGCTGGGAGTCCACCGGAAGAAATCCGAAGGAGTGTCGGAAGTCCACCGAAAGTTCGCCGAAAAGATCGTTGGAGGTTCGCGGAGATCACCGAGAAGGTTTGGAAGCTTGCCAAAGACTCGTTGAACTCGCCATAGAATCCGGAAGCCTGTTGGGAGTCCGTCAAAAGAAATTCGAAAGAGTGTCAGAAGTCCACCGGAAGTTCGCCGGAATAAGACTTGAAGAATGTCAGTTTAAACTGCTTAGAATTATGTTTCAATTTTGTAGTTAGCACATAATTAGGGTAAGGATTAGGAAATAATCATGTTTAAACCTAATAAGGGCCAACTAGGCCCTTATTGAGCTGATTTGGGTCGAAAAATAAGGGTCATTCAGCTTTGCTAAAAAGCCCGGGCGGTGGCACCGCCTATGACCCGAGAGCCATGGCTGGGTGGTGGCACTGCCCAACACCCGAGAGCACAGGCGGTGGCACCGCTAGCACCGGAAAACCCAAAAGTAATTCAAATTTGGAGCTCAAATTTGAATCTTCTTAGGGTCTATAAATACCCCTTCTTTCTCAGCTAAGAGAGCAACCTTTTGAGAGTTAGAAATTGAGCAAAAGTCATAGTAAAGCCTTGTTTTCGATAGCTTAAGTGTTCACCTCCCTCTTTTTGCAAAAATTTGTAAGAGTATGAACCACTTATAAAAAGGTTGTAAGAGGGGTATTTGGTCCTTCCCCTTCAACGTGACTTGCTAGTAGAAGTTGGGAGTCTCATCGAAGAAGGCTTTGAAAGTGGATGTAGATCATTTGACCTAGTGTGAGTGTTTAAATTTCTGAATCATTTCTCTACTTAGATGCAAATCATTTGATCTTCATCTCCTTTACTCAAGCTACTTTAACTAAGTCATCTTTCGTCGAATCGAAATCTTCATATGAACTAGCTATTTACGAAATTGATTTCAAACTTATGAGTTTTAATCCGCTGCACTAATTCACCCCCCCTCTTAGTGCTTTTCAATCCTAACAATTGGTATCAGAGCAAGGTTCACTCTTATATTTGGTTTTAAACCCAAGAGAGATGACGTATTCCGGAATGCAAGAGGGTCATTCCATTACACATCCGTCTATGTTTAATGGGTTGGATTACACGTATAGGAAGACTCGTATGAGGATCTTTCTTATTTCCATGGATTTTGAGATTTGGAGCATTGTCGAAAATGGATTAAAAAAATCTTCTCTTCTGATGAGCGAATGGAATGAATCGAAGAAGAAGACTTTTGCTTTAGGCTATGAATGCCTTATTTTACGCTCTCAACAAAAATGAATTTAATCTTATTTCGATTTGTGAATCGGCTTTTGATATTTGGCGTACTCTTGAGATCACTCATGAAGGCACTAGCCGAGTGAAAGAGTCCAAAATCAACATTCTTATGCATTCCTATGAATTTTTTCGAATGAAGCCAAATGAGTCCATTAGAGATATGTACACCCGCTTCACGGATGTCATCAATGGACTCAAAGCACTTGGTAAAGGTTTTTCTAATTTTGAACTTATAACTAAAATTTTAAGATCCCTTCCAAAGAGTTGAGATCCAAAAGTTACGACCATTTAAGAGGCCAAGGATCTTAAAACATTTCCTCTCGAAGAACTTATTAGGTCTCTAATGACCTACAAAATGACGTACCATGCTCATGAAGAGCTCGAGAATCCCCTTCCAAAGAACATGAAGGATATGACACTAAGAACACAAGAAGACCACTTGAAAGGAACATCGAGTGATGAGGACAGTGATGATGACATTACACTTTTAACTCAAAAATTTAAAAAATTTATAAGAAAGAATAAATTTAAAAATGACACTAAAAACAAACTTCAACATAAAAAGGACTAAGTCATTGCTACGAATGCAAGAAGCTGGAGCACTTAAAAAATGAATGCTTCCAAGCCAAGAAGAAGTAACCGAAGAAGAAGAAAGCTTTAAAGACTACATGGGATGACTCAAGTGATTCTGAGAATGAAGAAGAAAGCAACAAAGAGGAGGCCAACTTTGCGCTAATGGCTTTAGGAGAAGAGGTATGTGATTTAATTAATGAAGATTTATCTTTCGATGAACTTTCTATCGCTTTTCATGAATTATTTGATGAGTATAAAACTATTAGTAAGAAGTTCAATCTATTAAAGAAAGATCATACTTTATTACAAAATAAGCTTGATAGTCTTCAAACTCCTTCTTCACCCCCATGCTCTAAGTGTGAACACTTAGAAGCAATAAAGAGTAAGAACTTGCTACTTAAAGAGACCCTAAACAAGTTTAAGGTCGGTAGCAAGGGCTTGGACATGATCTTTGCAAACAAGGGTCACGTCGCAAATAGAAGTGGAATTGAATTTGTGAGTGGATCTCACCAAAATCTTACCACCTTCATTAAAGGACCCACATTGCATGTATCACCCCATTTGAAATGTAATTTTTGTGGTAAGACTAGACATATTGTTTACAAATGTTCGTTTAAGAAAATTAGTCCACATAAATTGATATAAAAGAAATATAAATAATTTAATGTTAAATTACAAAGATAGTAGATCAATTTTTGAGGCACTCAAAAATCAAATGGGTACCTAAAAAGCATCCTCTTTTGTAGACAAACTCACAAGCTAGGAGTAAGAGATGGTATCTTGATAGTGGATGCTCAAGGCACATGACCGGAGATCCATCTCATTTCTCTATGCTCACTAGCAAAGAAGAAGAGTATGTCACCTTCGGAGATAACAACAAGGGTAAAATCATTGGCAAGGGAACCATAGGTAACAAATCAAGTTTTTCAATTGATGATGTGTTGCTAGTTGATGGATTAAAACATAATCTTTTAAGCATTAGTCAATTATACGATAAAGGTTATGTCATTAGATTTGAATCTAATGTTTGTATCATTGAAAAACTAAACAATAACATATCCATGATTCCATTAAAACAGAATAATGTCTATACCATTAACCTTGATGAACTTAGTAATAAAATATACTTTTTCGTTTTAAATGATGATGCTTAGCTTTGGCATAGGAGATTAGGCCATACAAGTATGAAACTAATATCTAAGATTTATTCTAGAGAGTTAGTACGAGGGATTCCCAATATGAAGTTTGTCAAGGATAAAGTGTGTGATGCTTGTCAACTAGGAAAAGAAATAAAAAATAGTTTCAAACCAAAAAATCAAATTAGCACAACTACTAGACCATTGTAATTGATCCATTTGGACATATTTAGACCAATTGATATAACAAACCTAGGAGGTAACAAATATGCATTCGTAATTATAAATGACTATAGTAGATACACTTGGACCTACTTCTTGGCTCACAAAAGTGATTATTTTAAATATTTTTCTAAAGTTTGTAAACTTACTCAAAACGAAAAATGTTTTATGATTTCATCAATTCGGAGTGATCACGGTGGTGAATTTCAAAACCGTGACTTCCAAAATTTTTGTGAAATAAATGGATATAACCACAACTTCTCTACTCCGAGGAATCCTCAACAAAATAGAGTAGTGGAAAGAAAAAAAAAAAATTTATAAGAAATGGTAAGAACCATGTTAAATGAATATAGTTTACCTAAATATTTTTGGGCCGAAGCCATAAACACGGTTTGCTATGTCATGAATCGGGTTCTAGTAAGACCATCTCTATCTAAGACTCTGTATGAATTATAGAATAATAAAAAACCCAATGTTTCTTACTTTAAAGTTTTCGGTTGCAAATGCTTTATCTTGAATGAAAAAGATGTCATAGAAAAATTCGATGCTAAATCCGATCAAGGCATCTTTCTTGGTTACTCTTCCATTTCTAAAGCTTTTTAGGTTTTTAATAAAAGAACCCTAGTTATAGAAGAGTCTATTTATATAGTTTTTACTGAATTTTTTGAATTAAATTTTTTTTTTTGATGATGATCTTGGTTTTGATGATTTAAATTTGAATGAACCCTCTCCTTAAAATGACAACTTGGATGCATCTTCTTCCCAAATTTCCTTACCTAAGGAATGGAAGTATGTAGATGCCCATCCCAAGAAGTTAATTATAGGAGATACATTGAAAGGGGTTCAAACTTGTTCTTCTTTTAAAAATTTTTGTGCCCATGCCATTTTTCTTTCTCAAATTGAACCCAAGTGCATTGACGATGCCTTGAAAGATGATTCTTGGGTTATCACAATGCAAGAAGAATTGAATCAATTTGAAAGGAATGAGGTATGGAAGCTTGTTCCTAGACCTAGTGACAATTTAGTTATTGGTACTAAATGGGTCTTTAGAAACAAGCAAGATGAATGCGGTATCGTGGTTAGAAACAAGGTTAGACTAGTGGCTAAAGGTTTCAACCAAGAAGAAGGTATCGATTACGAAGAGACCTTTGCTCCTGTGGCAAGATTAGAAGTCATTAGGATGCTCCTTGCCTATGCTAATAGTAATGATTTTAAATTATTTCAAATGGATGTCAAAAGTGTCCTCTTAAATGGCTTTATTTCCGAAGAAGTGTATATTGAATAACCTCTTGGATTTAAAATTTTTTTTTCCTAATTATGTGTTTAAATTAACTAAGGCTCTCTATGGACTAAAACAAGCTCCTAGAGCTTGGTACGAAAGACTTAGTTCCTTTCTTATTTTAAATAATTTTACAAAAGGCAAGGTTGATACTACATTATTTATCAAATATTTTAAAAATATTTTTTTTATTATTCAAATTTATGTTGATGATATTATTTTTGGCTCTTCGGATGAATCACTATGTGAATCATTTGCCAAGTGTATGAGTCATGAATTTGAAATGAGCCTAATGGGAGAATTAACCTTCTTTTTAGGATTACAAATTAAACAACTCAGTAATGATATATTTATTAATCAATCTAAATATACACTAGAATTATTAAAATGATTTAACATGAATGGTTCAAAAGCTATAAACACTTTTATGAGTACTTCCACTAAGTTAGATTTGGATGAAAATGAAAATTTTTTTGATCAAAAGACATATAGGGGAATGATAGGTAGCTTACTTTATCTCACTATGACTAGACCGGATATCATGTTTAATGTAGGGTTTTGTGCAAGATTTCAAGCTGATCCTAAGCTGTCCCATCTTAAAGCTATTAAAAGGATCCTTAGATATCTTAAAGGTACTCATAATCTAGGATTATGGTATCCAAAATCTGATAACCTTGATTTAATAGCTTATGCGGATGTTGATTTTGGCGGATGTAGAATAGATAGAAAAAGTAGATCCGGAACATGCCAATTATTAGGACATGCATGTGTTTCTTGGTCTTCCAAGAAACAAAACTCGGTTGTACTATATATGGCTGAAGCCGAATACATTGCTGTAAGTGCATGTTGTGCACAGGTTATTTGGATGAAAAATACATTAGAAGATTATAAAATTTATTTAAAGAACATTCCCATAAAATATGATAATACAAGTGTTATTTGTCTAATAAAAAAATATATTCAACACTCTAGAACTAAGCATATTGACATTAGGCATCACTTTATACGAGATCATATTAATAGTAATGATGTCATTCTAGAATTTATTAATACAAAATATCAATTAGTGGACATTTTCACAAAACTCTTGAATGAAGAATAATATGACTTTATTAGAAGGGAATTAGGCATGTTGAATTGTCCTCGCGAATGAGCTTTATTGCATGTCTTTTTCGGAATTTTTTTTCTTTTCGACTTTCGTGGATTTGCCTTCCTCTTTTCGATTTTGTTTTTAAAGAGTGATCTAAGATATCATCCTATCTTAAATCAACACATCAAAACTTCTGAAAATAAAATATTAATTTTTTTTTAAGTGTGCTAGTGGTGGTGTTGCCAGAACCGATGGTAGCACCGCTTGGGTGCTCGGCCCCCAGGCAATGGCACCGCTCGGTTGGCGATGGCACCGCCCGAACACCTCCTTTATAAAGGGGGGTTAGGGTCGGTGGTGGAACCGTCCCTAACCCAAGAGAGTGCTCCTAATCCTCCTCCAAAGGCCTCTAAACCTCTCCACACCCTATTTTCTTCCTTTAGAAGCCTTAGAGAGGTTTTCTTCTTGAATCAAGATCTCTACCTCCCAAGGAATCTTAAACAAGGTAAAATCTAAAGTTTTCTCTTCTTTTCTCATTACTTGGCCTATTCCTTAATGTTTCTTCTTGATCCATCATCATAACTAGATATGACTCCTAAGAGATCATCAAGAGCCAAAGGGAAAAGGTTGGAAGGAGATTCTTATGACCCAATCCTCTTTATATCTAATGAAGTAGCTCTAAGGTACCCTAATTTCGAAGCAAAAACCATATATAAGGGGAAACATATTAATCTAGGTGAACTAGGAAACCTAGAACCCATTAGATGGTTTGTCGATTTAGATGTCTTGCCTATCTTACAAATCGATGAACTGATTTACCCTAGGTTGGTTATGTTGTTTTACGCAAACTTAAGTATTGAAAATGATAGCTTGACTACCTACCTTTTAGGACGAAATTCGAATTTTTGATCATACGATATGTGAGCTAATTGGAATTGAAGAAAAGGATAGGGGTTGTTATTTCAAAGGCCAGTGGGATATGGATGCAATCGGAGCAACCCACTTTGAGGCTTTAGAGACTATCTTTGCAAATCCTAACCTAGGCATTGTTCCTAAAAGCTGTGAGCACTTGTTACCCTTCAATTCTAAAATTCTTCATCACATCTTCATAAGCATCCTTATTCCTAAACAATATCACCACGATGAGATTAGTATGCTAGAGTTAAGTACCATGTATTAGATTATGACTAGACAAAATAACTATTTTGGATACTTGATCCGGAAACATATGATGAAAATTCTATCTAGAGACTTAATGTTATCATATGGGGGATTAATCACTAGATTGATACTTGCACATGATATCTGTGTATCACCCGATAAGGAAATAATACAAGTTGATAGATATAACACTATCAACAGAAACCTACTTAAGAGACTTAGATGCACATTTAGAAATGGTATATGGATTCGGCAATCTAGAAGGATTGATCTAGCTTGCCCACCAGTAGAGCGACCTGAAACACCAATCATTAGGGGAAGTGAATCGCCTCCTCCTAGTCCCTTTGGTGTAGCACCATCAGAATCGGCTCCTGCTCCATCCTCTGAAGATCCAATAATGTTAGCATTACATCAAATCAAATCGCAGCAAGATCAAATCAACTCACAACAAGCTGAAATTTTGAAGGAAGTGCAATAGATGAACCGAAAGATAGATCACCTATATAGGCATTTTGGAATTCCTCTTGATGAATAGTTATTGTCTTTGACTCTTATTTTGCAAACCTTTATGACTACTATGGACATATTTGAAATACTCCTAAGTATGATGTTGTTTCTTTCATATCCTCTACTTGGATTTTGAATGACATCGCTTGAATTTTTCTTTTGATCGTAACATTTGGATGATGCTTTCATATTATTATAATATTTTGTATGATTTGATATCTTTCTCAAATGATTGATTGATTTCATGCTCCCTGAATCTATTTTAAGCATGTTTCATTTCATGGAGTAAAAAATGTCAAATTGATGATTGATAAAATTTTGATATCTCCTACTCATAGCTTGATAAATAGAGATTGTTCCTTTTTGGATTTCATAGCAATGTATGAATTCTTCACCTCCATTTTGTTGATGACAAAGGGGGAAAAATATGAAATTGATGACAAATGACTTATATATAGCAATATGATGGAATGAAAAATGACTTAATGTATCGTATCGCATCGCAATAACTTATATGGTTCATATTACAAATTGCTGTCATTTGACTTAATGTATTGTAAATTTTCTTGAGATAAGCTATTATTTCATTTGATATCATGCCTTGATTTTAAGTACTTTATTGATATCATTTGATCCTTGTCATATTTCAATTAATAATTGATATCTCTTGTCCTAATGATGAATGTTTATAGGTGTCATACCTTGACATTATTTTCATCAAGAAAAATATGAAGTTTCGTATTTATACTAAAGCATGCTTATTAAGCTTGACGATAAATAAAACTTATTGGTTTCGGCTTGAATTCAAAAGATTGAATTCAAGTGTTTTTACCTTCTCATAATATGGCATATAGATAGGGGGAGTTAAGATTAACTCCATCATCAATTGATTGTCATCATCAAAAAGGGGAAGATTGTTGAATCTCAAATTTTGATGATGAAGTCAATTGATGAATTATTTATTCTAATCCATATTGTTGAGATAAGTGTGTAGGATTAACTATGATAGAATGAAAATATAAAGCGATTTACCGAGGTCAAGTTTGTTGGGAGTCCGTCGGAAGAAATCCGAAGGAGTGTCGGAAGTCCACCGGAAGTTCGCCGGAAAGATCGTCGGAGGTTCACGGAGATCACCAAGAAGGTTTGGAAGCTTGCCAAAGACTAGTTGAACTCGCCACAGAATCTGAAAGCCTGTTGGGTGTCCGCCGGAAGAAATCCGAAGGAGTGTCGGAAGTCTATCGGAAGTTCGTTAGAAAGCTCATCGGAAGAAGACTTAAAGAATGTCGGTTTAAATTACTTTGAATTATGTTTCAATTTCGTAGTTAGTATGTAATTAGGATAAGGATTAGGAAATAATCCTGTTTAAACCTAGTAGGGGCCAACCGGGCCCTTATTGGGCTGATTTGGGCCAAAAAATAAGGGTCATTTAGCTTTGCTGAAAAGCCCGGGCGGTGGCACTACCCATGACCCAAGAGCTAAGGCTGGGCGGTGGCACCGCCCAACACCCGAGAGCACAGGTGGTGACACTGCTTGGTTGGGCGGTGGCACCGCCCAGTACTCTGTCAGTCTAACATTGACAGGCGGTGGCACCGCCAGCACCGAAAAACCCAAAAGTAATTCAAATTTGGAGCCCAAATTTGAATCCTCTTGGGATCTATAAATACCCCTCCTTTCTCAGCTGAGAGTGTAACCTTTTGAGAGTTAGAAATTGAGCAAAAGCCATAGCAGAGCCTTATTTTTGATAGCTTAAGTGTTCACCTCCCTCTCTTTGCAAAAATCTGTAAGAGTGTGAACCACTTGTAAAAAGGTTGTAAGAGGGGTATTTGGTCCTTTCCCTTTAATGTGACTTGCTAGTGGAAGTTGGGAGCTTCATCGAAGAAGACTTCGAAAGTGGATGTAGGTCATTTGACCGAACCACTATACATTGTGGTGTTCCTTGAATGTGTGAGTGTTTAAATTTCTGAATCATTTCTCTATTTAGCTGTAAATCATTCGGTCTTCATCTCCTTTACTCAAGCTACTTTAACTAAGTCATCTTTCATCGGATCGAAATCTTCATTCGAACTAGCTATTTATGAAATCGATTTCAAACTTACGAGTTTTAATCCGCTGCACTAATTCACCCCCCCTCTTAGTGTCTCTCCGATCCTAACAATTACAAGTAACAAAAGTGGCTATGCAGATTGAATGTGTCTTATACTGACATAACATACATCACAGTACCTTTTTTTTTTTTTTGTGGTTTGGAAGAAAAAACAAACAAGGATACGGTTCCGACGATGATGGAGGGAAGATGACAACGGGTGAGGTGTAGGCCATTGAAGGGCGGCTCTCAAGGAGTTGAGCATCTACAGGGCATGAGAGAAGCCATAAAATCTTATAGATAATGTTTAAACAAAAAAACAGGTTCTTGGTTGGACTGATCATTAAGCATAAGTTGGTCAGGATTGGTTCGGATGGCTTTAGATTCTTTTCCATGATGATTTTTTTTTGGATAAGACTATTTTAATATAAAATTGGATCTTAAAATTTGTATGACCCATTTTTATGGGATGCTATATATCGTTAAGATATTGCACATGAGTAATGTTTCTGATAAATTTATTGATTAGAATAGTGCATAAGTTTTTCTTTAAGTAAAAAACTATCTATTACTAAAAAGAAGAGTTTAGTATAAAATAATTAGAGGTGAGAAAGTGTGCATCATTATTGCCGCTTCTTACACTTTTATGAATGTGTTGAAGGCTAATTAATATGAGATGTCTTCAACCAGAGAACGTACCTACCAAGGTACAAGTTTGGTTTTATTAGCATAGTATGTAAATGTTAGGGAGTTAGTATCTAACAAGATTCATCCTAAGAGGAGGCCTTTGAGGATTGCTAACCCTTTCAAGAAGTAACAATACAACATCTAAATCTATAAGAGAGAATCTTATTGCTAGTGGAGTCTTTGAAGACAAAACCTGAATCCTATAAAGAGGCACCATCACACTCAGAGGTTAAAATTAAAAATTGATAAAGGTTTAGAGTTGATGGTGGAAAGTAGAGGGAATAATCCCTCATGTGGTTACTAGGATATCGTTAAAGATCATTGGTAGATGTTAGTATCTTTCTCCAGATTATAGATGTTGTGGCTTGAAGGTTGTAAAAGCAAAGAGTCATTTTTATTTAACCATATATGCCAAAGAGAGATGACGATTGTGTTTTGGAGTTGGAGTTACCAATAAAAGAAGAGGACAAATTTTTCTTAGAGCCAAGAGCCTTGATACTAAGTGTCAAAGAAGGAGAAGGGTGCACTTACAAACACATTTCAAATGGGCATCGAGAGCCCAATATATATTTCAAACATACATAGGTGTTTAGTAATTTTTTAAAAATCATATTTTGACCTGGATATTCATTACAAAAGCTCAAATGCTGATGATGTTTTAGAGTATTATTAGCATTTCAACATTTGAGGGATGCTAATTAATTTTTTTTTAATTTTCAAGATACTCTATGATATTATCTAAAATCATAATATTATCATTGTACAAGAAAAACCCTAACCCTCATTTCCTCTTCTCTTCTCTCAATTTCTACTATCATTAACTCAACTCAAAAGTTCATCGACCACTTGCTTTACGGAGCAATATAAACTCTACTAGTGATGTATCTTATGACATGGCTAATTTGCATATTCAAACAACCATCAGCATAATAAGTATTATATCTTAATGTACTGACATGATTTAACGAGAAACCAATATGATTTATGTTTTTATAAGATGAAATTTTATTTATTATTTTTAAAAATTATTTTATATTTATTTATATGATTATATTATTTATTTATTATATATAAGCCATACAATTTTTTTTATAAGATTACACACATCTATTTATTTATTTTATTTACTTATTAATTTAAATAAAAATATGTATTTATTTTTTAGTAAATATTAAAAATATTAGAAGGGATAATTTATCATAAAATATTCAATGAACTTTTAAAATATAATTTTACCAAATAACACTTATGTCAATGTATATTTAAAATATAATTTTCATCTATTATTTATAAAATGCTCAAATTATTTCATAGTTACATATTTACTCAAATTCCTTTCTCCAAATGCATATTAAAAATGTGAATGTGTTCCCAAACACATCTAAGATCTGTTTAAAGTTGAGTTTTAAGGATGTCCCAAAGTTCAACTACTAGTTTACATTTAAAGAATGTATTTAGGTGAATCATAAAAATGTTTCATATGTGTCAAGTGTCGACTTAAGAATGAAAGTTTTTTAAAAGATAGACAGAGGTAGAAAGTCTATCTCATAATAATTTTCGGAGGAATATTTTAATTTTAGGATAAATATTAAAAGGCTACATCACCTTCTATCTAGGTCAATCAGCTTCTTCACACTGATCCTCCCTTTTTAACAAATGTAGGCATTTTTTGCAGTAGGTTTTTCATTTGGAGAAAAGGATCAAACCCAATAATTATCATATGGGAATTACACCAAATGGATCAATAGAATTCTTTCAAGAAATGGGTGGAAGCAATTTTTGGGCTGTATGATTCCAATCTTTGTTAGAGATGAGGTTGAAGACTTGAGGGTCTTTGTTAAAATAATTAGGATTAAAAAAAGTTGATCATTTAGAGAGGGGTATGTTAGAAATCCATGGGTCTTCGATAAAAGAGGTGTTCTAGCTATTCCCTATGCATTTACGAAGATTATTTTGATGGTCCATGGAAATAATATTTTTTCAACTACGAAAGGCATTAGCTTATGAATCCAAGGATGAAAATTTTCATACTTAGCAATAAAGATATTTGTGCAAAGGATGTTTATGAGATTTAGCAAAGGGTTGAGTCTCTTGGCACAAATGGTCTTTTTGATCATGTGAAGATTTCCGATGTCAAGCCCTCCTTTTACTTTAAGACAAACCATAATATCCTAGTTAATGAGATTGATTTTTTTATTTTGATTATTGGTGTTGTTGAATCTCATATTTTAATAATAAAACTAATTGATAGTGTTTAAGATTTGATCTGCGTTTTGAGTGATGCAAGAAGTTTACATTAGGGAGAGATAATTAAAGTTGGAAGAATCCACGTTAGGCTAGAGGAGAACATATCAGAAGATTGGATATCGAGCTGAAGGATTGGTCGACGTATCGGTAGAAGACTTCGGACGATGGGTTCGGGCATCGGGCTAAGAAGAGCGAAATTATGTCAAGGAGATTGGATTTGGTTGATTGGGCAATAGGTCGCAAGAGAGGATGATGCACCATAGAATCGGATGAAGCACCGATGGGCCAATAACATGCTGAATAACAAATTTAAAGCTTTATAATAATTGTCTAGATCGAAGTAGGTTTAAGGTATAATTGAGTTGGAATTGGGCCAAATCAATTACGAGCCAATTGAGCCTGAATCAATATTATGTTTGGCTAGATGAAAGGCTCAAATAATGACCTGGAACCATGTTAAGCGGTGGCACTGCCAGGGTTAGCGGTGAAATTGCCTGAAGGCTCGGCCTCCTAGGCTGAGTCTGGATGATAATATCACCCAGACTGAGTGATGATATCACCCATACTGAGTGGTGGTACCGTATAGTACACTGTCAACTCAATGTATCAGATAGTGGTACTATCAGATTGGGTGATGGTACTACTCAGCACAGGTGGTGGTACCATCAGTACCCAAAATCTCGAGATGTTTGAATTTTGGCTCTAAGTTTTAAAGCCATTTAGGGTCTATAAATATCCAAGCTATTCTTGCTTGGCACAACAAGAATCATGAAAGAAAAAAGAGCTAAAACTCTATAAATTTAAGGTTAAAACCCTTATAAAAGTATAGAGTCCTTCCTCCTTAAGCATAGAAAGTATTCTAAGAAAGAATGAGAGGGAAATCTTATAAAAGAGAGTTGTAAAAGGATGATTGGTCTTCGCTCATTAAAAAAAGACTACTAGTGGATATCAATGGCCTCGATGAAGGACGAATCGGGAGTAGACATAGGTCGGACAACTGAACCACTATAAAAATCCAGTGTGATCTCTTCTGTGCTCTTTTACTTTACACTTTTCATTCGTATTCTGACTGATTTACTTGCTCATTACTTTTACAATTGTCTCTACGTCTAAACATATTTTCACATACGATCTTTATTCAAACGAAGCTTTTCATCATATGAAATAGTTTTTTGAAATCGTAAATCGATTTTTTTATCGCTGCACTAATTTACAACTCTTAGTGCTGACTGTGATCCTAATAGGTGTCTCAAACACAATCTTGAAAGCTTTAATAATATGGTAAGAAAATTTTATATTCATAAGTAGGTGAATGAATATGGAGTTCTTCACCAAATTAATTATAATAGACTTTTTGGCTTGTGTTAAAAGCCCTTTAGCCCATCCTTAAATTTTAAGGATAACTCTATCTACCATAAAGTTAAGGAAGTTATTAGGAATATGAGTAATGGAAAGGAATGTTGTGAGACATTTTATTAGCCATTTTCCTTCCTTAAAATTGAGGGAAAAAATAATCTTATGTTTAGTCTCAATTGGGTAGGTTTTTAGGAAGAAGAGCTTAGATTTAATTTGATTGGCTTGTCAGTTTGTAAGATAATAAAAGGTTCGAAGGATGTCATGTATATTTTTGCAAGTATTGTTGTATCTTTTGAAGGCTACAAGGATGTCATTGGTGAACATAAGATGTGAGAGTTTGAGATCATAGGGGAGAGTGATCCTTTGGAGATAGCATTTGAGAGGACACTTGAGAAGAGTTATTGCAAAGTATGAATACCTAATGCCCTTTTTTGCTTTGAGACCATTTGGATGCAGTTCCATTGAATAAAAAAGAGTATGTAGGAGAAGAGATATGTGAATTGATCTAATGAATAAACTTGTGAGGGAAGTCGATGATTTTAAGCATGTGAGACATTGTATCCCAAGAAATATTATCAAAAACTTTAGTTAGGTTGATCTTAAATAGAGTAGGAGGGTTTTTGCTTTTAGAATTAGCCTTGTTGCGAATTAGTTTATTAGCGATAAGAATATTATCATATATATTTCAGATGAAAGTGGATTATTCTTGAGAGATTAAAAAGTTAAGGTGAGGTTTATTATGATTGGCGATTACTTTTACAAGGATTTTGTATAAGATATTGGATAGGACTATCGGACGGACATGATCTACTTTGTGAGGCATTAGATTTCTTGAGAATAAAAAATAGGTAGTAGAGATTAGAAGTTAGCTATCATAGCAGGAGAGTTTGGGGAAGGTCAAGTTAGATGAAAGGAATTGCCCATTGATGTCGAAGTGAGTATTCCAAAGGTTATGATAATAATTGTCAAAATGATTTCTAATGTCCACTTGGTCGATAATAGTAACTCCATGTTTTGTGTAGATCTAAATAATGAGGTTGTGTTTATGTTTGAAAGTGAGAGATTGTGAAATATTTTATGTTCTTGTCACCTTCACTAATTCACATGGTTTTTGCCATAGGCCAATGATAGATATGGTTTTTGTCTATTAAGGGAAAGAAATTTATTGTGAGACAATGTAATTTGATATTTTCCTTTTGAGATAAGATCTTTAAAGAGTCTTTATATTCAAGGATTAATATATCGACTGAAGTTTGTTTGATAGTTCTATTTAACAAATTCGAACTAAAAAGCTTTCTATTTGGTAAGAATGAAGCTAACGGACAAAAGATTTTGATGGAAGGAGATCATCGTTGAAATGATTCATTGACGATTAATTTTAGATCAGATGTTTTACTTCAGAGGAGAGAAACTAGTGGGGTTCAAAGCGGAAGAATTTAGGGGGCCTATTTATGATGGGTTTTGTATTAATATTCAAAAGAAGAGGGGAATGATCTAATGTGATCTTTGGGAGTTGAGTGATAATAGAGTAAGCAAATAGTGAAAGCTAGTAATTTATACTATAAACTCAATCAAGACGAGCAAAAACCCAAGCAAAAGCAAAACGTCTATTATTCCAAGTAAAGCATGGATTAATGAACCTGATATTGATTAAATCTTATTTAAAAATCAAATTTTAGAGAGAAGTAATAGATCGATTAAACGAAAATGACACACCATCGAATTTATTACCAAACTGAATTATAACATTAAAATCTCCAGAGAGAAACTAGGGAATATGACTAAGATTAAGATTCATAAAATAGTTCAAAAACATATTTTATAAATAAGAGTTCGTACTAGTGTAAATGAAAGTGAGGAGAAAGGGAAGCATACCTTGTTTTTCCATTAGAAAAGATAGAGATTGAGTGTTTTTACTTAACGATGCTTTGATGATATAGGTCTTCCAAATTGCAAGGAATGCCTCCTGGTCTGCCAGAAGAAGCAACAAGCAATCCATCCCAATGTTGATTGAATCTTTTGATGAACTAGTGACCGGCCTCTTCATTAAGGTCTGTTTCCTGTAAGAGAATCAAACTAGGGTTAAATTATTTTATGAGAGTAAATATGTTGTATGTAATGGATATTTTTATGAACTCCTCTATAGTTCCATAAAAACTAAGAGTTAGGTCCCTATTTACTAGGAGAGCCTATGTCCTTGTTTAAGGTGAACTTTATCATCTGTTCTCTCTCTCTCTCTCTCTCTCTCTCTCTCTCTTAATGAAAAGAGAAGGAAAAAGATAGGGGACTTCTCTTAGCTAGAGCACTTATGGCCTTGGGTCCATCTTTGTGAGTATATCTAGTCCATTTTGGATTAGCTTAAGAACTCCAGGTCATCGATGCCTCTTTCATGAATAGCATCCTGTTAGGACCGAATCGACACTAAGAGGGAGAGGGGGATAAATTAGTGTAGCGATAAAATGGTTCGTTTAAAAAAACTTCAGTTTGATGGAAGCCATATCAGAAATCGTTTAACTTCGAAAATATTTGTAAAATAAATAAGGAAGTATACGGTATAATTAAATATCAAAGAGGAGAAGAAGAGAGTGCATACTAAATTTATAGTGGTTCGGTCATCTGACTTATGTCTACTCCCAATTTCTCCGTTGTCGAGGCTATCGGTATCCACTAATTGATCTTTCAACGGGCGAAGATCAATTACCATTTATAACTCTTTCTCTTTTTTACAGGTTTAGGAAACAACCTTTACAACCCCACTCACCCCTCTTTTCAACTTAACCAAAACTTAGATTAGAGCTAGAGGGAAAGAATTTTCACACAATTACAATAGAGTTTTCCCTCTTTTTATTCTCAATTGATGTGTATGCTAACTTGTAACATCCCTTGCATTCATCGTTTCTAAATTTCGTATAAAAATTTAATTGTAATGTTAGTACTTATTTTAAATTTTATAGAAAAGCTCAAATAAATCTGAAAACTTATTTATAAAAATCTGAAGAACTATTTATAAAATTCTAGGGACCAATTTGTAAAATCTAAGGACCTAATCGTAAACATAAATAATACAAGGACTAAACTACAAAATACACAAAATAATAAATTCAAAATTTACGTTCCTAAGGAACCTGAAAAGGCAGCTTGTGTTGGAGAAGAGAGTAAGAGAGAAATAAGAAGAAAAAAAGGAGAAAAAAAGAAGAAACTTGGGGCTTAGGTTCTTTTTGCTCAAAAATTTTCATTTGGGATTAAAAATTCTCAAAAGCAAGTGTTCTAACTCTATCCTACAGTAATCTTGATCTTTGATTTCATATTAATTCTATTAAATTCAAAAGATGTTGGCCCTATACATAATACCTCTCTTGTTTAGGAATAAAACTATGAATCTAGAATTTTTTAAGATTCTGACCTTACTGCTTTATTCTAGCTATAACTTTTTATATCTAGACTTGTATATCTTTCTTTTTAGACTAAGATTGATAAATTTAGAGTTTAAATGCCTACCCTAACCTTTATTTTAATTGACCCTATGGAATTTGTAAAATAGAGATTGTAAGTTCTAACCTTTGGGTACTCTTTTACTTGTAACTTGCTATGAATGAATCCAATTATAGTAAAACCTAATTCACTAAAAATTAGACTTATAAATCTTTTAGTGCATATCTGATTTGAAAGATTTGGAGTATGAATGCTAACTAAAACATCTATTTTAGTCGATCATATGAATTCGGTAGAACAAATACCAACATTTTTGACTTTTGGTTACTAAATTTCTTATAACTCTTTGTTGAAAACTCTGATTTATACAAAACTTAATTTATTAGAAACTAAACTTGTAGATCTTTGTTTTTTATCTAACTTGAAAGATTTAAAGTATATTTGGCTACTAAAATATTTATTTCAATTGATTCTATCAATTATACAAAATAGAGATAATAAATTCTGACCTTTCTATACTAAATTATTTGTAACTCCCTGTTAGAAACTCAAAACTTTACAAATCTAGGTTCATATGAAAATAGACTAATATAGCCTTCTAACGATATCTTTTTTGAGTAATTTGGAGCATAATTAGTTATCTAAAGAATTCCTGTAATATGTTTCTCAAATTCTGCTAGAATTAAATTCTTGTTGATTTTGCCTATTTATGTTTCATCCCTTTAAAAATTAATTTTAGCTGAAATCCTTACTTTCACTAAGCTTTTTATTATTGTTTTGAAATCTTGTATGCTCTTGTCCCTAAATAATTTGCATTTCTGAACCTATCATGTAACACTTATGTTTGTATCGTATTGTTTCGTATATGCACATGTATGTTCATTATTTCGCATGTACTTTCGATGTATATCAATTTTATTGCTCACATGTCCTTTTGTACTCTGGTGGCTGTAAGATTATCTACACCTTTGTCAGAAATGGTAAAGAGATTATTTAGACCTTTGCCAAAAATGATAAAGAGTATATGCTTAGAGCCCGCGATGCTCTATTGACCCCCTCTGACTTCATCCAGATGTAGATGGATGATGCTCCCAGACATGGGAGATTTTGTTTGAGATCCCACTGCACCCTCTATATTTTTGATATATTATCCAAAGCACTATTTATGTGTTTATATGTGCGCTTTAGATGAGAATGAAATGAATATAACATCAGATATGGCATTTGAGCTTCTATTTCTTATTTGTTATATTGATATGCTTTGAGATATCTCATATATCATTGTTATGCTTTGAAATATATTTTGAATCATTTCATATGCTATTGATATGCTCTGAAATATTTTATATATCATTGATATATTCTGAAACATTTCATACGTCATTGATATATTCTGAAATGTTTCATTTGCTCTTGATATGCTTCGAGACATTTCATACATCATTAATATGTTCTGAAATATTTCATATACTATTGATATGCTTTGAAATATCCTATGCGCTATTGATATGCTCCAAAATATCCTATGCACCATTGATATGCTTCGAAATATCCTATGTGTCATTTGATATGCTCCAAAATACTACTTACACTATCTGATATGCTCCAATTACTCTTTACGTCATTTATTATGAACCAAATAGGTTTGAATAAGATGACATTTGCAATTCAGTATTTTGATAAGAGGATATATATATATTTTCTTGTATCTTGCTTTGTATTTTGATACCAAGTTTATTGAAAACTATTCTCTTTCACCATGGATATGTTAGTCACTTGCTGAGCTTTATTATGCTCACTCCATTGCTATACAACCTTTTTTTCAAGTTAGCTTGTCACTCAATAAAATGTTAGAATTGAGTTGAAGCAATGGAAAGCTATTCAGATTTTGAGTATGTCTTATTAGTCAATATATTATAGTTGTCATGTAAGTACATTTTGTATGTAATGAAATATTGTTGATGAATCTGAATTGATATATCATATAAAGGCTTTAAAAGACCTCTCTCATTTGGGAATTTTGAAATATTTAGTTTATAATGATAAAAACTTGTGGCAAATGGTTGGAGTTCTAATTTATATAAATTCTTACGCTTATGGATTTATAAGTGAGGTTAATATTTTGTTAAGTTGGTTTGAGTTTTTATAAAAGTTTGTGTGATGTGATGTATGATTATAACTGCATAGTTTTTATAGATATAAATAATATTTAAATATTTCTCAATGTCCTCAAATGTTGGTTTGGATTCTATGATTAGATTTTATTGTTAAATTATAATATTATGGATTTAAGATAAGATAGGGTCACACCTCCGAATGTGGGGGGGGGCAAATGTTAGTTTGGATTCGGGATTGGATTTTATTGTTAAATTATAATATTATGGATTTAAGATAGGGTCACACCTCCTGAATGTGGTGGGGGGAGGGGCCTATGATAGAGGTGGTATCAAAACTAGGTTTTGATCCTAAGACCTATGGGTTATGGGCCCACCACGCTTTCGATCCTCATCTTGTCATTGATAGAGGTATAACAAATTTAGATGACTAAAATTTTCTTTTGGAGGGAGAGTATAATATCCCTCGTTTCTAAATTTTTGTACAAGTTTCTAATTATAATATAAGTACCCATTTTAAATTCTATAAAAGAGTCCAAATAAACTTAAAAACCTATTTATAAATTTAAAGATCTATTTGTAAAAATCTAGAGACCTATTTGTAAAAACCTCAGGATTTAATCGTAAATATAAATAATATAAATACTAAATTATAAAATATATAAAATAATAAATTTCACCACTTAAGCCTCGCTACCTTCATTCTTAAGGATCCTGAGAAGACAGTTCACATTGAAGAAGAGAGGAAGGGAGAAAGAAGAAGAAAAAAAAAACAAGAAGAAGAGGAGAAAATTTGGGGCTTAGGGTATTTTGCTCAAAACTCTTCCTTTAGGATAAAAAATTCTCAAACACAAGTGCTCTAATCCTTTCTACTGCCATTATAATATTTGCTTTTACCTTGATTATGAAAAAATTTAAATAGTTCTAGCCTTGCAATCTGTTATAAATCTTGTTAGATTGATCGATTTGAATCCTGAAAATTTTTAGGGTTCTAACCTTTCTACCTTATTTTAACCATAACTTTTTGCATTGATCTCTAATTTGGGTAAAACTAAATTCATCCGAAAATAGACTTATAGATCTTTCTTTTAATATCATGTTTGATAAATTTAGAGACTATATGCCTACCCAAACTTTCATTTTAATTGACCCTATGGAATCTGTAAAACAGATACCATAAGATCCGACCTTTTGGTACTCTTCTATTTATAACTTTCTGTTAAAGAATTAAATTATATTAAAACTTACTTTATAAGAAACTAGATTCATAGATCTTTCTTTGGACACCTAAGTTGAATAATTTGGAGCCCAAATACTTACCCAATCATCTGTTGAATCTGATCCTATGGTTTCTGCAAAACAGAGATTTTGTTCTCTAAACTTTGCTTACCAAATCATTTATAACTCTTTGTTAGAAACTTTAATTTGTTTGAAACTTATTTTACCTAAATATAGATTGATTTAGCTTTCTAATCACACCTTTTTTGAGTAATTTATAGTATAATTGATTGATAGAACCCCAGAGGAATTCTATAGAGATTGATCTTTGAGGGGGATCAACCCTTGGAACGCTATAGGGGTTCCACCCTCCAAGTAGCCTGATGGCTGCAAATATAGATTGATCTTTCTTATTCCAAAGAGGTGGAGGCTACAAGCTTATATAGAGCTCCAAACCCTAACCCTAGGGGCTGCTTCCTAAGTGAACTACCCAATTTGCCCTCAACCTTAGCGGGCCGGCCCAGTAACAAGGGGGGCGGCGGCTAAGAAGCCCAAAGACTCAAATATAAACCCTAGCCTCTCTTCTTTATAGGATAGAGGCGGCTAGGTGAGGTTTATTACATTCTCACAGGGTTTTTATTAGCTGCTACATGGTTGAGTAGGACCTAACCCTGCTAGGATCCTATCAAGCCCGCCCTCTTCAAATCAGCCTTGTCCTCAAGGCTGGGGTTCCATGAACTCAGGGAACCGGGACTTCAGCTCCTCATATGATTCCCATGTGACATCTTCGAGTGGTAAATTAATCCAATGCACTAGTACTTCAGTAGAGGGACGTCGACGACGCATCACGACTCTACGGTCGAGGATGGCTTGTGGTTGGGCTTGAATATTTCCATCATCGGTGGTGTTGGGCGCTTGGATCTGGGTGTCTCGTGTTCTCCCAACTTGGGCTTCAAGCATGACACGTGGAAGACAGGGTGAATTTTGGCATCTTTAGGTAATTTAAGTCTCATGACGCCACAGCTCCAATACGCTCTATGATCTGATAGGGCCCATAAAAACGTGGAGATAGCTTCATGGAGGCTCGTGTGTTGATGGATAGTTGCTTGTATGGTTGTAGGCGAAGATAGACCCAGTCTCCTACTAAAAATTCTCTTTCACTTCTTCGTGTGTCAGCTTGCTGCTTTATTCTAGCTTGAGCGGTAGAGTGATTATCCTTTAGCGGTGTGTAGGAGTTTGTCCCTATCAATTAAATCTTGGTCGACCTGATCTACCTTAGCTGAGCCAATTACATACTTTGGAATCACAGGAGCCGGCCGACCATATAATGCTTCATATGGGGTACATTTTATAGATGAATGATATGTAGTATTATACCACCATTCGGCCCAGGGGAGCTATTTCGTCCACTCCTTTGGTCGATCACTAGCGAAACACCGAAGGTATGTCTCTAAACATCTGTTCACCATACATTTGGCCGTCGGTTTGTGGATGATATGCAGTGCTCATCTTGAGTTTGGTGCCCCAGAATCGAAATAACTCGGTCCAAAATTTACTAGTGAAGACCCTATCATGATCACTTACGATGGACCTTGGCATCCCATGTAGTTTAATAATATTTTTATGAAAATCTGAGCAATCTTGACAAAGTGTAGGGATTTCGACATAGCACAAAAATGAGCATATTTCGTAAGTCGATCAACCACCACAAGGATTGTGCTTTTACCTTTGGAAGGTGGCAACCCTTCGATGAAGTCCATGGAGATGTGTCACCACACCGAGTCTAGTATAGGTAGTGGTTGTAGTTTCCCTGGACTCGCCAACTGCTTTCACCTTTTTCTTTGTTGACATACATCACATTGTGCTACGTATTCAGAAATAATTTTTTTCATCCCTTTCCAATAAAAGTTTTGCTTCACTCTTTTGTAGGTTCTTAGAAATCCAGAGTGCCCTCTTTGAAGGTGTGGAGTGCATTTCGTGCTTGAGAATGACTTTGATGCAGGGGAGTTTGGTATAAGCACAATACGACCTTTATAGCGTAGATCCCTCGAATCCCAAGTATAGTGAGCTATTGCGCTTGGATCCTCCTCCAATTTTTTGATGATGTTGCTGGTTTCTGGATCCTTCTTCCATTCCTCCCTAATGCTCTCGAGGAAGCCAGTGGTAGGAAGAGAGATAGCTGAAAATTCAGCTTCTGGCCGAGGAGCCGTGAGAGTGCATCTGCAACAACGTTTTCTTTCCCCTTTTTGTAAATAATTTCATAATCAAATCCTAGAAGTTTGGTTACCCATTTTTGCTGCTCTGGGGATGATATCTTCTGCTCCAAAAAGTACTTAAGGCTTCTATGGTCGGTTTTAATCTGAAATCGTCGGCCAATCAGGTAGGGTCTCCACTTTGTTACTACGTGCACAATGGCGAGCATCTCCTTATCATAGATAGACATTTTTTGATGGGAGGGAGACAACGCCTTGCTAGTGTATGCGAGTGGTCGACCATCTTGCATGAGAACAGCTCCAATTCCAACTCCAGATGCATCGGCCTCAATGATGAAGGGTCGGCTGAAATCTGGTAGTGCTAGCACCGGTGTTGTCGTCATGGCTGTCTTAAGTCTATCGAAGGCAGCGGAGGCTTTGTTCGACCATAGGAAGGCATCTTTTTTCAGTAGAGAAGTGAGGGGGGCACTAATCTTCCCATAGTCCTTCACAAATTTTCGGTAGTAGCCCGTTAGTCCAAGGAACCCACGCAGCAATTTCACATTTGTAGGTTTCGGCCAGCCTTGCATTGCTTCGATTTTTGTTGGGTCTACGGCCACTCCTTCTTCTGATATTATATGCCCAAGGTACTCTACTTTTTGCTGGAGAAAGCTGCACTTTGATAGCTTAACAAAAAGAGTATTCTCCTGAAGGATCGTCAGAATAATTCGCAAGTGCTGAAAGTGAGTCTCAAGAGAAGGGCTGTAAATGAGAATATCATCAAAAAATACCAGCACAAATTTGCGAAGAAAGCTCCGAAAAATATCGTTCATGAGACTTTGGAAGGTTGAAGGAGCATTAGTGAGTCCAAAGGGCATTACCAAGAATTCATAATGGCCGTTATGAGTGCGAAAAGCAGTTTTTGGGATGTCGCCTTCACATACCCGAATTTGGTGGTAACCGGATCGAAGGTCCAACTTCGTAAAGACTCGAGCTCCTTTTAATTCATCAAGAAGTTCATCCACCACTGGTATGGGGTACTTATCCTTGACGGTGATGGCATTTAGAGCTCGGGTAGTCGATGCACATCCGCCAAGTTCCATCTTTCTTGCGCACAAGTAGCACCGGTGAGGAGTAGGGTGCAGCTTGGTCGAATCACCCTGCTGTTTGAGCATTTCCTTCACAATTTTCTCAATTTCATCTTTCTAGAGGTGAGGATAGCGGTAAGGCCGAGTGTTTGTTGGTGGTTTGCCCGGAAGGATTGGAATTCGGTGGTCATGTTGCCGAGTAGGAGGAAGACCGAGCGGTTCAGCAAAAACATCTTCAAATTCAACAAGCAGTTGGGTGATATTTTGATTTTTAATTTCTATTTTCTCCCTCTCTGGTTGCTGCTGGAGATGCATAAGAAAGCCACCATTTATCTTGTGTAAAACTTTCTCCATTCGTTGGGTTGAAACGGTGGTTACGTTGCTTCCGCGCTTCCCGCGTAGGGTGACCTATTTACCTTTGCAATAGAATTTCATAATCAATTTGGAAAAGTTCCAAGAGACATCACCTAGTGTCATCAGCCATTCTATGCCCAACACAGCCTCATAATCATCAATTGGTAGGAGGAAGAAGTCGGCAACAATTTCTTGGTCCTGTAGTAATAGTTTCACCTGCGGGCATCTTTGGTCGCATTTTAGGATTCGGCCGTCGGCGACCTTTACGTCGAACTTGCTGCAACCTTCGATATGGAGCGCCATCCGAGCAGCAACCTTACTGTTTAGAAAGTTATTAGTGCTGCCTGTATCGATGAGAACGGTGATCGGTTGTTGTTTGAGCAGGCCTCCAACTTTCATCGTTTGTGGATTTGAGTAGCCGGCTAGCGCATGTACCATAAAGTCGACCGATTGTGGCTCTTCTTCCACATCTTCATCCTCATGTTTAAGACTCTCTTCTAGCTGTTCACTGATCTCTTCTTCCACTGGTTCAATCACAAGAAGTCTCCCCTTTTTACAGCGATGCTCGCGGCTCCACGGCTCGTCACAATGCCAACATAACCCCTTAGCAGATCGGTCTCGAAGCTCTTCTCTTGTCAACCTTTTTGGTGCAGGAGCTCGGCTGATAGTAGGCGAGGCTGAGGGCTTCAATATTTCTGGTCGGGGAGCGACCCTAGTCCTCCGGGCTTCATGGTTTAATCGCTCCTCCTGAAGTCGTGCGAAAGAGATGGCTGCCATAAGCGTGTACGGTTGTCACGCTTTAACTTCTCCCCGGATCTCCGGCTTCAAGCCCTCAATAAATGTCCCCAATAACTGTTTTTCAGACCAATCACGAGTTTGATTAGATAACCTTTCAAACCTGGTTTGATACTCCTGGATGGTGGAGGTTTGTCGGATCTTTGCTAGTTGTCCGTCGATGTTCTCGTAATCGGTTGGTCCGAAACGGATCAGCAGTCCTTCTTTGAATTGTCGCCATGAGAGGACTCCATGAGTATGTTCAAACCAATCAAACCATTGTATGGCATCTCCTTCAAGATGTATAGCTGCAATTTCTATCATAGATGCATCTGCGGTTTTGTGGTACCGAAAATATCGCTCCGCGAGATCCAACCAATCGGGTCTCCTTCTTCCCATCTAGGAAGTCCACCTCATGCATGGATAGTGAGGATCGGTCATAGAGCCTCCCCTCTCTTGAAGGTCATCTCTTCGATTAGAGCTCTCCCCTTGATGTGATTTCTTTGGGCTCGGTGGTCGACCCAAACTAAGTTCGGCAAAGAGAGTCCGAATCTTCTCCTCCATTCGTGTCTCGAAGGCTTCGAATTTAGCATCAATTGCCTCCTCGGATGCCATAGCATATGTCTCCAAATCTGTAATATTAAGATCTCTCTTTTGTTGCCGGGTTAAAGGCATGAATTATTTGAGGGAAGTGGTGGACGAAATGGTTTGTGGATTGGTGGATGTAGGCTGCGGTTTAGGCTTGTTTTGTGGCTGTTTTGGGTGCTGTTTGGGGCTGCGATTGGATGGAGTTTTGGGCTGAGATGGTAGTGGATGAAGGTTAGGGAAGAAGGTTTTAGATCTGTGGTAGCTCACAGCAAAGATTTGACAAAAATCAATAGAAATTGCTGTCTATATGCGCTGTCTCGTAAGAGCAGAATTGTCGTCGAAGAAATATCGGTTTCTCGATGAAATTTCCAGCGAAAAATTAGGGGTTTGAGGAGGGGTTTTGATGGTAGAATCTTAGTTTAGATAGCAACAAGGATAACAAATTGGATCAAGAAATTTTGGCAGCAAAGCAGTAAAGAAATCGGTGCAAGTTGCGATAGCAGAATTCTCGTCGAAAAATTTCAGCAGTTTGTGATGAGAGATTGCAGCAACACACGAATTTGTTTTTGTGATGAATTCCATAATAGATCAATCATCGATGGGAGCCAAGATGATCTATGAGGTGCACAAAAAATTTCGTTCAAAAAGGATAACAATTAGATCGGTTAAAGGCAGCAACATGCGGCTGAAATTTTCTCTGCAAAGACAATCCTTCGTTCGCAAAGATGGTAACTTTCGCGACGCAAAGAATTCGCAGCAAGGGATCGATAGAAAAACTTCTTTTTGATATTTTAGATGAAAAATTGCAGCAGCAAACGGTATTGGTGGTAGAAAAATACCAGATCTCTGATGCAATTGGAGGTGGCGACAGTAGATCGATTTGATCTACGTCAGGAGATGACGGTGGAGATGATGACGTCAAGAGCAATTGTGGGAATTGCTTGGCTGATGGTGGGCGGCAGAGATGGCAGCAAAAGCAGCAAGATTGCTGCTCTGATACCAGATGATAGAACCCCAGAGGAATTCTATAGAGATTGATCTTTGAGGGGGATCAACCCTTGGAACGCTATAGGGGTTCCACCCTCCAAGTAGCCTGGTGGCTGCAAATATAGATTGATCTTTCTTATTCCAAAGAGGTGGAGGCTACAAGCTTATATAGAGCTCCAAACCCTAACCCTAGGGGCTGCTTCCTAAGTGAACTACCCAATTTGCCCTCAACCTTAGCGGGCCGGCCCAGTAACAAGGGGGGCGGCGGCTAAGAAGCCCAAAGACTCGAATATAAACCCTAGCCTCTCTTCTTTATAGGATAGAGGCGGCTAGGTGGGGTTTATTACATTCTCACAGGGTTTTTATTAGCTGCTACATGGTTGAGTAGGACCTAACCCTGCTAGGGTCCTATCATTGATTATCCAAATAATTTATAAAATGTGCCTCTCAAATTATGCCAAAATCAAGCTTTTGTCAAATTTGCCTATTATTATTTTATCCCTTTGAAAATCAATTTCAACTAGAATTATTTCTTCAATTTAAGCTTTATATTATTGTTTTGAATTATTGTATGCTTTTGCTTTTATTTTTATTCAAATTTGAAGGCATTTTTGAAAGAATATGTTTGCATTGTAATATTTCATAAAGGCATATGTATGTTTTGTTGTTCCGCATGTGCTTCCGATATGCACTAATTTTATTGTTTATACTATCCTTTTATACTCTGGTGGTTGTGGAATTATCTAAACCTTTGCCAAAAATGGTAAAGGGAATATCCTTAAAGGCTGCGATGCTTTGCCGGTCCCCTTTTGACTTCACTTGGATGTGGGTGGATGGAGCTCCCAAACGTGAGAGAATTCTATCTGGTGGTCATCCAAAAATGGATAGACCATATTCTGTTTAAGATCATACTATATCCTCTGTGTTTTTGATATGATATCCAAAGCATTGCTTATGTGTTTATATGTGTGCTTTGGATGAGAATGAAATGAATGTAATGTCAGATATGACATTTGAGCTTCTGTTTCTTATTTGTTAAATTGATATGCTCTGAGATATCTCATATGCCATTGTTATGCTTTGAAATATGTTCCGAATCATTTCATATGCTATTGATATGCTCCAAAATGTTTTATATGTCATTGATATGTTCCGAAATATTTTATATATCATTGATATGTTTTGAAATATTTCATTTGCCCTTGATATGCTTCAAAACATTTCATACGTCATTGATATATTCTAAAATATTTCATATGTCGTTGATATACTTTGAAACATTTCATACATCATTGATATGCTCCAAAATGTCCTATATGCCATTGATATGCTCTAAAATATCCTATATGTCATTTGATATGCTCAAATTACTTTTTACTCCATTTATTATGAACCAAATATGTTTTGAATAAAATGATATTTGTGATTCTGTATCTAATGAGTTGATATCCATGAACTCTTGTATCTTTATATTGTATTTTGATACCAAGTTTATTTGAAACTATCATTTCTTGCCATGGATATGTTTGCTACTTGCTGAGCTTTGTAGCTCACTCCATTACTATATAACCCTTTTTCAGATTAGCTTGTCACTTACTGAATTGTTAGAATTGGGTTGAGGTAGTGGAAAGCTATTCAAGTTATTAGCAAGTCTTATTGGTGGATATATTGTGGTTGTTGTATGAGTATATTTTGTATGTAATGAAATATTATCGATGAATCTAAATTGATATATCATGTAAAGGCTTTAAAAGACCTTTTAGGTTTGGAATTTTGGAATGTTAAGTTTAGTTTACGATGATATGAACTTGTGGCAAATGGTTAGAGATTTGATTATATAAATTCTTACGCTTGTGGATTTATAAGTGTTGTTAATGTTTTATTAAGTCAACTTTTGGTTTTATAAGTGTTTGAGCGATGTGATGAATGATTATAACTACATAGTTTTTATGGATATGAATGATATTTGAATGTTTTTTAGTGTCATTAAATATTAGTTTGGATCCTAGATTTTGTTTGTGATGAATCATATTATGGATTTAAGATAGGGTCACACTTCCTGAATGTGATAATTTTAGGGGGCATGACTTGGAGACATTCGATAAAATTGGTGTTGGGAAATCCAAGGGGGCGACATCTCATACACAACAGAAGAACATAAAATAAAACACCCTAGAATTTTGTAAAAGGTTCATCATCGTACGAAGATCGGTGTGTCAAAAACAAATCTGTGAATCTAAAGACTGTGTATATGAAAAGAACGATAGTACCTAGGAAGATCGTATATCCTTGAATTCCTATAGATCTATGGGGAAGATGAAGGAGGTCAAGCGTCCTCCTCTCTAGCGGTATCTACATGGCAGGGACTGCAATGATGCTCCTCTCCAGGGAGAGGAGAATAGAAGGTGGCTACCCAGAAAAACCCCAGCCTATATGAGCCTTTAATTCTCTCCTATTTATAGAGGCCTCCTATCAACCATAATGGATCCAGCCCTATTGGGTATTGGATCTCTATCAAATTATCCAAGCCTCTTAGATCAATGGGTCTCTACCCAATAATCTAGCTCTTATTGGATCTCATCCATAGGATCCAATAATATAGGGGCTTATTGGATATCTAATAAGATAGGGGCTCCGGTGGATATCTCATATCCGAACCTCTACTCGTCACAACACTTACCATATGTGTGTAACCCTCTAGGCCCAATATTAAGCTGGCCATGAGTCATACCTATCAGAACTCCTTTTAACTCAATGAATTATTATCTCTATAATAATTCACTCGACTCATCGACTATGGCCATACTAGGCCACTACGTCGTAGTCCCCAAACGATACAGGTGAATCCAATCCTTTGGACCTATCTGCCCTCAGTTATCATGCACTTATAGTCTCTCATCCATCTAATATCCCAGAGATCGTATATCGGGCATGGTGCTGTCAGGCCTATATGGTTTCCACTCGAGTCTCGCTCTAATCGGTTCTCCTGGAGAACTCTTTCTCTCAATCCGAATGACCCCGGCTAGGGATTTTCCTAAGCAAGAACACATGGGATATTCCTCTCATGATACCGAGAGTAGATGATCCTCTATTGACACTTAATAGCCCTCGTAAGGTTGGCTGCCACTCCTAATAACCGGTTGTACTAGATCTGAAACTTCCAAACTTATAAGTTCGGTATCAAAGAGTAGAGTACTCATATAGGACTTCCTTGGTATCTCAAGTCTAAGGACCATATACACTACTGGGACTACGAAATCGCTGTCTGACATGAGGTATCAATAACCATCCAGTATTCTGTAAGTGGATCAATCAATGAACTCATTATCCAATGAGCACCTGTATTGTACCCTTAGTGTCTCGACACGAGTAGCTATGAGACCAGCCACCTCCATCATATAGACGGGTATACAACACACCAGTCTGTCTGGTTATCTCGATGTCCCTCTCGAATAATCTATGATCGAGATTATTCAGGGTCTGTGTTTAAAGGTGAATCGGTCTCATTATTATGATCTCATCATGATCCGATTCCTATTACACAAATCCAAGGACATCATAATATATATCTAGATAATGTGAGAAAATGTCAATAATCATAAGCAAAGAGATTGATGCAGCATGTTACAAGTGTCATCACTCACGTGATTGGCTTGTAGGGCACATATAACTAGCAATCTCCAACTTGACCTAAAGTCAATCACCTATGTGTTTGATCCCCATCAGACCTCTATGACGCTCAAAGATAATCTGAGTCAGTGGCTTTGTTAGTGGATTTGTAATATTATCTTCGGATGGAACTCTTTCCATTGCTACATCTCTTTAGGCTACGATCTCTTTAATAAGCTAGAACCTCCTCATAACACTTCTGATGAGACCCGGGTTCCCTTATTTGAGTAATCGCCTTGTAGTTATCATAATATAAGGGAATCAACTCCTCACTGCTCAGCATGACTCCCAAATCTATGATGAACTGCTTTATCTAAACTCTCTCCTTTACTGCCTTAACCACAATAATGTATTCCGCCTCTCTGTGGTCGAGTCAGTGGTAGTGTCTTGCTTGGAACACTTCCAGCATACTGCTCCTCCATTCAAAGTGAATATATCCCCTAAATTAGACTTGCCATCATCGATATCGGACTAGAAGCTCGAGTCCGTGTAGCCCTCAATCCTGAGGTTACTTTCTTCATATACCAGTAAAAGATCCTTAGTCCTTCTCAAGTACTTAAGGATACACTTTACTGCTTTTTAGTACTCCAAGTCTAGATCTGCCTGATACCTGCTCATAACACTCAGAGCATACACTATATCAGGCTTGGTACATAGCATAACATACATGATAGACCCTATCGTTGAGGCATAGAGTATCCTATCTATGTCTGCCCTTTTTTAGGAGTCTTTGGGGACATACTCCTAGAAAGTGATAGCATATGTCTCATCGATATGAGACATCTCTTGAAATTTTTCATGGCAAACCTTTTGACAATGGTGTCTATGTACCTGGACTGGGATAAGCTAAGCATATACTTGGATCTATCTCTATAGCTCTGAATCCTCAATAAGCAAGATGCTTCTCCTAAGTCCTTCATGGAGAAGTGTCTAGATAGCTAAGCTTTTAGTGTAGAGAGCATTCCTATATCATTCTCAATGATTAGGATATCATCCACATACAGCATCAAAAAGGTTATAGTGCTCTCACTTACCTTCTTGTATATACAAGACTCATCTTCGTTCTTAACGAAGTCATAAGATATGATCGCCTCATCAAATCTTATGTTCTAACTTCGAGAAGCTTGTTTCAGTCCATAGATGGACCTAAGCAATCTGCACACCTTATCTGGCTTGTCCTTGGACACAAATCCCTTAGGTTATATCATATACACCTCATCCTTGAGGTTACCATTGAGGAATGAGGTTTTGATATCCATCTGCTAGATCTCATAATCATAGTGTGTTGCAATAGCTAATAGAATTCGAATGGATTTTAGCATGGCTACGGGTGAGAAAGTTTCATCATAGTCAACACCTTGCCTTTGATGATACCCCTTAGCCACTAGCCTTGCTTTATAGTTCTCTACCTTTCCATCTACTCCGATCTTCTTTTTGAAGATCCACTTGTAGCCAATGGGTATGATACCCTCGGGTGCATCAACTAGGTTCCAAATCTAGTTAGAGCACATGGAATCCATCTTTGAATTCATAGCTTCTTGCCACTTCCCAGAGTTTTTACTCGTAATAGCCTCCTCATAGGTTTGAGGATCAATATCCTCAATATCCTCTCCTCTAATATGTCCCACATATCTCTCAGGAGGATAGGATACACTTTCGAACCTACATAAAGTTGGAACTTGTGTGCTAGATACCTGAACAGACTTTGGTTATGGAATGGTGCTTGAGTTAGGTTCTCCAACCTCGCTCAACTCTATTATGCTCCCACTGTCTTCACCAAGAATATGTTCCTTCTCAAGGAACACTACTCTTTTGGTTACAAAGACCTTTTGGTCCTTAGGGTGATAGAAATAATATCCACAAGTTTTCTTGGGGTATCCCATGAACTTACATAATTTCGTCCTAAATTCCAACTTATCGGGTATATGTCTCTTAACGTGGGCAAGGCAGCCCCAAATCTTAACAACCTTAAGATCAGGCTTTCCATTCTATATCTCATATGGTGTAGACACTACCGATTTAGTTGAAACTCTGTTCAGAAGATAAGCTGTGGACTCTAGGGCATATCCCCAGAATAAGATGGGTAGGTCGACGAAACTCATCATGGACTGCACCATGTCTAACAGTATACGATTCCTCCTTTCAAATACACCATTGAGCTAGGGTGTATAAGGAGGTGTCCATTGGGATAGAATCCCTTGGTCCTTGAGGAACTGGGTGAACTCTGTATTCAAGTACTCACCTCCTCGATCTGATCGAAGAGTCTTGATACTCTTTCCAGTCTGAACCTCTACTTCATTCTTATACTCCCTGAATTTCTCAAAAGCTTCAGACTTATACTTCATCAAGTACATGTGTCCATACCTAGAGAAATCATCAGTGAAAATAATGAAGTAGGAATAACCACTGATAGCCTGAGTTAGACATGGGACCACATATATCACTATGTATAAGTACCAACAACTCAATGGCTCTCTCTCCAATTCTACTAAATGGAGAATTGGTTATCTTTCCACGAAAGCAAAGTTCGTAAGTTGCATATGACTCATAGTCAAATAGATCGAGGTATCTATTTATTAGCAACTTTTGAATCCTTCCCTTATGGATATGACCTAGCCTACAATGCCATAGGTTTACATTGTTCACCTCATCTCGTTTTCTCTTAGACACACTTACATTCATGATACGTAGAGTAGTGTCTAGCATAATCAAACCATTATGCAATGTTCCTCTCGTGATGATCTTACCATCCTTAATAGTTGAACAACTATTATTCTCAAAAACTATTTTATAACCATTCAATATTAAACATAAAAATGGAAATAAGGTTTTTGATAATAAATGGAACAAAATAGCATACATCTAATATAATAGTAGCTCCATCAGGCAGATGTAGAGTGACCTCGCTAATAGCAATAGCAACAACTCTGGCTTCATTACCCATCTTGAGGTCCATCTTGCCTCTCATCAATCTCCTTGGTCCTGCCAAAACCTACAACAAATTGTAAATATGATAAACACTATCAGTATCCAATACCTATGTGTTATTATATGAATCTGACAGATAGAGATTAATCATAAATGTATATCTAAAGCTTCTCTAAGCTTCTATTTTGCCTTCTCCGTAATATACTCTTTGCAATTCCTATTTCAATGCCCGTCTTTGTCATAGTGGAACCATTGGCTTTTGTCCTCTTTGGGTCTTCTTAGCAACCTTTGCTTTACCTGATCTGCCCTTGCCCTTTGCCCTTCTCAAGGGACTTCTCTATCTTCATTTTCTTTCTGGTCTTACCAGCATAGAGAACTATGAAAAGAAATCGAGTAGGGACTGAAGCACAAGATCCACACATAGGTTATCCTCTAGGACCATTCCTATACCTGTGAGTGTCTCAATCTACTCAATTATCTTAAGGATATGGTTCTGAACCAGTGTCCTCTCAATCATCTTAGCATAGAAGAGACTCTTCGATATCTCATATCGTTAAGTTCTTCCCTGTTCCTCAAATAATTTACGGAGATGTAGGAGTATGGATTTGCCATCCATTTTTTTATGTTATTTTTATAACTTGGGAGTCATGGAGCCCAACATGTAATAATGAGCAAGAGTGAAATCATCTATGTATTTCACATAACGAGTGATCTCATCCTCGCTTGCCCCTTCATCAGGCGTAGGGATCATTATATCAAGGACATACATGATTTTCTCTGTCATGAGAACGATTCTCAGCTTGCGGTGCCAATCTATATAATTTTGACCAATGAGGCGGTTGGCATCAAGTATACCACATAGAGAGTCTAATAGCGATATTTTCTAAAAAAAATAAAGATGTAGTATAAATAAATAACATGTAAATTTTGTAAAAATATAAATAATCAAGATATGGACTTCTATCTTGATATACTCTCACTATTTTTCTAGCGAGTCACGCGACACCCTAAGCACATGAAATGGAAGTCTCCGGTAGACTTCTAGTGGGGATCGAGATCTAATCAGCATCTTAGTATAACCTCGAGGGACTCGACCAATCACACTAAGCCCAAAAGATAGGCAACTCTTGCTAATCATAACTCCTTGTGATTTTCGTCCTATTTGACCTCCGAACCACCATGGCCTCGAGGGACTTGACCAACCATGATGTTCGGTTAAGACATCACCATCATTACAAGATAAGTCTGATTCGATGATATACCCTCGAGGGACTCGACCAAGCATACCATGTCCTCAGGTCACCGGTGACATCTCTATGTCATAGATAAGATAGCAAATTACGATATAGATGAGTCTCGAGGGACTCGACCAACTCAACCTACACCGGGAATCGGTTCCTACCTATAACGATGGAAGGCCACGTGGATCAATCTAATTGCCTCATGTTTACCGACTTAATATTATTAATAGAGTGGATTTTTGATTTGGTCTCCTAATATGATGTGTCACACACATACATATTTAATATATATCTACATTACATACAAATACATATATATATATATATATATATATATAGTAGGCGTATAAGCAATCACACATCACATGACTAATCACACCAGATGATCATGGACTATATCCTAATGTGATCAAGCCCGAGCCAATGGGTGCAATCACTCATATCAAGACCTATGTGTGCCTCGGCACATCTCCATGCCCTGTGATCGTCTATCTCGCTTTGCCAGTTCCGTCTGCATCTCAACACATCTCTATGCATCGAATCGTCTCAACCTCGTGGGTCCCGCTATCGCTTCTATGCTCCCGCTGTACCTCCTTGTTAATTACAATATAATTACAAGCACGCAGACCCGACAATAAATGAGAAAAATAAAGGCTCGCAGGCCCCAATAATAATAATTACATGTATAAACATCACACGGTCCATGATCATCTATTCACATCATACATCACATGTACATATCATTATATAAGATTACTAGATAAATAATAATAGTTAATTAAATATTTTAATTAATTAATTTTTTTAAAATAGAGATATATGAGAAATTTTCTAAATTTTGAAGGGCATTTTGGTCATTTGACTAGAAGGGACAAAATAAATTTTTTTAAAATATCAAGGGCAAAACTATCTTTTGCCCCCATGCGCACTGATGCACCATGGGGCGCCGCCTGCTGCGGGTAGCATCAGCATGCATGCGCGCTGCGCGCGTTGCCTTACGGGTGGGCGTCACTACAATGGCTTGCCCGCGGGTGATGCCACCATTGTGGCGAGGTCGCCCCATGCGGGCTCGGCACTGTTGGCGCCCCACCCACCCCGCCCATGCAGGCGCAGCACCCGCAGGCGCTGCTCGTGTGGGCGATCGCCCGCAGGCGGTGCCAACTATACGGGCGCTTCTGCCCGTGGGCATAGTGCCCGTAGGCAACACTAGTCCTTGCAGGTAGACCGCCTGCAAGCGGGCACCACCTACCCCTTGCAGTTAGTTTATAGGTAGCCTGCAGGCACTGCTTGCTTGCGGCCCGTAGCCCACCGGCCAACTGCATATAAACCATCGACGATGACCAAGGCTGCAAGCAGCCTTTGGCCGTTCTGTGAGGCAGCAACAGTTGCTGCTCCTTTCTTGCTATTGCATCAATAATTTTGACATCAAAAGCACATCCAAAACACAACACACATAGTTAAAATATGATCTTCACACGAACAACCTGACTCTGATGCCACTGTTGGGAAATCCAAGAGGGTGACATCTCATGTGCAGCGGAAGAATAGAAAATAAAACACCTTAGATTTTCACAAAAGGTTCCATCATCGTACGAAGATCGATGCGTCAAAAATAAATTTGCAAATCCGAAAACTGCGTGTATGAAAAGAATGATAGTACCAAGGGAGATCGTATATCCCTGAGTTCCTATAGATCTATGGGGAGGATGAAGAGGTCAAGAGTCCCCCTCTCTAGCGGTATTCACACGATAGGGACTACAACGATGCTCCTCTCTAGGGAGAGGAGAATAGAAGGTGGCTATCCAAAAAAACCCCAACTTATGGGCCTTTGGTTCCCTCCTATTTATAGAGGCCCCCTATCAACCCTAATTGATCCAACCCTATTAGGTATTGGATCTCTATCCAATTACCCAAGCCTTTTAGATCAATGGGTCTTTACCCAATAATCTAGCTCTTATTGGATCTTATTCAGTGGATCTAATAATATAGGGGCTTATTGGATATCCAATAAAATAGGGGCTCCGGCGGATATCTCATATCCGAATCTCTACTCATCGCAACACCTACCATATGTGTGTGACCCTCTAGGCCCAATATCGAGCTGGCTATGAGTCATACCTATCAGAACTCCTTCTAACTCAGTGAATTATTATCTCTATAATAATTCACTCGATTCATCGATTGGGGACGTACTAGGCCACTACGCCATATTTCCCAGACGATATAGGAGAATCCAATCCTTTGGACCTATCTGTCCTCATTTACCATGTACCTATAGTCCCTCATCTATCTAATATCTCAAAGATCGTATATCAGGCATGGTGCTATCAGGCCCATACGGTTTCCACTCGAGTCTCGCTCTAATCAGATTCTCCCGGAGAACTCTTTCTCTCTCAATCCGAATGACCCTGGTTAGTGATTTTCCTAAACAAGAATACATGAGATATTCCTCTCATGATACCGAGAGTGGATAATCCTCTATTGACACTCAATAGCCCTCGTAAGGTTGGTTGCCACTCCCAATAACCGACTGTACTAGATCTGGAACTTCCAAACCTATAAGTCCGGTATCAAAGAGTGGAGTACTCATACAAGACTTCCTTGGTGTCTCAAGTCTAAGGACCAGATACACTATTGGGACTATGGAATTGCTATCTGACGTGAGGTATCAATAACCATCCAGTATTCCATAAATTGATCAATCGGTGAACTCATTCTCCAATGAGTACCTGTACTGTACCCTTAGTGTCCCCACACGAGTAGCTATGAGACCAGCCACCTCTATCATATGGACGGATATACAACATACCGGTCTGTCTGGTTATCTCGATGTCCCTCTCGAGTGACCTATGATCAGGATTATTTAGGGTATGTGTTTAAAGGTGAATTCATCTCATTATCATGATCTCATCGTGAACCGATTCCTATTGCATAGATCCAAGGACATTATAATATACATCCAAATAATGTGAGAAAATATCAATAATCATAAGCAAAGAGATTGATGCAGCATGTTACATGTGCCATCACTCACGTGATTAGCTTATAGGGCACCAATATCTAGCAATTGGAATGAAGGAAGAGAGGCTTAGGCAGTAGAATTTATTATTTTATATATTTTATAATTGAGTCCTTGTATTATTTATATTTATGATTAGGTTCTCAGATTTTATAATTAGATCCCTAGATTTTTTACAAACAGATCCTTAGATTTTTATCAATAGTTTTTAGGTTTATTTGGGCTTTTCTATAGAATTTAAAATGGGTACTAACATTACAATCAAATTCTTATACGAAATTTAGAAATGAAGAATGCGAGGGATGTTACATAACTAGGAATGAGAGGGGTATTTATAGGCTCCAATTGGATCCAAACTTAGAGCCAAAACTAATTCCATCCCAGGTCTTTCGTGTACTAGCGGTACCATCGCTTGACACAATCTCGGAGACTGTCTTAAAGACTAAGCCATCGGTGGTTCCATCGCCTGTTCTAGTAGTATCACCGCCTGTTCTAGCTGTGTCATCGCCGGACCCACCTGTTGGGTCATTGTTTCGGCCTTTCACTTGGCCCAACATAGCCCAAACATAGGCCCAATTAGCTCCTAATTGAGTTGGCCTAATTCCAACCCAATTATAACTTAATACTACTTCGATCTAGACAATTATTGCAAAGTTTAAATCAATTATTGTTTGGCATGTCATTGGTTCATCGGTGCTTCATCCGATCCTTCGATGCATCGTTCTCTCTTGCAGCCTATTGCCCAATTGGCCAGTTGACCTTTGTAACTCCGATCTCCTTAGTGTAATATCTACTCTTCCTGGCCCGAATCCCGAAATCATTGTCCAAAGCCTTCTACCGATACATCGATCATTCCTTCGGTTAGACGTTCAATCTTCTGATATGTTCTACTTCGGCCCAACTTTCGATTCCTTTTACTTTAATTATCTTTTCTTGATCGAAGCTAGTCCTGTGTTACTTAAAATATAGATTAGATTACAAATCTTATCAATTAATTTCATCATTAAAATCTAAGATTCAACGTATCCTAGAATGCTCGAGCAGCATTCTCCACCATATCTTCAAAGTTAATCAAATCATTCAAGAAAGTAGTGTAGAAGATATAGAGGAGGAGGAGGTATCCTAGGCATTTTGGCATGATGAATGGATCATCTCTTCGTCAATTGAATCAAGAACCAAGAAGGGGCTATGGAGTGGGAGTGGTGCGGTCCCTTGCAGTCTTATAATGGGGGAAGTAGGGCAAAAGATGACAGAGAAGGTGAGAGGTTGTTAGGGGTTGAGAGGGGTGAATGTTCAGGTGGAGAGAGAAAGAGAGGTGGATGTGGCATTAATGGGTAAGAGACTCGAGGCATTGGGAAGCACCTCAGGGTTCGTGGGATTCGATCGGGTTGAACCATTTGGTTTGAATGAGTTGGTTTTTGAGATGTTTGTAGCTTTGTGGGTTGGGTTTGTTATGGTCCAACTGGAACTTGGCTATGTGATTGGATTTGGGCTGACTTTGTACTATGATTCAAGGCCCAAAAGTTCATTCATCTTCAAACCTCAGAATAAAGATTTGAAACCCTAAGTATGGTATTAGATTTGTTGTATTGTAGATTCGTATTGGTAATCGATGGACAATCCTCGGTTTTATGGTCGATAACTGCATATTCAAAACAAAAGATTGGGAGATTCTCATATGCAATGGTTTAAAAAAAAGATGATTGGCCAACACCAATCCACAAACCTTGAGAGAGGGGTTTTGGAAGGTCCAGAAGAACAGAGTCCGACAAAATTGCATCCAAAGCCAGAAAGCGTGATGTCATCAAGTTTGTGGTGTTTTCCTATTTTTGCAGCTATTTGAAGAAGTATGTTGGGTTGTAAGAATTGTACGAGCAGTCTAAGAAGATGTAACCAAATGGGGGTATATGTGATTTTTTCTATAAGGGATTGGCAACCTAGGTGCTATGGAAAGAGATACAAAGATTAGCCCCTTAGGAACCAGGGATCACTATCGGTCAGGGTTTTCTCCATGTTTACTTTAGAAGAGAAGCAAAAATAAAAGAATCCCCCAACAAGATTAATAATTGAGATTCCTCCCCGTTACCGAGGAAGATGAGATTTGAAGAAGTCAAGAAGCTATAAAGTCTATTTTAACAAGAGATGGGTGAAGGTTATCTCATTCATATCTAGATCTAGGAAAGCAGAGGTGAGTTTTGGATCTTCTCCTATTTTGCTCAAGGATAAGGTCAGATTTTCAACTTCCACTTTAACAATTCTAATTTTAGGCTGCACACTCGTGGCTGTTGTTTTAGAACCCCATTGTTATAAATGACTAGAAGTTATGATTCTGTGAAATGCTACATTAGGGTATATCTATTATTGGGGTTTTAAAAAAATCATAGTAATAGATTGATGAAAGATGATGGTTTTCTAAAATCACAAGGATAATGGGAAACAAAAAAAAAAAAAAAAAAACTGATCGTTTTACATGTTGTTTTCTTCTTTCACTTATTCCTCACCACTCATCATGGTCTCGTCAACATTGTGAGGAGGTGGATTTGTTTTGGTGCCCATTATGATCTCGACAATGTTATGAGGAGGTATCATTCTAAGACTTCATTAATTGGGTAGCTCAATGCATTAAAATTTTAAATTTATTTTATGAGGCATTTATATTTTTATTTTGGGTATTTAGATCTCTCTATATCAATAATATTCTTATCGATCTTCAAGTTGAAATGATGTTAGTTTTTTTTCTATGTAGATCTTGTCAATGGTCATATTTATTTTCAAATTTTTTATAATAGACACGAAAAATATCATTAGATATCTTTCTAGAGTTATTTTTTAATCTCTATTTTGAATATATGTTTATATTCATGTTGTCTATAATTTGAATGGGTTCTTACCCATTGGATTTTAATTGAAACTAGGTGAACTTTTATTTTTATCACTTTTTCAATTGATGACAAGTATGGATAAAAGTTGGATATAAAATGAAAATAGAGTTTGTAACAAATTACAAATTTTATGAATTTTGCATTTGAGAGAGTGGCTCATGATGGAAAAAAATTACATCTATGCAAATTATGTTGTGACTCTTGTTATCTTCAGCAACACCTGGGTATCTAAGAGGGGACACTAGTGTTTGTCATGGAGAATCTGGATTGAATCCTAAATTCATATCTTCATCTTCCAACACCATGCCGGTAGAAGATAACTTGGCTATATATCACATGGATGAATTATTGCATGACATTCAATCTGAACAATTTTCTATAGGAGTGAAAGCACAAGAACAATATAAAACATCTTCACCAAATATAGAAGATCTTATTAGAGATGCCAGCAAAGAATTGTATCCGGGATTCTTATCCTTCAGCAAATCTGTCTTTCATGTAGGACTTTTTCATTTAAAGTGTTTTCAATAGGTGGAGTAACAAAGTTATTTAATGCCATACTTGAATTGTTAAATTTTGTAATATCATTAGGGGTTAGATTGCCAAAGTCAAACTAATGAAACTAACAAGTTTATAGAAAAAATCATCCTTGTCCTAGTGATCGTATATTGTATTGAAAAGGAAAAATAAATGATGAATCATGCTTTAAATGTGGTGCATCTAGATGAAAAGTAAATGAAAGATATGTTGATAATAATGCAAAAAAATAACTGGAAGAAGCAATCAGCAAGGTCTTGCGTTATTTCTCATTAATTCGTGGGCTTCAAAGATTGTTTACATCTTCTAAAATAGCTTCTAATATGAAATGACATAAAAGGTCATAAGAAAGATAATCTCTCGAGACACCTTGGAGACTATAGCTTGGAAAGATTTTAAATCCTCACATCAACAATTTGGTTTAGACTAGCGCACCGTTTAGCTTGGAAAGATTTTAAATCCTATCATGACTTAAATATAAGATGGTCGCTAATACTGTTGATATACTATGCTAATTACTAACTTGTAATATGAATTATGATTTCTAATAATAATTTAGTATTAACTTGTGTGGCATGAGTTTATAATATTTATTAGGGTTAAGATTTATTTTAGCTTATGTAATTTTTGTCATGGATCACTTAAGCTCTTATGGTTTACTCGTATTTAAAATAATTTATATATTTTTAAAAATATAGTATATAAGTTTCTTCCGTTAAGTTTGAGTTAATAAATATTAGAGTTTGCTTATATCACATACTGACTTATAATAAATTATTAATATGATAACATATATAATTTAAGTTTAAAAAAGAGTTAAAGGTCAATTTTAACAAATGTGGTTTTGACTATGGACCACTTAAGTCCTTATGGTTTATTCGTATCTAAAATAACCCTTATATTTTAAAAAACATAGCATATAAGTCTCTCCCGTCAAGTCTAAGTTAATAGATATTTAAGTTTGCTTACGTGACATGTTGACTCATAATAAATTATTAATATAATGACATATTAATTTAAGTTTAACAAAAAACTAAGACCACCATCAATGGCGGAAAGAGCCATTATCATGAAAGCAACCACTAGCAGTAGCATCGAACGATTGCTATTTACAGGGTGTCATATACATGCAGCCTCTCCAGTGCTGATGATAAGTTCAAGAGCTTTTGGTCTTGCCTTGGATGTTGTTGGGAAATCACGAATCGACATCTCATGCGTAGTGAAAAATAAAAAAAGACCAGATTTTCCATAGTTAAGTACTTGGTCGTTGTGTGATGATTGGTGTGTGAAAAAAATCATAAATCCAAAAAACCACATGTATCATATTAGAAGCGTTATCTAGGGAGATTGTATATCCCTGAAATTTTCAGATCTGATGAAGAGGATGAAGGAGCACTAGCGTACTCCTCTCTAGCGGTAATCCACATAGTAAACGCAACAATGACGCTCCTCAGATCACCACGAGATCTTCCTCTCTACGTGCACCATAAGACTGCCAAAGCTAAGGAAGAGGATAGGAGTGAGGAGAATAGGAGGGGCGACTACCAATAACTTTAGCCTATGAATCATGAAGTTACTACTATTTATAGAGGTGTATAAAGTTTATCCTTAATGGATCCTATTCACATTGGATCTCTATCCAATTATCCAGTTGGATCTCTATCCAATTAGATCTTATCCAATCATCCAATTGGATCTCATCTAATCCTCCAATTGGATCTCTATCCAATCATCCAATTGGATCTCATCCAATCATCCAATTGGATCTCATCTAATCCTCCAATTGGATCTCTATCCAATCATCCAATTGGATCTCATCCAATCATCCAATTGGATCTTATCCATATGATTCAAACTAAGGGCTCCATAGATATCTCATATCTGCACCTCTACTCGTCACAACATCTACCTAATGTGTGCGACCCTCTAGGCCCGATACCGAGCTGGTTATAAGTTGCTCCTGTTAAATCTCCTTCTAACTTAGAATTCCTTCTGATATAGTGAATTATTATTTTCATAATAATTTACTTGACTCATTGACTATGAATGTACTAGGCTACTATACCATAATCCCCAAACGTTACAGGGGGGATCTAATCCATTAGACCTGTCTGTCCTCAATTACTATGTATCTATAATCCCTCATTTATCTAATATCCCAAAGATCATATATTGGACATGGTACTGTTAGGCCCATATGAAATCCTGTCCGAGTCTCGCTCTAATCGGATTCTCCCAAAGAACTCTTTCTCTTTTAATCCGAACGACCCTAGCCAGGGATTTTGCTTGAGCGAGCACATGTGGGATATTCCTCTCATGATATCGAGAGTGGATAATCCTCTATTGACATTCAATTGCCTTCATAAGATTAACTACCATTCCCAAGAATCGGTTATACCAGATTTGGAGCTTTCTACACTTGTAAATTTGACGTCAAAGAATGGAGTACTCATACAAGGCATCTTTGGTGTCTCAAGTTTAAGGACCAGACACACAACTAGGGCTACGGAATCGCTGTCTGACATTAGGTATCATTAACCATCCAGTATTCTGTAAGCGGATTAATCAGTGAACTCATTCTCCAATGAGCACCTGCACTGTACCTCTAGTGTCTTCACAGAAGTGATTATAAGACTAATCACCTCCATCATATAAACGAGTATGCACGCGCTAGTATATCTGGTTATCTCGATGTCCTTTTCGAGTAATCTATGACTAGGATGATTTAGCATATGTGTTTAAAGGTATATCAGCCTCATTATCATGATCTCATCATGATCCGATTCCCATTGTACAGATTCAAGGATATCACAATATTCATCCAGATATATGAGAGAATGCTTGTAATAATGAGCAAAGAGATCGACGCAGCATGTCACAGGTGCCATCACTCACGTGATTGATTTATAAGGCACTTATAACTAATAATCTCTCGCTTGACCTAAAGCCAATCACCTGCATATCTGATCCCCATCAGACCTCTGTGACGCTCAAATACAATATGAGTCAATGGCTTTGTTAGTGGATCTATAATGTTATCTTCGGATGGAACTCTTTCCACTACTACATCTCCATGAGCCACGATCTCTCTAATCAAGTGGAACCCCTCAGAACACTTCTGGTAAGACCCTGGTTCCTTAGCTTGAGTGATCATCCTGTTATTATTGTTAGGGATCGAGCGACACTAAGAGGAGGGGGGGGGGGAATTAGTGCAGCGGATAAAGATGATAGATTTTTGACGATTTAAACCAACTTCAGAAACTTCGTATGAAAAGAGTAAATGTTTCGATTAAAACTGTTTCGATTGAATACGTAAGAAGAAGACAATGATGTAGAGCATCAAAATAAAGATGGTTTGCAGTAATGTAAATGACAATAAGGTAAACGCAAATCGATTTTATAGTGGTTCCGTCATCCGACCTACATCCACTCCCGATTCCTCTTCGCTTGAGGCCACCGGCTTTCCACTAAGTATCCTTCTTCCAATGGGCGAGGATGAACTCCCTTATAGCTCCTCTCCTTTTGACGGGTTTAAGAGATAACCCTTATAAGCACTCTTACCCCTCTCTTAGACTAGAACACTCTTAAAACTTAGAGGAAAAATTTGACATACTTTCAATAGAGTTTTTTTCTTCTTTTTTTTAGTTCTATACACTCTCTAAACTCTGAATGAGTGGGGTATTTATAGGCCTCAATAGGATTCAAATTTGGAGCCCAAATTTGAAGTGCCTCGGTTTTCCTGATTTGGTGGTACCGGGCGGTGCCACCACCCATCCAGTGGTGCCACCGCTGGTGCCCTCGGGTGTTGGGCAGTGCCACCACCAGCCTGGGGTGGTTCCACCACCCAAGGTTCGGCCACTGGGCGGTGCCACCGCCCAGGTCATTTCAGCACACCGGTTTAGGCCGAAAACTCGACCAAAATCAATCCAAATGAAGTCCGAATTGGCCCAAATTTGGTTTATAGGATTAACACCGAATCCTAAACCAAATTACATGCTGACTATGAATTTTAAAAATATTTTCTAAGCTATTACAAAGTCCATAAGACAAGACTTCTTTCGCCCAACTTCCGACGAATTTCTGACGGTCTTCTGACGAACCCTCGGAAACTATTCTATGGACTCCCAGCAAGCTCCCGAACTACACGATGATCTTAGCGAGTTCTAATGAGCTTCATTGGCAAGCTCCATGAACTTCTGACAAACCTTCCAGTGAACTTTCGAAAACCCTTCGGCAAGCTCCCTACTCGTTCTCGGTCGGTTCCGACAATACTCCCAATGAATCTTCGGACTTCCGTCGAACTCTTGAACTCCCAACGATCCATCACACTTGTCTTCCAGTACTTTGTTTCGCTTTACGTCTTCATCATTATCGTAGTTAATCCTGCACACACACAAATAAAAACTCTACTTTGATCTAGACAATTATTACAATGCGAATTGACATTCAGTTGCCCGGCACATCATTGGTCGGTGCTTCATCCGATTCTTCAGCACATCATCCTCTCTAGCGATCCGTTGCCCAATCGGTGGTTGACCTCCATAACCCCGATATCCTTGGTGAAACATGCTCTTCTTGGCCCGATGCCTGACGTACGAAGCCTTCCGTCGATTGTTGATCGAACCTCCAGCTCGACATCCAATATCTTGACTTGATCACCCGACGCAACATCAATTCCTCCAGTGTCAATTGTCTAATCCTGATCGATAGTAGACTTGAGTAACTCAAAACGAAGTTAGACAATAAAACATAATCAATTAGTTTCATCATCAAAATCCGAGATTCAATAATCTCCCCCTTTTTGATGATGACAACTAACTGATGACTGATGGAGTTAACCATAACTCTCCGGAATTTAACCAAACTCCCCCTATCAATATGTCATTGATAGAACACTTGGATTATCCTAAATCCAAGCAGTATTCATCACAATATATGAGAATACATCAAACCATCATGCAAATATATAAAATATTCAATTCAATGCATGAAGTCATCAATCTACTTCTCCCCCTATGTCATTAACAAAAAAGAGAAATAATCATCATAGATAGTTTAAAAGATATACAAATTTTACAATCATACTAGCTATTAATCACATCATACAACATTTAAGCATAGCAAGTTTCTCATGATAGGCAAGATAGCACTTGTCGTGATGATAGCAAGTTTTTTTATGTTCCTTTGAGAAGTGTAAGCAAATTGTATTCAAAGATGTGCATTTTCTTGACTTCTTTTGTGATATGCATGCAATTTTATAATTTCTTTCTTCTTTTTGAAAAGAGTAAGCTTGCAAGTTTTGCTTTCTTTACATGCTAGGATTTCTGCATTCATTTGTAATATGCAATCTAGCAAAAGCCTTCTCTCCCTTTATCAATGTCAAAAAGAAAGGGAGGATTAATACTACAAATAATCTTGCATGAGATTCAATAATAATTTGTAACAAAGATGCAAGCAATTTTGTTGAAAAAGTGAAGTTGAGCAAGATTTTTGCCTCTCATGAGATAGCAACATTTTGATTCTCAATGTTTAAGCTAGTAAATTTTTCTCTTTTGATGCACAAGCTAGCAATTTAACTCCCCCTTTATCATTATCGAAAAAAAGGGAGAAACTAATGATCAATTATAAATCAATCAATATATCAATCATCACATGATGCATACAAGATGGTTTTGAAACGTGAGAAATCATGTCATGAAGGATATCAATATGTAAATTCAACAAGAATTAAAACCAAAAGATATCATTCATGATTCATAACTTTTCATTTTAGCAAGATCAAGATCATGATTTTAAAACAAATTCTAAGCATATAGTTCCGAGAAATCAAAATCATAATTCACAAATATTTTCTTTAGCATCAAGTTCCAATTCATGATAAAGGATATACAACCTAGAATCATGATGCATAAGAATATAGCATTCTCATAGATCAAGTCATGATTCAATGATTCTTCATCATAAAGCAAATTTCATTTATCAAATATTCAATTTACTACACAAGGCAAAGAAATCATGTCACTTCTAGGATCATGAAATATATGACATCAAGGCTCATGATTCATTTGAAAAGATATAGCACAAAGAGCAACTTGATTATTGCATAAGAAATTTTATTGTATCATGATTTATAAAATTTTTACAGCATGAAACATAGGAGGTAAAATAATAATAATATCAATCATGATTCATTGGATAGCAAATAGCAAAGAAAACAATTTGTTTTATGCATCTTGATTCACATAAGTCAAGTTATGATTCCAAGAGATTAAGAGATGAATCAAGAATCTTTAACAAGTCTTATTCAAATTCATAAAAGATATCAAGAAGAGCAACATTTCTTTTATATCGATATTCAAACCATGACAAGTGATATATCAAACATTTGCATTAATATTTCAATCATCAAGTCATGTGTATTGAAGCATAGGAGAAAAATCAAATTATGCATGCAATGTTTCAATCATCAAAGCACATTTTCTCAAGTTGAGTATCAATAAGTCAAGAGAAAATAACTTATGATTCATTTGAATTTCTCTTCAATGACATGGGAGAATCATAGTATAAAGTAAGAGGTCTTGAAAAACTCAAGTTATCAAGATCTTGATATAAATAAAACTCATTCTAGTTCAATTTATCAACTCATAATCAATTCATCGAAATCACTTTTATAATTTATGAGATTCTTAAGATATTATGAAATCATTAATCTTGATAAGATGAGAAAAGCATGAAATCAAAATCTTATTCATAATTTAAGTGATTCACAAAATATCATAAATGAATTTATCACTTGTATTTTATTTGAAACATCCAAAACTTTAGAGAAAGAAAGATGTTCAAGAAACGTACATTTCTCTTTTAGTGATTTGCATTGATTTCATATGAACATGCCTTTATCCTTTTTATGTCGAATAAAAATAAGCATAAATATTCAAGACATAAAGGCTAAATCTCATAACACAAATTATTAAGCATGATTTATTTGGAAGGTTCTCGTTTTTAATAAGTAAAAAGGAATTATAGGAGAACAAAATGAATTAAGGGAGATGGAGCATGATTCATATTTAAAATGTATCTTATGTCATAAATACGAATCAAGCATTTTTCAAATCTAAAATCATCCTCAAAAATCACATTCAATAAATTCATATATGATAAGCATAGATTTATTGAAGAATCGAAAAGATAGAGGATTGCATTTCATTCTTGTAAATTTCTATTCATATGATTTGCTTCTTATAAGCATGCCTTTGCCTTAAAACAAAATGTCAACATTCAAGATGGAAAGACAAATTTCGTCATAATGATCATTAAATCAAATTACATTAAGTATGTGGTATTTTTTAAAAGATTTGATTCAAAAGATTCACATGGATTCATCAAAATTGAAAGACAAACTTTATCATAAAAATTGTTAAGGCAAAAATGTAACATATTATTTCAAGACATGAGATTCAATTTATCATGATAATGTGTTTCATTTTGAGTTATTTATTTTATATAAGTGCACTCATGTTTCAAAATATAAGTATTAAAATTTAAAACCAAAACATGAGTTTGTCATCAAGATATAACAACTTCAAGTCCTCATGATATCTTAAAATCATTAAGCATGGCAACAAACTTTTAATATTTTCATTTCATTATTATCAATGATGATTTCATAATGTATGTTCAAACATTTATATGGAACCCATCATTATATAAATTCAAAATACAAGTTTGTCATTAACCTTCTCTTTTGAGAAATTATTCTGAATAAGGAAAGAACTAAGCCTCTCATACCAAGCCTTTGGGGCTTGTTTCAATCCATAGAGAGCCTTAGATAACTTAAACACATGGTTAGGAAAAAGTGTATTCTCAAATCCAAGTGGTTGTTCAATGTAAACTTCTTCAGAAATAAAGTTATTTAGAAAAGTACTTTTAACATTCATTAGAAATAATTTAAAATTATTACCAACGTAAGTTTCGTCATAAAAACCGTTAAGACTAAATACATAAAAAATAAAACATTGTGATTAAAATATTTTTAACTTTTGTATTTTATTTTATGTGGTTGATCTTATATAAGTATGTTCAAATTTTCATGCAAAAACGAAATCATTAATATGCTTGCTTCTATCTTTTAATCATATTTGGTATGCAAGCATTATCTTGAAACATGCTATTAATTTTTATGTAAAAAATCATGCATCTTGTTTGAAATCAAAAGCAATATAAAATCATCAAGATTCATGAATTTATCATGATCATATGTATGAAGCATTTTCATTATCAAGCAAGATTTCACATAAGCATGCCCAAAAACTTTTTGCATGAAAGATATGTATCAAGTTTAAAGCCAAAAAGTGATACAAAAATCATCAAGATTCATGGATTCATTATGAATATATTATTTCAAAATATGAGATTTCAAGTCATCAAGTATGATACAATCATTAAGCATGTTTTCATGATGCATCATCAAAATCATTTTAATTCTTTCTTTCATTTGTTATAATAAGATGATCAATGCTCAAACTTTTGCTAAAATCATATATCATTTTAAAAATCTGAAAAATAATTTTTGTCATGAAAATCATTAAGTCCAAATATAACACAAGGCAATATCAAAACCACATTTCTTTCATTTTGAAAATTTGTGGGTTAGGTCTTTTAGTTTTGCAATTGATTTCATGAAGACATGCATCATCTAAAAACTTCATCATAAAAAGGATTAAGACACATTAATCCAAGATAGATGTTTTTAAATCAATATTACTTTAAATCCTTATTGCATGAAAACCGAAGTACACAATCATGGATTAACCCTATTAAACATAATCATGCTAATTAACTTTTGTGTTAAACCATGCATCAAAATACAATATGGAAATCATAAACTAAGCAATCATCATTCATAATCATTCAAAGTTTTGAATCATAACATGCATGAAACTTTAACAATATAGTTTTTCATGATCATTTTTATAATTTTTCAAAAATGCTAGAAAGAAAAGCATAGCATAATTTTTTAAAACAATTTATTTTAATTTTTAAAAACATAAGAAAAAAAACTACTAACTAAGTAAAGCATTCATGAAAAGCATCATGTAATTTCAAAATAAGGTAAAAGCAACTTGGGTGAGTTTCTTACCTCATTGTTGAAAACCGTCAAAGCCCATTTCGCCTCTTCTTTACTTGATTTTTCTTTGCAAGCTTTCTTCTTCTTTGGCCTCATCCTCGGTTTAAGTACATTATTGATTTTAGATTTTTGTTTAATGAACTTATTAAAATTTAATATTTGAAGTTCAAGTTCATCATTATCCTCATCACTTGAGTCATCACTCAAGTGGTATTCATTTGTCCGAAGTTCCAAATCCTTCCTGTTCTTTGGAAGGTGGTTCAAGTGTTCATCGAGTTCAACATATTCTAGGAGGCTCATTTCATATGTCAATAGTGAGCCAATTAATTCTTCAATTGGAAGATCATTTAGATCTTTAGTTTCTTGTATTACGATTATTATCGAATCCCATCTTTTTGGAAGGGATCTTAAAATCTTATTTACGAGATCAAAATCCGAGAGACATTTACCAAGTGCTCTTAGACTATTGATGACATCCATGAAATGAGTGTATATGTTTCCTATAGTCTCGCTTGGTTGTATTCGAAAAATTTCAAAATCGTGCATCAAAATATTAACTTTCGAGTCTTTAACTCTACTCATTCCTTCATGTGTGATTTCGAGAGTGTGCCAAATATCAAAAGCCATTTCGCACATTGAAATCCGATTAAATGCAGTTTTATCTAAGGAACAATATAAGGCATTCATAGCCTTTGCATTCAAAGAAAATGATCTTTTCTCTAAGTCCGACCATTCGTCCATCGGTTTAGAGAAAAGTTAAAATCCATTTTCAATGACGTTCCATAAATCCAAATCTATAGAAAGCAAGAAAACTCTCATTCGAGTTTTCCAATACGTGTAGTCTGAACCGTTAAAGAACGGTGTACGAAAAACCGAAAAGCCCTCTTGAAAGCCATTTAGAGCTATTTCTCACGGGTGTAAATCCGAAAAAGAAAGAACGTGGCTCTGATACCAATTGTTAGGGATCGAGCGACACTAAGGGGGGTGAATTAGTGCAATGGATAGACGATAGATTTTTGGTGATTTAAGCCAACTTCGGAAACTTCATATGAAAAGAATAAATGTTTCGATTAAAATCATTTTAATTGCATACGTAAGAAGAAGACAATGAAGTAGAGCATCAAAGTAAAGATGGTTTGCAGTAATGTAAATGACAATAAGGTAAATGCAAACCGATTTTATAGTGGTTCAGTCATCCGACCTACATCCACTCTCAATTCCTCTTCGCTTGAGGCCACCGGCTTTCTACTAAGTATCCTCCTTCCAATGGGTGAGGATGAACTCCCTTACAGCTCCTCTTCTTTTGACAGGTTTAGGAGATAACCCTTACAAGCACTCTTACCCCTCTCTTGGACTAGAACACTCTTAAAATTTAGAGGGAAGATTTGACACACTTTCAAGAGAGTTTTCCCCTTATTTTTTTCAGTTCTAGACACCCTCTAAACTCTGAATGAGTGGGGTATTTATAGGCCTCAAGAGGATTCAAATTTGGAGCCCAAATTTGGAGCTTAAATTTGAAGTGCCTCGATTTTCCCAATTCTGGCGGTATCGGGCGGTGCCACTGCCCATCCAACGGTGCCACCATTGGTGCCCTCGGGTGTTGGGTGGTGCCACCACCAGCCTAGGGCAGTTCCACCACCCAAGGTTCGGCCACTGGGTGGTGCCACCGCCTAGGTCATTTCAGCACACTGATTTAGGCCGAAAACTCGACTGAAATCGGTCCAAATGAAGTTTGAATTGGCCCAAATTTGGTTTATAGCATTAATACCTAATTTTAAACCAAATTACATGCTAACTATGAATTTTAAAGACATTTTCTAAGCTATTACAAAGTCCACAAGACAAGACTTCTTTCGGCCAACTTCCGACGAACTTCCGACGGTCTTCCGATAAACCCTCGGAAACCATTCTACGGACTCCCGACAAGCTCCCGAACTACACGATGATCTTGGCGAGTTCCAACGAGCATCATTGGTAAGCTGCGATCTTTCTTGGCATGCTCCATGAACTTTCGACAAACCTTCCGACGAACTTCCGAAAACCCTTCGGCAAGCTCCCTACTCGTTCTCGGCCGGTTCCGGCAATACTCCCAATGAATCTTCACACTTCCATCGAACTCTCGAACTCCCAATGATCCATCACACTTGTCTTTCGATACTTTGTTTCGCTTTACGTCTTCATCGTTATCGTAGTTAATCCTGCACATACACAAATAAAAACTCTACTTCGATCTAGACAATTATCTAGATGTATATTATGATATCCTTGGATCTGTGCAGTGGGAATTGGATCATGATGAGATCACGATAATGAGACCGATTCACCTTTAAACACAGACCCTAAATTATCCTAGTCATAGGTTACTCGAGAAGGACATCGAGATAACCGGATAGACTAGTGTACTGTATACCCATCCATATGATGGAGGTGCTGGTCTCATAGCTACTCGTGTGGGGACACCAAGGGTATAGTGTAGGTGCTCATTGGGGAATGAGTTCACAAATTGATCCGCCTACGAAATGCTGGATGGTTATTGATACCTCATGTCAGACAGCAATTCTGTAGTCCCAGTAGTGTATTTGGTCCTTAGACTTGAGACACCAAGGATGTCCTGTATGAGTACTCTACTCTTTGATCCCGGATTTATAGGTTTGGAAAGTTCCAAAATCTAGTACAGTTGGTCATTGGGAGTGGTAGCCAATCTTATGAGGACTATTGAGTATCAATAGAGGATCATCCACTCTCAGTATCATGGGAGGAATATCCCATGTATTCTTACTCAAACAAATCCTTGGCCAAGGTCATTCGGATTGAGAGAGAAAGAGTTCTCTAGGAGAATCCGACAAGAGCAAGACTCAAGGAGAGACCGTATTGGCCTGATAGTACCATGCCCGGTATAGGATCTCTAGGATATTAGATGGATGAAGGACTATAGATACATGGTAACTAAGGACAGATAGGCCCAAAGAATTGGATTCCCTTGTATTGTCTAGGGGCTGCGGCGTAGTGGCCTAGTACGTCCGTAGTCGATGAGTTGGTTGAATTATTATAGAGATAATAATTTACTAAGTCAGAAGGAGTTCTGACAAGAATGACTTATGGCTAGCTCGATATTGGGCCTAGAGGGTCACACACATATGGTAGGTATTGCGAAGAGTAGAGGTTCGGATATGAGATATCTGCTAGAGCCCCTAACTTATTGGATATCCATTAAGCCCCTAAATTATTGGATCCTAAGAAGAGATCCAATAATTGCTAATAAGAGATTATTGGGTAGAGACCCACTAATCCAAGAGGCTTGGGTAATTGGATGTAGATCCAATACCCAACAGGGCAAGATCCATTAGGGTTTACAGGGGGCCTCTATAAATAGGAGAGAACCAAAGCTCTATAGGCTGAGAGTTCTCTTGGTAGCCACCTCTTGTTCTCTTCTCTTCAAAGAAGTGCATCGTTGCAGTCCCTACCATGTGGATACCGCCAGAGAGGAGGACGCTTGACCTCCTAATCCTCTCCTACAGATTTGTAGGGATTCAGGGATATATGATCTCCTTAGGTACTTTCTTTTATATATGCAGTTTTCACGGATTTGTTTTGATGCACCGATTTACGCACGACGATGGAAACTTTCTATAGGAAATCTAGGGATTTTGTTTTTATTCTTCTACTACATTTGAGATGTCGCTCCCCAGACGGATTTCCCAATAAGGTGCTCATTGGAGAATGAGTTCACTGATTGATTTACCCATAGAATGCTGGATGGTAGATGATACCTTATTGTTAGACAACAGTTCTGTAGTCTTAGTAGTGTATCTGGTCCTTAGACTTGAGACACCAAGGATGTCCTGTATGAGTACTCCACTCTTTAATACCGGACTTATATGTTTGGAAGCTCCAAATCTAGTATAACCGATTATTGGGACTGATAGCCAACCTTACGAGAGCTATTGAGTGTCAATAGAGGATCATCCGCTCTCGGTATCATGAGAGGAATATCTCATATATTCTTGCTCAAACAAATCCTTGGCTAAAGTTATTCAGATTGACAGAGAAAGAGTTCTCCGAGAGAATCTGATTAGAGCGAGACTCGAGGAGAGATCGTACGGGCCTGACAACATCATTCTCGGTATAGGGTCTATGAGATATTAGATGGATGAGGGACAGATAGATTCAAATGATTGAATTCCCCTGTATCGTCTAGGGACTATGTGTTAGGACTCTAGCTAGGAGAGTCCTAGTTTAGTTTTATTAAAGGGGGCAAACATATAAATCCTAAGAGCATTCTTGTAAAGCCTATATAGCCAACCCCTAGTAAAGAGGTGAAGAGGCCAGTTAGGTTAGGATTAGTTTAGAGGTTGCTTCTTAGAAAAGTATTAGGAGTTGATTAGAAGTAGGGGTCTTGAGTATGAGTCATATTAGGAGTTAGGGTATAGAAGCCCTATAAATAGCCATGTATTCACCCTTTTTTTTCATAAATAGATCAATCCTTCTAGTAGCCTTTGAGTAGCAACTTGGAGGAAGAAACCCCTATAGAGTTCCAAGGAGGCTGATCCCCTAAATAGATCAACCCTAAGTTTAGAATCTGCAGCGGTTTACTGATGAACCCTCGGACACCTTCCTGTAGACCCTATTGCGAAATCCAGGGGGCAACATCTCATGCATAGTGGAAAAACAGAAAAATAAAACACCCTAGATTTTCACAAAAGGTTTCGTCATCGTGCGAAGATCGGTGCGTCAAAAACAAATCCATGAATCCGAAAATTGCATGTGTAAAAAGAAAGTACCTAGGGAGATCGTTGTTAGAACCCTCCGCGGATTCTAAGCTTGGGGTTGATCTCTATAGGGGATCGGCCTCCTTGGAACTCTATAGGGGTTCCTTCCTCCAAGTTACTGCACAAAGACTGCTAAAGGATTGATCTATTCATTGATTAGAGAGGATGAATACATGGCTATTTATAGGGCTTCTAAGCCCCAACTCCAAATAGGACTCTTACTCAAGACTCCTACTTCTAACCAACTTCTAATTAGGACTCCTTCTTTAGTATGATTCCTAATTCTAATAGGACTTTTTATCTAATAGGACTCTTTTCCTAATAGGACTCCTACTTCTAATAGGACTTTTTACCTAATAGGACTTCTACTTCTAATAGGACTCTTTTCCTAGTAGGACTCATACTTCTAATAGGACTCTTTTCCTAATAGGATTCCTACTTCTAATAGGACTCTTTTCCTAAGAAGTAACATAACCCTAACCTAGCCGGCCTCTTCACATCTTTAATAAGGGTCGGCTAGATAGGATTTACATGAATGCCCTTATCAATGAAACTAAATTAGGACTCTCATAGCTAGAGTTCTAACAGACCCACCCTCTTCAAATCAGCCTTGTCCTCGAGGCTGACGTTTCATGAATTCTGGGAATTTGATCTTTAAGTCGTTGTAGTTCTCCCAAGTGGCATCTTCTGCTGGTAGGTTTGCCCACTGTATTAACACTTCAGTAGTAGGTCATTGTTGTCGAGTCACGATTCGTCGATCAATAATGGCACTTGGTTGGGTCTGGAGCTCTCCTTGGGTAGTTATATTTGGTAGATGGCTTTGGGCTGTCTCGTGTTGTCCCAACTTGAGCTTCAAACATGATACATGGAAGCTGGATGGATTCGGGAGTGGCGGGTAAGTCCAATATGTATGCTCTTTGCTCCGATGCGCTCCAAAATCGATAGGGTCCATAGAACCGAGGTGAAAGCTTCATAGACGCTCTGGTTTGGATTGATATTTGCTTGTATGGCTGGTGTAGGAAGACCCAATCTCCTATTGAAAATTCTCTTTTGCCTTTGTGTTGATATTGCTGTTTCATCCTTGCTTGTGCTGTAGTGAGATTATCTTTTAGCAACTTCAGCATTTTGTCTTTATCTTGTAGTTCCCTGTCTACTTGTTCTACTTTAGAGGTGCCCAACACATATTTTGGAATTACAGGGGGGGTCGGCCATACATGGCCTCATAGGGAGTACATTTTGTGGAGGAATGATAAGTTGTATTATAACACCACTCGGCCTAGGGAAGCCACTTTGTCCATTCTTTTGGTCGGTCACTGGTGAAGCATCTAAGGTATGTCTCAAGCACACATTCACCACTTGGTTTGGCCATCGGTTTGTGGGTGATATGCCGTACTCATCTTTAATTTAGTGCCTTGCATCTGGAATAACTCTGTCCAAAATTTGCTCGTGAAGACCCTATCATGATCACTTATAATAGATCTCGGCATCCCATGTAATTTTACAATATTCTCCATAAAGATTCGAGCAATACTAGAAGCAGTGTAGGGATTACGGATGGCACAAAAGTGAGCATACTTTGTAAAGCGATCAACCATGACAAAAATTATACCTTTTCCTTGTGATGAGGGAAGCCCTTCGATGAAATCCATTGATATATCAGTCCATATTGATTCTGGGATGGGTAGAGGTTGTAACTTTCCGGGACTTGCCACTGTCTCACCTTTGTGTCGTTGACATATATCACATTGTGCTACAAATTCAGCAATAATATTTTTCATCCCTATCCAATAAAAATTTTGCTTAATTCTTTTATAGGTTCTAAGGAACCCGGAGTGCCCGGTCGTAGGTGTGGAATGCATCTCTTGAAGGATGGTCTTTATGCAAGTAAAATTTGGCACAAGCACAATGCATCCTTTATATCGCAAGTCCTTTGAGTCCCAACTGTAATGAGCCATAGAGCTTGGTGCTTCCTTTAATTTTTTTTATGATTTTACTTGTTTCTGGATTATCTTGCCATTCCCTCCTAATATCCTTAAGGAAGTCATTTGGTCGGAAGTGAAACAGCCGAAAATTCAACTTGCTCGGGTAGCCGTGAAAGCGCATCTGCAACAACATTATCTTTCTCTTTTTTGTAAGTTATTTCATAATCATATCCAAGAAGCTTTGTTACCCTTTTTTGCTGCTTAAGTTGTATCAAAAAGCTGCTGCATAGTTTGTGCAAAACTTTCTCCATTCGTTGTGTGCAAATTGTTGTTACGTCGCCCCCATGTTTCCTGTACAATATCACCTGTTTCCCCTTGCTGTAAAATTTCATAATTAGTTTCAAAAAATTTCAGGAAACATCACCTAATGTCATCAACCATTCGATGCCAAGCACGGCCTCATAATCATCGAGAGAGAGGAGGAAAAAATCTGCAATTATCTCTTGGTCCTGCAGCAACAGTTTCACCCGTGGGCACTTACGATCACACTTCAAAATTTGTCCATCTGCGACTTTAACATCGAACCTGCTGCAATTCTCAATAGGTAAAGCCATCTGGACAGCAACCTTACTATTCATAAAATTATTAGTGCTCCTGGTGTCAATAAGAACGGTGATTGGTTGTTGCTTCAGAAATCCTCCCACTTTCATTGTTTGCGGGTTCGCATAACTTTCTCCACTTTCATCGTTGTGTGCAAATTGTTGTTACGTCGCCCCCATGTTTCCTGTACAGTATCACCTGTTTCCCCTTGCTGTAAAATTTCATAATTAGTTTCAAAAAATTTCAGGAAACATCACCTAATGTCATCAACCATTCGATGCCAAGCACGGCCTCATAATCATCGAGAGAGAGGAGGAAAAAATCTGCAATTATCTCTTGGTCCTGCAGCAACAGTTTCACCCGTGGGCACTTACGATCACACTTCAAAATTTGTCCATCTGCGACTTTAACATCGAACCTGCTGCAATTCTCAATAGGTAAAGCCATCTGGACAGCAACCTTACTATTCATAAAATTATTAGTGCTCCTGGTGTCAATAAGAACGGTGATTGGTTGTTGCTTCAAAAATCCTCCCACTTTCATTGTTTGCGGGTTCGCATAACCGGCAAGGGCATGCATCATAATATCAATTGGCTGCTGTTCTTCATCTGTGACCTCTTCCTCACGCTCCTGGACCTCCTCTTCCCTATCTTCAAGAGGTTCAATCAATAGGAGGTGGCCCCTTTTGCAGCGATGATCGTGGTTCCACGGCTCGTCGCAATGCCAACAATGACCCTTTGTTGATCGATCACGTAGTTCTTCTCTTGTCAATTTTTTGGGCAGCGAAGGATGGCTGGAAGCAGAAGAGGGTTTATATGTTGAGGTTCTAGGAGTGGTTCTCATCCTTCGAGAATCTTGGTTGAGTCATTCTTCTTGTATTCGGGCAAAAGAAATCACAGCCATCACGGTACGGGGCTGTCGTGCCTTAACTTTCCCTTTTATCTCTTGCTTGAGTCCTTCAATAAATATTCCTAACAATTGATGGTCAGTCCAATCACGAGCAAGGTAAGATAGCTTCTCAAACCTAGTTTGGTATTCTTGAATCGTAGAGGTTTGTCGAATCTTTGTGAGTTGGCCGTCGATATTTTCATACTCCGTAGGTCCGAAATGGTTCAGCAGTGCATTCTTAAATTAATTCCATGTTGGAGCCCCATGATTATATTCCAGCCAATTGTACCATTGAATAGCATCTCCTTCAAGGTGGATGACAGCAATCTCCACCATAGCATTATCCGACGTTCGGTAGTAGCGAAAGTAACGTTCTGCGCGCGAAATCCACCCCGCTGGGTCTCCTTCTTCCCATCGTGGGAAGTCCACCCTCATGTATGGCTGAAGCACGTCTGAGGGCTGTCCCTCCTTATCTGGGGTCCTTTCTAAATTCTCTCCTTACTGCAGTTTGGTTGGACTCGATGGTTGTCCAATTCTGAATTCTACAAACAAAGCGCGCAATTTGTCTTCCAAGTGCGATTCAAGCCGTGATTCAATCCGAGATTCCCATGCTTCAAATTTGGCATCAATTGGATCTTGGGAAGCCATAGCATATGTCTGTAGATCAGAGATGCCCTTGTCTTTTCTCTGTTGATGGGTTAATGGCATGGGGTGGTGGAAGGTTCGGACAATAGATCGGTGATTGAAGGGTTCAGCTGTAATGGTTTACTGTTTTGGGCTGTGGTTTTTGATGCTATTAGGGTTATGAAACTAGGTTATGATGGCTGTATCTTGAGGCTAGAGGGATGTCCTAAAGATGTCTTGGTTTGTGGTAGTAAGGTGGCTAGGGTTTGGTAGGTTACAGAGAAGAAAAAAGGACCAAGGTGCAATACCAGATTTTTCGCCGAAAAATTTCCAGCAGCAAAGATGTAATTTTTTTAGAAATTTTCAAAAGAGATTCAAGTAAAACTCAAAGGGGATCTACTGATAAGGAAGAGGTAATACTGTAAAAAATTTCGTAGGAAGAAATGACAGCAAGAGGTTTGGCAAAATTGAGAATCACAGAGAGGTATTATAGCAGATTTTTACGTCTAAAGTGCAGCAGATTGGACGTAAAAGATAAGTGATTTTTATTGAGAATTTTTCGACAAAACCAAAGGGAAAACCACTGTTAGGAAGTGTCAAAGCCGTCGTAAAAATTCCATAGAGATTTGGATAGAAAAAACACAGTAGCAAGATCAAAAATGTAGTGCTATGCAGTTAAAATTCTGCAGTGCGACTTTCGTTGTAGAGATGAAAACTTTGCGACGAAAAGTTTATGCAACAATTATAGGAACGAATTTTTTTAGATTTTTTGAATAAGGATAACTAAATTGCAGCAGCAGTAGGGTAGATAACCAGAACCTATTGCAATTCATGGGAAGATCAAAGGATGATCTACGGTGGTGGAGATGACGGCGAAATTCAGCGATGATCTTCTAAGCAATTGTGGGAATTGCTTTGCGTGGTTGTGGAGGGCTGGTGGATGGCTATGGAAGGGCAGAGAGACGCCAAGAACACTATTCTGATACCAAGTGTTAGAACCCTCCGCGGATTCTAAGCTTGGGGTTGATCTCTATAGGGGATCGGCCTCCTTGGAACTCTATAGGGGTTCCTTCCTCCAAGTTGCTGCACAAAGGCTGCTAAAGGATTGATCTATTCATTGATTAGAGAGGATGAATACATGGCTATTTATAGGGCTTCTAAGCCCCAACTCCTAATAGGACTCTTACTCAAGACTCCTACTTCTAACCAACTTCTAATTAGGACTCCTTCTTTAGTAGGATTCCTAATTCTAATAGGACTTTTTACCTAATATGACTTCTACTTCTAATAGGACTCTTTTCCTAATAGGACCCCTACTTCTAATAGGACTTTTTACCTAATAGGACTTCTACTTCTAATAGGACTCTTTTCCTAGTAGGACTCCTACTTTTAATAGGACTCTTTTCCTAATAGGATTCCTACTTCTAATAGGACTCTTTTCCTAAGAAGTAACCTAACCCTAACCTAGCCGGCCTCTTCACCTCTTTAATAAGGGTCAGCTAGATAGGATTTACATGAATGCCCTTATCAATGAAACTAAATTAGGACTCTCATAGCTAGAGTCCTAACAATCGTATATCCCTGAATCCCTATAGATCTATAGGACTGGATGAAGGAGTTCAAATGTCCTCCTCTCTAGCGATAATCTATATGACAGGGACTACAACGATGCTCCCCTCTTGGGGAGAGGAGAATAGAAGGTGGCTACAAAAAAACCCTAGCCTATGGACCTTTGGTTCTCTCCTATTTATAGAGGCCCCCTATAAACCCTAATGGATCTTGCCCTATTGGGTATTGAATCTCCATCCAATTACTTAAGCCTCTTGGATTAGTGGGTCTCTACCTAATAATCTCTTATTAGCTCTTATTGGATCTCATCTTAGGATCCAATAATTCAGAGGCTTAACAGATATCCAATAAGTTAGGTGTTCCGACGGATATCTCATATTCGAACCTCTATTCGTCGTAACACGTACCATATATGTGTGACCCTCTAGGCCCAATATCGAGCTGGCCATTAGTCATACTTGTCAAAACTCCTTCTAACTCAGTGAATTATTATCTTTATAATAATTCACTCGACTCATCGACTGCGGACATACTAGGCCACTACGCCGTAGTCCCAAAACGATATAGGTGAATCCAATCCTTTGGACCTATCTGTCCTCAGTTATCGTGTATCTATAGTTCCTCATCCATCTAATATCCTAGAGACCCTATATCGGGCATAGTGTTATCAAGCCCATACGGTCTCTCCTCGAGTCTCGCTCTAATCGGATTCTCCTAGAGAACTCTTTTTTTCTCAATCTGAATAACCTTGGCCAAGGATTTGTTTGAGCAAGAATACATGGGATATTCCTCTCATGATACTGAGAGTAGATGATCCTCTATTGACACTCAATAGCCCTCACAAGGTTGGCTACCACTCCCAATAACTAGCTATACTAGATCTGGAACTTCCAAACCTATAAGTTCGGTATCAAAGAGTGGAGTACTCATGCAGGACATCCTTGGTGACTCAAATCTAAGGACCAGATACATTACTGGGACTACGGAATCGTTGTCTGACGTGAGGTATCAATAACCATTTAGTATTTTATGAGCGGATCAATCAGTGAACTCATTCCCTAATGAGCACCTATATTGTATCCTTAGTGTCCCCACACGAGTAGCTATGAGACTAGCCTCCTCCATCATATGGATGAGTATACAGCACACTAGTCTGTCCGGTTATCTCGATGTCTCTGTTGAGTAACTTGTGATTAAGATTATTTAGGGTCTGTATTTAAAGGTGAATCGGTATCATTATCGTGATCTCATCACGATCCGATTCCCATTGCATAGATCCAAGGATATCACAATAAATGCAACATGCAAGATAAAGTGATAGAATGCCTAATAATAATAAGCAAAAGAAAGAGTGCATGTCAAGTCATAAGTGTCATTATTCATGTGATTGGCTTGCAGGGCACATGTGACTAGCACCATCAGCCCTCCATAACTGCCTAAAGCAATTCCCACAATTGCTTAAAAGATCGTCGTCGAATTCCGCTGTCATCTCTACCACCGTAGATCATCCTTTGATTTCCTCGTGAATTGCAAGAGGTTCTAGTTTCCTACCTTATTGCTGCTACAATTTAGTTATTCTTATTCAAAAAATCTAAAAAAAATTTATTTGTATATTGCTACATAAACTTTTCATCGTAAAGTTTTCATCTTTACGACGAAAGATACACTACAGAATTCCAACCACATAGCACTGTTTGTTTGATCTTGCTATTATATTTTTTCTATCCAAATCTCTATGAAATTTTTATGACAGCTTTGACACTTCCTAACAGTGGATTTCCCTTTAGTTTTATAAAAAAATGGTCAATATAAACTATTGATCTTTTACATCCAAACTGCTACACTTAGACATAAAAATCTACTATAGTACCTTTCTATGATCCTTAATTTTGCCAAACCTGTTGTTGTCATTTCCTTCTATGAAATTCTTAATAGTATTACCTCTCCCTTACTAGTGGATTCCCTTTGAGTTTTACTTGAATCTCTATTGAGAATTATTAGAAAAAATTGCATCTTTACTGTTGAAATTTTTTCGACGAAAAATCTGGTGCTGCACCTTTGTCCTTTTTCTTCTCCATAACCTACCAAACTCTAGCCACCTTACTGCCACCAACTAAGACATCTTTAGGGGATCCCTCTAGCCTTAAGATGCAGCTATCATAACATATTTTTATAACCCTAACAATATCAAAAATCACAGCCCAAAATAGTAAATTATTACAGCCGAACCCTTTTATCACCGATCTATTGTCCGAACCTTCCACCACCCCATGCCATTTGTTGAATCTCGGATTTTGATGATAAAGTCAATTGGTAAAATATTTGTTCTAATCTACTTCGTCGAGATAAGTGTGTAGGAACAACTACGATGAAAAGAAAACATAAAGTGATTGACCGAGGTCAAGTCCGTCGGGGGTTCAAGAGTTCATCGGAAGTCCGAGAGATCTTCGGAAGTGTTGCCGGAACCATCCAAGATTAAATCAGGGACTTGCCGAAGTTTTCGAAAGTTCATCGCAAAGATCGTCGAAGGTTCGCGGAACTTACTGGGAAGATTCGGAAGCTAGACGAAGACTCATTGAGCTCACCATACAATCCGGGAGTATGCTGGGAGTCCGCTGGAAGCAATCCGAGGGAAGCATCGGAAGCCTGCCGGAATCTCGCCGAAAAGCTCGCCGGAAGTTGACTTGAAGAGTATCAGGTCAAATCACCTTGAGTTATGTTTTTAAGTTTGTAGTTTGCACATGAGTAGAGCAAGGGTTTAGAAAAAATCCTGCCTAAATTCAGTGGGGGCCAATCGGGCCTCTACTGGGCCGAGTTGGGCCTTAAACAGAGCCCATTCAACCTTGGCTGAATGGGCCAGGCGATTGAACCACCAGTGATGGGGCGGTGGCATCGCCGACTGGTGGCATCGCTGGGTGAGCGATACCGCCGGACTCTGTAGCATGCGGTAGCACCGCTTTGGTTAGGCGGTGGTACCGCCCCTGTGTGTCAGTCAGCACCGCCTCTGACATGCGGTGGCACCGCCAGAACCGGCAACTCCAAATTTGATTTTAAATTTGGAGCCCAAATTTGAATCCACTTTGGATCTATAAATACCCCCCCTTTCTCAGCTGAAAGGTAACCCTTTTGAGAGTTAAAAATCTTGAGTTAAAGTCTTTGATTAGTCTTGAAAAGTCTTGTCTCTTGCTAAGTGTTCACCTCCTCCTTGTTCTTGAGAAATCTTGTAAGAGTGTGAACCTCTTGTAAAGGGTTGTAAAATGGGTATTTGGTTCTTCCCCTTCAAAGGATTTGCTAGTGGAAGAGCGGAGCCTCATCATGAAGGCTTCAAGAGTGGATGTAGGTCATTTGACCGAACCACTATACATCATTGTGTTCATGAATGTGTGAGTGTTTACATTGTTGAATCATTTCATTACTTAGCTGCAAGTTGTTTAGTTCCTTGTTATTTCCTTTACTCAAGCAATTACTTTCAAGTTCTCTTTCGTCAAATCGAAATCTTCCTACGAACTTGTGTTTGTGTAAAATCGGTTTCAAAAGTACGATTTTAATCTGCTGCACTAATTCACCCCCCCTCTTAGTGCCTTTTAGATCCTAACAATTGGTATCAGAGCAAGGTTTGCTCTCATATTAGTTTAAAACCCAAGAGAGATGGCCTACTCCGGTATGCAAGAGGGTCACTCCATTACTCGTCCGCCTATATTTAATGGGTTGGATTATACATATTGGAAGACTCGTATGAGGATTTTTCTCATTTCTATGGACTTCGAACTTTGGAATATTGTTGAAAATGGCTTTGCAAAATCTTCTCTTCCGATGAGTGAGTGGAATGAGTCGGAAAGAAAGATTTTTGCTCTCAATGCAAAGGCTATGAATGTCTTATTTTGTGCGCTTGATAAGAATGAGTTTAATTGCGTTTCTATTTGCGAATCGACATTTGATATTTGGCGCACTCTTGAAATCACTCATGAAGGCACTAGCCGAGTAAAAGAATCCAAAATCAATATTCTTGTGCATTCCTATGAACTTTTTCGGATGAAACCAAATGAGTCCATTGGAGACATGTACACCCGCTTTAGGGATGTCATCAATGGACTTAAAGCTCTTGGTAAAGGTTTTTCTAATTTTGAATTGGTAACTAAAATTTTAAGATCCCTTCCAAAGAGTTGGGATCCAAAGGTTACGGCCATTCAAGAGGCCAAGGATCTTAAAGTATTTTCGCTTGAAGAACTTATTGGGTCTCTAATGACCTACGAGATGACGTGCTATGCTCATGAAGAGCTTGAGAACCCCCTTCCAAAGAACAGGAAGGATATGACACTTAGAACACAAGAAGACCACTTGAAAGGAACATCAAGTGATGAGGACAGTGACAATGATATTGCACTTTTAACTCGAAAGTTTAAGAAATTTATAAGAAAGAATAAATTTAAAAATGACAAAAAATAAATTTGAACATAAAAAAGACCATGTTATTTGCTACGAATGCAAGAAGCCGAGACACTTCAAGAATGAATGCCCTCAAGCCAAGAAGAAGCAATTCAAGAAGAAAAAAGCTTTGAAGGCCACGTGGGATGATTCAAGTGACTCCGAGGTTGAAGAAGCAAGCAACAAAGAGGAGGCCAACTTCGCGCTAATGGCATTAGGAGAAGAGGTTAGTGAGTTATTTAATGAAGAGTTATCTTTTGATAAACTTTCTAGTGCTTTTCATGAGTTTTTTGATGAATGTAGAACTATTAGTAAGAAGTTCAATTTGCTTAAGAAAGAATATGCTTTATTACAAAGTAAGTTCAATAGTCTTCAAACCCCTTCTCTACCCCCATGCTCTAAGTGTGAACACTTAGATGCAATAAAAAAGGAGAACTTGCTACTTATAGAGACCCTAAATAAGTTTAAGGTCGGTAGCAAGGGCTTGGACATGATCCTTGCTAACAAGGGTCACGTCGGAAATAGAAGTGGAATCGGATTTGTGAGTGGTTCTCACCAAAATCCCACCACCTTCATTAAAGGTCCTACATTGCATGTATCACCCCATTTGAAATATAATTTTTGTGGTAAAACGAGACATGTTGCTTACAAATGTCCATTCAAGAAAATTAGTCCACAAAAATTGATATGGGTTCCTAAAGGAACCATAAACAATTCAATGTTAAACTACAAATTAAGTAGATCAATTTGTAAGGCACCCAAAATCAAATGGGTACCTAAAAACCATCCTCTTTTGTAGACAAACTCATAAGCTAGGAGCAAGAAATGGTATCTTGATAGTGGATGCTCAAGGCACATGACCGGAGATCCATCTCATTTCTCTATGCTCACTAGCAAAGAAGAAGGGTATGTCACCTTCGAAGACAACAACAAGGGTAAAATCATTGGCAAGGGAACCATAGGTAACAAATCAAGTTTTTCAATTGATTGTGTGTTGCTAGTTGATGGTTTGAAACATAATCTTTTAAGCATTAGTCAATTATGCGATAAAGGTTATGTTGTTAGATTTGAATCTAATGTTTGCATCATTGAAAAACCAAACAATGACATATCCATGATTGCTTTAAAATAAAACAATGTCTACACCATAAATATTGATGAATTAAGTAATGAAATGTGTTTTTCAGTTTTGAATGATGATGCTTGGCTTTGGCATAGGAGATTAGGCCATGCAAGCAAGAAACTAATTTCTAAGATTTCATCTAGAGAGTTAGTAAGAGGAATCCCAAATATGAAATTCGTTAAGGACAAGGTATGTGATGCATGTCAACTAGGAAAACAAATAAAAACTAGTTTCAAATCAAAAAATCAAATTAGCACCACTAGACCATTGCAATTGATCCATTTGGACTTATTTGGACCAATTGACATAACAAGCCTAGGAGGTAGCAAATATGCCTTTGTAATTGTGGATGACTATAGTAGATACACTTGGACCTATTTCTTGGCTCACAAAAGTGATTGTTTCAAATGTTTCTCTAAATTTTATAAACTCACTCAAAATGAAAAAGGTTTTATGATTTCATCAATTCGAAGTGATCATGGAGGTGAATTTTAAAATCATGACTTCCAAAATTTTTGTGAAATAAACGGATATAATCATAACTTCTCTACTCCAAGAAATCGACAACAAAATGGAGTAGTGGAAAGGAAAAATAGAAGTTTGCAAGAAATGGCTAGAACCATATTAAATGAATATAATTTACCAAAATATTTTTGGGCCGAAGCCGTGAATACGGCTTGCTATATTATGAATAGAGTTTTAGTGAGACCATCCCTATCTAAAACTCCATATGAATTATGGAATGATAAAAAACCCAATGTCTCTTATTTTAAAGTTTTTGGTTGTAAATGCTTTATTTTAAATGAAAAGGATGCCTTAGGAAAATTCGATGCAAAATCCAATGAAGGCATATTTCTTGGTTATTCTTCCGTTTCTAAGGCTTTTCGTGTTTTCAACAAAAGAACCTTAGTTATAGAAGAATCTATTCATGTGGTTTTTAATGAAATTTCCGAATTTAAGAAGAAATATTTTGATGATGATTTTGGTCTTGATAATTTGAATTTGAATGAACCCTCTCCTCAAAATGACAACTTGGATGCATCTTCTTCCTAAACTTTCTTACCCAAGGTATGGAAGTATGTAGATGCTCATCCCAAGGAGTTAATTATAGGAGATGCATCGAAAGGGGTTCAAACTCGCTCTTCTTTCAAAGATTTTTGTGCCCATGCCGCTTTTCTTTCTCAAGTTGAACCAAAATGTATTATTGATGCCTTGAAAGATGATTCTTGGGTTATCGCAATGCAAGAAGAATTGAATCAATTTGAGAGGAATGAGGTATGGAAGCTTGTTCCTAGACCTAATGACCACTTAGTTATTGGTACTAAGTGGGTCTTTAGAAACAAGCAAGATGAATACGGTATCGTGGTTAGAAACAAGGCTAGACTAGTGGCCAAAGGTTTCAACCAAGAAGAAGGTATCGATTACGAAGAGACCTTCACTCTGGTGGCAAGATTAGAAGCCATTAGGATGCTCCTTACCTATGCTAGTAGTAATGATTTCAAATTATTTCAAATGGATGTCAAAAGTGCATTCTTAAATGGTTTTATTTCCGAAGAAGTGTATGTCGAACAACCACTCGGATTTGAAAACTCACTTTTTCCTAACCATGTGTTTAAGCTAACTAAGGCTCTATATGGTCTAAAACAAGCCCCTAGGGCTTGGTTTGAGAGACTTAGTTCTTTTTTAATTTCAAATGATTTCACTAAAGGCAAGGTTGATACTACATTGTTTATTAAATATTTTAAAAATAATTTTTTTATTGTTCAAATTTATGTTGATGATATTATTTTTGGTTCTTGTAATAAATCACTATGTGAATCATTTGCTAAGAATATGAGTGATAAATTTGAGATGAGCCTAATGGGAGAACTAAATTTCTTTTTAGGACTGCAAATTAAGCAACTAATTGATGGTATATTTCTAGATCAATCAAAATACACATTGGAATTGTTAAAACGATTTAACATGGATGGATCAAAAGATATTAGCACTCCTATGAGCACCTCCACTAAATTAGATATGGATGAAAATGGAGAAAGTTTTGATCAAAAAACTTATAGGGGCATGATAGGTAGCCTGCTTTATCTCACTGTAACCAGACCTGACATTATGTTTAGTGTAGGGCTATGTGCAAGATTCCAAGCTAATCCTAAGCTATCTCACTTCAAAGCTGTTAAGAGAATCCTTAGATATCTTAAAGGGACTCCTAATCTTGGATTATGGTATCCTAAATCTGATAACTTTGATTTGAGAGCTTATGCAGATGCGGATTTTGGTGGATGTAAAATAGATAGAAAAAGCACATCCGGAACATGCCAATTTCTAGGACATGCACTTGTTTCTTGGACGTCCAAGAAATAAAATTCGATTGCACTATCTACGGCGAAGCGAATATATAGCTGCAAGTGCATCTTTGTGCAGGTGAGTTATCGGATGAAAAATACACTAGAAGACTATGGAATTTACTTAAAAACATTCCTATAAAATGTGATAACATGAGTGCTATCTCATCTAACTAAAAATCCGATTCAACACTCTCGAACTAAGCACATTGACATTAGGCATCATTTTATACGTAATCATGTAAGTAGTAAAGATGTCACCCTTGAATTTGTTGATACAAATCATCAATTAGTGGACATTTTTACAAAACCTTTAAATGAGGAACAATTTGATTTTATTAGAAGGGAATTAGGCATGTTGAATTGTCCTAATAAGTGAGCTTTATTATATGATATCTTTCCTTGAAATTTTGGTTTTCATTGATTTGTTTCCAAATCTTTTTGGTTTTTATCCTTCCTCTTGGATTTCTTTTCATCGAATTCCTTTTAACTTCATCCCATCTCTAAAAACAATTTTAAAAAAAATATAAAAAAAAGGGTGTGGATTTTTGTGCTACCGGCGGAAGCACCGCCAGATCCGACGGTGGCATCGCCAGATCCGACGGTGGCACCGCCTGGGTAGTCACTCAGCGGTAGAACCTTTCTTTGGCGGTAGTACTGCCGAACACCCCTTATATAAGGGGTGAGTTAGGGCAGCGGTAGAACCGCCCCCTAACCCGAGAGCTCTCTTCCTCACCTCTCTACACCCCTCTAAAAACTTCCCAAGCATCATTCCTTCCCTCTAGAAGCCTAAGGAGGGGATTTTTCCTTGATTCAAGCTCCCTACCTCTCAAAGGAACAATCTAAGGTAAAAACTAAATTTTTCTCCTTTTTTTCTTGTCTAGTTTAATTCCTTCCTTTCAATTGATTATTGATCTATCCTTAATAGAAATGGCTCCTAAAAGATCATCAAGAGACAAAGGAAAAAGGGTGGAGGTAGATTCATTTGACCAATCTTTGTTCAAATCAAAAGAAGCTTCCCTTAGATTTTCTGAACATAGTTGTAAAACCATTCATAAAGGAAAATATGTTGATTTGAATCAATTAGGGAACCTAGAACCCATCATGTGGTTTGCGGACTTAGAGGCCTTACCCATTTTGCAAGTTGCTGAAGCTATTTATCCATGCTTGATTAAATTATTTTATGCTAATTTAAGCGTAAATGATGATGGCTTATCAACTTATCTTCTAGGAAATGAGATCCAAATATTTGATAGTACTATATGCTCATTAATTGGAATTGTTGAGAAAGAGTTTGATGTTATTTTAGAGGGAAATGGGACATGGACACAATCGGAGCCACCCACTCTGAAGCCTTAGAAACCGTGTTTGCAAATCCAAATTTAGGCATAATTCCAAAGAGTTGTGAATATTTGTTACCTTTTAACTCTAAAATTTTACATCACATTCTTGTAAACATTATTATTCCTAAACAGTTTCATCATGATGATGAGATCAGTTTCACTGAATTAGGTACCATATAATGGATCATGACCAGACAGAATTTTTGTTTTGGATACCTAATCCGGCAGCACATGATAGAAGTCCTTTCTAAAGGATCAATGTTACCATATGGAGGGTTAATAACTAAACTATTGCATGCCCATAATATTTGCATTCCACCTAATGAAGAAGTAATACAAGTGGACAGATTTAACATCACTGACGTGAAACTACTTAGGCAACTTAGGTGTACATTCGAGCATGGAATAGGGGTTAGACAACCTAGGAGAAGTGATATACCTCCCCCACCAGTAGACCATCCCGAAACACCAATCTTTAGGGGAAGTGAATCTCCTCCTCCTGATCCTTTTGATGCAGCTCCATTAGTGCTAGCTTCAGCTCCACCTTCTGACGATCCGATCATGAGAGAGTTAAATGAAGTAAAATTATAGCAAATTGAAATTTTAAAGGAAATACGAAAGATGAACCAAAAGATAGATCACATGTATAGGCACTTTAGCATTCATCCTGAGGAGTAGTTTGTTGTATTTTCCTTTTGAACAGTGTAAACTTGTGTGCAACTTTGACATCTATATAGCTTTGACATATATGTTGTATTATCTTCACTACATCTTCTAGGGCACTAAGGAATGATATTCGGATTTCTAAATGATTTTCTTTTCCACATTTGTGATATTTTTCGGACATCCTTTATTGTTACATATATTTGGATGCGTACTCATAATATAAATCCCTCTTTTCCTTTTTGTTGATGACAAAGGGGGAGAAAGAATATGTGAATGCAATTGCCATACGTTGAATGTTATATGCATTTCCCATGCTTTACAAGTTATTGCAAGTTATATGCTTAAAATGCTTATTTAGGTTCGTGATATCATGTTTTTATTGTGTATACTTTATTGATATCATTTTGATACCTATTTGACATCTTAATGATGAATGTCCAACATCGACTTTGTTATCATTAAGTAAATCATGAAGTTTTTCTTTCATATATTAAACTTATTGTGTTGAATTCAAAATTTGAATTCAAGCAATTTTTATTATCTATGGCATATAGATAGGGGGAGTTAAGAGTAACTCCATCATCAATTGATTGTCATAATCAAAAAGGGGGAGATTATTGAATCTCAGATTTTGATAATGAAGATGTTAGGGATCGAGCGACACTAAGAGGGGGGGGGGTGAATTAGTGCAGCGGATAAAATGATAGATTTTCAGTAATTTAAAACAAGCTTTGGAAACTTCGTACGAATGAATGCAACGTTTCATTTGAACCCGAAAAGATTGCGTTTTAACTTTAAAGCATACGTAATAAGATGATAAGGAAGTTGAGTAAATAAGGCAGCAAGTAAAAATGGTTTGCAGCAAAGTAAATAGCAAGAACGTAAATACAAATCATATTTTTATAGTGGTTCGGTCATCCGACCTATATCCACTTCCGATTCCTCTTCGCTTGAGGACACCGGCTTTCCACTAGCTTTTCTCCTTCCAATGGGCAAGGAAGAACTCCCTTGCAACACCTCTTCTTTTGACGGGATTAGAAGATAACCCTTACAAAGCTCTCACCCCTCTCTTGAACAAGAAAACACTTAAGAGTAAGAGGGAAGTTTTTGACACTATTTGAGTAGAGTTTTCCCTCAAGATTTTCACTCTTCTTACTGCCCTTTGAACCTGCAAAAGAGGGGAATTTATAGAGCTCAAGAGGACTCAAATTTGAAGCCAAAACTTGGAGCCAAAATTTGAGTTTCTCGTCTTTGTCAATCTAATGACCCGACACACCCAGGCGGTGCCATTGCCCTAGCCAGCGATGCTACGCACTGGTTTTCAGGCTGTTGGCGGTAGCACTAGTGCTACTGCCCTGACCAGCGATGCTCTTGCCTAGCTACGATAAAGACTCTGATGCCGGGTTCTGATGCCGGCTCAAAGCAGCATGCACGTAGCATGCATGCATCTTCTTTGTGTCTTCTTAGGCGGTGCTACGCCCGACTAGCATTTCTTTGGTTCTGTTGAAGCGTGCTACTCGCCATGCATGCATGCACGTAGCCCAGCATGCATGCATGCATGCACACATGCTACTGGGCACATTGGCTATTGGGCTCCACCACCCAGCACAAATCTACATTTGGTTTGGGCCAAAAACTTGGCCCAAACCGGTTTCGAACAAGGCCCAATGGGCCATACTTGGGTTAAAGGATTAACCCCTAATCCTAACCCAAATTGATGTGCTAACTATGAAATTAAAGACATTCCTAAGCTATTACAAAGTGCAAGTCAAGTCTTCTTGGCGAGCTTAGCGGTCTTCCGACGATCCTCGGAAACCATCCTGCGGACTCGGCAAGCTCTCGGACTCCACGATGATTTTGGCGAGTTCCCGAGCTTCTTTGGCAAGCTCCGATCTTTCTTGGCAAGCTCGCGAACTTCCGATGAACCTCGGCGAACTTCCAAAACTCTTGGCAAGCTCCTACTCGTTCTCGGCGATTAAAAGGCACTCCCAATGAATCTTCAGACTTCCATCGAACACTAGAACTCCCAATGATCCATCACACTTGACTTCGACCCTTTATTTCGCTTTATGTCTTCATCCTTATCGTAGTTACTCCTGCACAGACAAACACCAAAAACTCTACTTCGATCTAGACAGTTATTACAATGCGAATTGACATTCAGTTGCCCGGCACATCATTGGTCAGTGCTTCATCCGATCCTTTGGCACATCGCCCTCTCTAGCGGCTTATTGCCCAAACGACGATTGACCTCCGCAACCTCGATATCCATGGCGCAACTCCGCACTTCTCGGCCCGATGCCCGACGTACAAAGCCTCCTACTGATAGTCGACTGAATCTCCGGCTCGACATCCAATATCCTGACATGATCACCTCCGGCGCAACATCAATTCCTCCAGCGTCAATTGTCTAATCCTGATCGATAGTAGACCTGCGTAACTCAAAACACAGTTAGACCACAAATCTCACTCAATTAGTTTTATCATCAAAATCTGAGATTCAACAATCTCCCCCTTTTTGATGATGACAACTAATTGATGACTGACAGAGTTAACCAAAACTCCCCGGAGTTTAACACAAACTCCCCCTATCAATATGCCATTGATAGAACACTTGGATTATCCCAAATCCAAGCAACATTCATCACAATTAAGAGAATAAATCAAACCATCATGCAAATATATAAAATATTCAATCAATGCATGAAGTCATCAATCTACTTCTCCCCCTATGTCATCAACAAAAAGGAGAAGTAACATTATAGCTAGTTTTCAAGGATATGCAAATATTACAACATACTAGCTATCACATCATACAATACAACATCAAATAATACCATTCAATCATAGCAAGTTTCAAAGATGGGCAATGATGGTAATTTTCACTTGCTTGTTGAGATGTTTCTTTTGTAGACACATTCACCATCACAAGCTAGGAGCAAGAGATGGTATCTTGATAGTGGATGCTCAAGGCACATGATTGGAGATCCATCTCAATTCTCTATGCTCACTAACAAAGAAGAAGGGTATGTCACCTTCGGGGACAACAACAAGGGTAAAATCATTGGCAAAGGAACCATAGGTAACAAATCAAGTTTTTCAATAGATGATATGTTGTTAGTTGATGGACTAAAATATAATCTCTTGAGCATTAGTCAATTATGTGATAAAGGTTACATCGTAAGATTTGAATCCAATGCTTGATCATTGAAAAACCAAACAACAACATATCCATGATTGCTTTAAAACAAAACAATGTCTACACCATTAGTATTGATGAACTAAGTAATGAAATGTGCTTTTCGGTTTTAAATGATGATGCTTGGCTTTGGAATAAGAGATTAGGCCATGCAAGCATGAAACTAATATCTAAGATTTCATCTAGAGAGTTAGTACGAGGAATCCCCAATATGAAATTTGTCAAGGACAAAGTATGTGATGCATGTCAACTAGAAAAACAAATAAAAACTAGTTTCAAATCAAAAAATTAAATTAGCACCACTAGACCATTGCGATTGGTCCATTTGGACTTATTTGGACTAATTGACATAACAAGCCTAGGAGGTAGCAAATATGCCTTCGTAATTGTGGATGACTATAGTAGATACACTTAGACCTATTTCTTGGTCACAAAAGTGATTGTTTCAAATGTTTCTCTAAATTTTGTAAACTCACTCAAAATGAAAAAGGGTTTATGATTTCATCAATTCAGAGTGATCACGGTGGTGAATTTCAAAACCATGACTTCTAAAATTTTTGTGAAATAAACGGATATAACCATAACTTATCTACTCCAAGGAATCCTCAACAAAATGGAGTAGTGGAAAGGAAAATTAGAAATTTATAAGAAATAGCTAGTACCATGTTAAATGAATATAATTTACCAAAATATTTTTGGACCGAAGCCGTGAACACGGCTTGCCATGTTATGAATAGAGTTTTAGTAAGACCATCCCTATCTAAGACTCCATATGAATTATGGAATAATAAAAAACCCAATGTCTCTTATTTTAAAGTTTTCGGTTGCAAATGCTTTATTTTAAATGAAAAGGATGCCTTAGGAAAATTCGATGCTAAATTCGTTGAAGGCATCTTTCTTGGTTACTCTTCTATTTTTAAAGCTTTTCAGGTTTTCAACAAAAGAACCTTAGTTATAGAAGAATCTATTCATGTGGTTTTTAATGAATTTTTCGAATCTAAGAAAAAAGATTTTGATAATGATCTTGATTTTAATGATTTCAATTTGAATGAACCCTCTCCTCAAAATGATAACTTGGATGCATCTTCTTCCCAAATTTCCTTACCCAAGGAATGGAAGTATGTAGATGCCCATCCCAAGGAGTTAATTATAGGAGATACATCTAAAGGGGTTCAAACTCGTTCTTCATTTAAGAATTTTTGTGCCCATGCCGCTTTTCTTTCTCAAGTTGAACCAAAATGCATTGATGATGCCTTGAAAGATGATTCTTGGGACATCGTAATGCTAGACGAGTTAAATCAATTTGAGAGAAATGAGGTATGGAAACTTGTTCCTAGACCTAATGACCATTTAGTTATTGGTACTAAATGGGTCTTTGGAAATAAGCAAGATGAATACGGTATTATGGTTAGAAACAAGGCTAGATTAGTGACCAAAAGTTTCAACCAAGAAGAAGGTATTGATTATGAAGAGACCTTCGCTCCTGTGACAAGATTAGAAGCCATCAGGATGCTCCTTGCCTATGCTAGTAGTAATGATTTTAAACTATTTCAAATGGATGTCAAAAGTACTTTTTTAAATGGCTTTATTTCCGAAGAAGTATATGTTGAACAACCATTGGGATTCAAAAATTCTCTTCTTCCTAATCATGTGTTTAAATTAACTAAGGCTCTCTATGGACTAAAATAAGCCCCTAGGGCTTGGTATGAGAGGCTTAGTTCTTTCTTAATTTTAAATAATTTTACTAAAGGCAAGATTGATACTATATTATTTATTAAATATTTTAAAAATAATTTTTTTATTGTTCAAATTTATGTTGATGATATTATTTTTGGTTCTTCGGATGAATCACTATGTGAATCTTTTGCCAAGTGTATGAGTCATGAATTTGAGATGAGTCTAATGGGAGAATTAACCTTCTTTCTTGGATTATAAATTAAACAACTTAGTAATGGCATATTCCTTAATCAATCCAAATATACATTAGAATTGTTAAAATGATTTAATATGGGTGGTTCAAAAGCCATCAACACTCCAATGAGTACTTCCACCAAGTTAGACTTGGATGAAAATGGAAAAAATTTTGATCAAAAGACATATAGGGGGATGATAGGTAGCTTGCTCTATCTTACCGCAACTAGACCAGATATTATATTTACCGTAGGACTTTATGCGAGATTTCAAGCTAATCCTAAGTTGTCTCACTTTAAAGTCATTAAAAGAATTCTTAGATATCTTAAAGGTACTCCTGATCTAGGATTATGGTATCCAAAATCTGATAACTTTGATTTAAAAGCCTATGTAGATACAGATTTTGGTGGATGTAAAATAGATAGAAAGAGCACATCCGGAACATACCAATTTTTAGGACATGCACTTGTTTCTTGGACCTCCAAGAAATAAAATTTGGTTGCACTATCTACGACGGAAGCCGAATATATAACCGCAAGTGCATGTTGTGCTCAAGTCATTTGGATGAAAAACACACTAGAAGATTATGGAATTCATTTAAACAACATTCCCATAAAATGTGATAATATAAGTGCTATTTGTATAACCAAAAATCCTATTCAATACTCTAGAACTAAGCATATTGATATAAGTCATCACTTTATACGAGATCATGTTAACAGTAACGATGTCACTCTTGAATTTATTGATACAAAACATCAATTAGCAGACATCTTTACGAAACCTTTAAATGAAGAACAATTTGACTTCATTAGGAGGGAAATAGGTATGTTAAATTGTCCTTGTGAATGAGCAGCATTATATATATTTTCTTTCGGCTTTCATGGATTTTACGAAAACTCGGCTCTCGCGGATTTGCCTCCCTCATTTTAATTCGATATCTCAAAAAGTGATCTATGATTACATCTCATCTCATTTCAACACATGAAAACAAATTTTAAAAAAAATATTTTTTTTTGTGCTAACGATAGCACCGCCAAAACCGACGGTAGTACCGCCTAGGTACTTGGCTCCCAGGCGGTAGCATCGCTTGGTTGGCGGTAGTATTGCCCGAACACCCCTATATTTAAGGGGGTGTTAGGGTCGGCGGTAGAACCGATCGAAACCCTCCAAATCTCAGCCCTCTTCCTCCTCAACTCCTCCAAATCTCTCCTCTCCATTTCCTCTTCCTCCAAAAGGGCTAACAAAGGATTTTTCTTAATTCAAGCTCCTCACCTCCCTAGGAAACTCAAAGAAGGTAAAATCTATAATTTTCTCTTCTCTTCACATTTGCTTGTCTTTTCCTTATTGTTTCCTTTTGTTCCTTCATCATGAATAGATATGGCTCCTAAGAAATCATCAAGAGGAAAAAGAAAAAAGGTTGGAAGGAGATTCATTTGACCCAACCCTTTTTAGATCTAATGAGGTAGCCTTAAGGTACCCAAATTTTGATTCTAAAGTAATACATAAGGGAAAACATGTTGATATAGGTGAACTAAGAAACCTAGAACCCATTAGATGATTTGCTGATCTAAATGTTTTACCTATCTTGCAAATTAATGAACCAATCTACCCTATGTTGGTTAAGCTATTTTATGCTAACATGAGTATTGAAGATGATGTATTAACTACCTATATTTTGGGAACCACAATTTATATTGTGGATCATACCATTTGTGAACTAATTGGAATTGAAGAAAAGAGTAGAGGATGTTATTTCAAAGGGCAATGGGATATGAATGCAATAAGAGCAACCCACTTTGAAGCCTTAGAGACGATATTTGCTAATCCGAACCTAGGAATCATTCCTAAAAGCTACGAACACTTATTACCTTTTAACTCAAAATTACTTCATCACATCATCTTAAGCATTCTTCTTCCGAAACAGTTTCACCTTGATGAGATTAGTATGTTAGAATTAAGTACCATGTATTGGATCATGACTCGACAAAATAACTGCTTTGGATACTTAATTAGATAACACATGATGAAAATCTTCTCTAGAGAGTTAATGTTGTCATATGGCGGGTTGATCACTAGATTAATAATTGCCCATGATATTTGTGTGTCACCCGATGAGGAGATAATACAGGTTGATAGATATAACACAATAAACAGAAGTCTCCTAAAGTGACTTAGATGCACCTTTAGAGATGGCCTATGGATTAGGCAACCTAGAAGGATTAATCTAGTACCCCCACCAATAGAACGACCTGAAACACTAATTTTTAGGGGAAGTGAATCTCCTCCACCTAGTCCCGTTGATCTAGCACCATCTGAGCCAGCTCCTGCTCCATCTACTGAAGATCTGATCATGCTTGCTTTAAATCAAATCACATCATAACAAACTCAAATCAACATGTAGCAAGCTGAAATTTTGAAGGAAGTACAAGAATCACAAAATAGATCACTTGTATAGGCATTTTGGGTTTCCCCCTCCAGAATAGCTGTTGTTTTTTACACACTTGTCCTTTTATGCTTATGACTACTACGGATGATGTTGTATGATGTTACTTTCATTTCATCTACTCGGCTTACTTTCATGTTGCTTACTTTCATGATGCTTACTTTCATGTTGGATGATGTTGGATGATTACTTTCACTTGTATGATGCTTACTTTCATGTTGGATGATGTTGTATGATGTTGTATGTTGTTTTTTAAACACTTGTCCTGTATGATGTTGTATGAATGAATTTTTTCGTTTCGATCGTAATTTTTGGATGACACTTTCATATTACTTTATGACTTGATATCTTCCTCGAATGATTTCATGCTTCCTCCATGGCTCAATAATTGATCAAATTTAGTAATCTCCCTCTCATGGCTTGATAAATGAGGATTTTTTTTTTGAAGTAATGAATGATTTCTCCACCTCCATTATTTTTGTTGATGACAAAGGGGGAGAAAAATGTAAATTGATATGATGGAGTAATTATTGTTATGATGGAGTAAATGCTTAAAGTGAAATATGAATCAATTGTATCGCATCGCAAGTGCTTAAAGTGAAATATGAATCAATTGTATTGCATAGCAAATGCTTAAAGTGAAATCAATCGTATCGCATCACAAATGTTCAAAATGTATACATCTTCTTGATAAGCGATTTCTTCATTTGATATCATGCCTTGATATTGAAACACTCTTTTGGATATCACTTGATCCTTGTCATATTTGAATTAATATTTCTTATTATAGGTGTAATACCTTGACATTGTTTAAAATATGAAGTTTTCATATTTATGCATAAGCTTGTTTATTAAGCTTTATGTTAAATAAAATCTATCGGATTTGGCTTGAATTCAAAAAATTGAATTCAAGTGCTTTTACCTTCTCATGATATGGCATATAGATAGGGGGAGTTAAGAGTAACTCCATCATCAATTGATTGTCATCATCAAAAAGGGAGAAATTATTGAATCTCGAATTTTGATGATGAAATCAATTGGTGAAATATATGTGCTAATCTATATTATCAAGATAAGTGTGCAGGATTAACTACGAAGGGTTAGAAATATAAAGCGATTTGCCAAGGTCAAGTCCGTCAGGTGTTCGAGAGTTCATCGAAAGTCCGAAGGATCATCGGAAGTGTTGCCGGAACCAACCGAGATCGAATTAGGAACTTACCGAAGTTTTCAAAAGTTCCCCGCAAAGATCGTCGAAGGTTCACGGAGTTTGCTGAGAAGGTTCAGAAGCTTGCCGAAGACTCGTTGAGCTCACCATACAAATCCGGGAGCATGCTGGGAATCCGTCGGAAGAAATCCGAGGGAAGTATCGGAAGACCATCAGAATCTCATCATAAAGCTCGCCGAAATAAGACTTGAAGAATGTCAATTCAAATCACTATTAATTATGTTTTAATTTCGTAGTTGACACGTAATTAGGGCAAGGATTTTGAATTAATCATGCTCAAACCTAGTAGGGGCCAACCGGGCTCTTATTGGGCCAATTTAGGCCTAAAACAAGGCCCATTCAACATTGCTGAATGAGCCAGGTGATGGAACCGCCTGGCAGCCGAGTTCTAGGCAGTGGTACCGCTTAGCCTAGGGCAGTAGTACCGCCCAGCACATGTGTGTACCGCCTGCCTTGGGCAGTGGTACCGCCTGTGCACTATCAGTCTGACGACTGACAGGCGATAGCACCGCCGGCACCGGGAAACTCAGAGAATTCAAATTTGGTGCTCAAATTTGAATCCTCTTTGAATCTATAAATACCCCCCCTTTCTCAACTAAAAGGGCAACCTTTTGAGAGTTAGAAATTGAGCTAAAGTCTTGTTTTCAATTGCTTGTGTTCACCTCCTTCTTTCTCTTTGAAAAATCTGTAAGAGTGTGAACTTCTTGTAAAAGGGTTGTAAGAGGGGTGTTTGGTCCTTCCCCTTCAAAAGGATTTGCTAGTGGAAGTTGGGAGCCTCATCGGAGAAGGCTTCGGAAGTGGATGTAGGTCACTTTGATTGAACCACTATACATCGTGGCGTTCTTGAATGTGAGTGTTTAAATTTCTGTTTCATCTTTTTACTTGGCTACAAACCATTCAATTTTTCTTTACCTTTACTCAAGCAACTTCAACCAAGTCATCTTTCGTCGGATCGAAGTTTTTATACGAACTAACCATTTTATCGAAATCGGTTTCAAACTTACATTTTAATCCGCTGCACTAATTCACCCCCCCCACTCTTAGTGATTGTCCGATCCTAATAATATCCCCAAAAGGAGATGGGTAGGTCGGCAAAACTCATCATAGACTGCACCATATCTAATAGCATGTCATTCCTCCATTTTTTATACATCATTGAGTTGTGGTATATAAGGATGTGTCCATTAGGATAGAATCCCATAGTCCTTGAGGAACTGAGTGAACTTCGTACTCAAGTATTCTCCTTCTCGATCTGATCAAAGAGCTTTAATACTCTTTCTAGTCTGCTTCCTCTTAAACATGCTTACATTCATGATATATGGGCAATGTTTAGCATAATCAAACTATTATGCAATGTCGCTCTAGTGATGATCTTATCATCCTTAATAATTGAACAACTATTATTCTCAAAAACCACTTTATAACTATTTAATGTCAAACATGAAATAGAAATAACATTTTTGATAAGAGAGAGAACAAAATAATATGCATATGATGCAATAGTAGCTCCATTAGGCAGATATAAAGTGATCTGCTGATAGCAACAGCAGCAACTCTTTCTCTATTGACTATGTTGAGGTTCATCTCACCTCTTGCCAATCTCCTAGACCTTGTCAAAACCTGCAACGAATTACAGATGTGATAAGTACTACCAGTATCCAATACCTATGCATTATTACAAGAATCTGACACATAGAAATTGATCATGAATGTACCTAAAGCTTCTCTAAGCTTCTGTTTCACATTTTATGTAAGATACCTCTTGTAGTTCCTTTTCTAATACCCATCTTTGCCATAATGGAAGTATTGGCCTTTGTCCTTTGTTGGGTCAATTTTAGCAACCTTTGCCTTACCCCGTTTGCCCTTGCCCTTCTTAAGGGTCTTTCCAGACTTCCTTTTCTTTTTGGTCTCACCAACATAGAGAACTAGTTTCTCTTTCTTGATAGTGCTCTCTGCCTCCCTCAACATATTGAGGAGCTTAAGGAGAGTCACCTCAAGTTTATTCATATTAAAATTCATAATGAATTGGGAAAAGGAATCTGGTAGAGACTGAAGTATAAGATCAACGCATAAGTTATCATCTATGATCATTCCAAGACCTATGAGTTTCTCAATCCACTCTATCATCTTTAGGACATGGTTCTGAACTGATGCCTCCTTAGTCATCCTAGTGTGGAAGAGACTCTTGGATATCATATATTGCTGAGTTGTTCCTTGCTCCTCAAATAATTTACGGAGATGTAGGAGTATGGATCAAGCATCTATGTTTTTATATTATCTCTATAACTCAGGAGTCATAGAGGTCAACATGTAACACTGAGCAAGAGTGGAATCATCTATATACTTCGCATATCAAGCAAACTCTTCCTAAGGTTCTCCTACCTCAGGTTGGGGTATGAACATATCCAGGACATATGTGATTTTCTTCACTGTGAGAACTATTCTCAAGTTATGGAGCCAATATGTATAGTTTGGATAAGGGAAGCGGTTGGCATCAAGTACGCCATGTAGAGGGTCTGATGGCGACATATTTATGATAAACATGAGATATAACATAAGTAATAACATGCAGATTTCACAGAAGAATAAATAATTAAGATATAGACTTCTATCTTGACGTGCTCCCACTATTTTTCTAGTGAGTCACGCGACACCCTTAGCACGTGAAATGAAAGTCTTCGATAGACTTCTAGTGGGGATTGGGATCCAATCGGCGTCTTAGTATGACCTCGAGGGACTCAACCAATCATACTAAACCCAAAAAAGTAGGCAACTCTTGCCAATCATAACTCCTTATAATTCTCGTCCTGTTCTGTCTCCGAACCACCATGGCCTCAAGGGACTCGACCAACCATGATATCCAGTTAAGTTATCATCATCGTTACAAGATGAGTCTGATTCGATGATATGCCCTCGAGGGACTTGACCAAGCATACTATGTCCTCAGGTCACCGGTGACATCTCTATGTCGTAGGCAAGATAGCAAAATGTGAAATAGGTGAGCCTCAAGGGACTCGACCAACTCAACCTATGCCGGGAATCGGTTCTTACCTATAATGATGGAAGGCCACGTGGGTCAATCTAATTACCTCACGCTTACCGACTTAATATTATCATAGGAGGGGATTTAAGTTCGGTCTCATGATATGATGTGTCACACATATATATATTTAATATATATTTACATCGCATGTAAATATATATATATATACACTTATCTAGTAGGTGTATAGTAATCACATGCACAAGCATACTAGATGATCATGGACCTCAACTTAATATGATTAGGCCCGAGCTAGTAGGCCTAATCACTTACATTAGGATCTGTGTATATCGATGTATCTCTATGCTCAGTGATCATCCATCTCATCATTGTCGGATTCGTCGGTACCTCGATACATATTCATGCGTCGCAATCATCTAAATCGACCTTGAGAGTCCCGCTGCCACCTCTAGGCTTCTGCCGTGCCTTTTTATATAATTACAACATAATTACAAGCACACAAGTCCGACGATCAACAAAAAATGAAGGCTCATAGGCCTCAATAATAATCACATACACACATCATATGGTCCATGATCATTTTCCCATAGCATACATTACATGTATATATCATGTAGGATTACTAGATAAATAATAATAGTCAATTAAACCTTTTAAATAACTAAAATTTTGAAATCAAGGACTCATAGAAAATTTTTAGAATTATCAAGGATATTTTAGTAATTTTGATAGGACATGCCCTAGAATTTCTAAAATTAACAAGGGTAATACTATCTTTTTTTACCTCAAATTGCCCTAAATAGGGTTGGCGACCGCAAGAAGTTATGGCCGTCACCTCCCTGTTGTGGTCGCAACTTCTTGCGATGCCGCTAAGCAGCAACAAGTCGGCCCGCCTCGCGTGACGGTAGCGTCGCCTTTTCCCGCGAGCGCCTACGTGTAGCTCCAGCCACACTTGCTTGCGGGTTGGCGACCGCTGCCTTGCGCACACAGGCGGTTGCCGCCTTGTGCAAGTGGCAGCAACCTTTGTGGTTATTGCCTTGTGCAGCCGCCCTTCGCACACAGGTAGTGGCTGCTGCCTTGCGTAAGAGATGGGCAGCCACTATAGCCTGCCTTGCGCGTATAGGCGGTCGCAACCTTTGTGCCTGCTACCTTGTGCATGCTGGTAGCTACTGCTTGCACAACCATTACTGCCACCTTACATAGGCGGTAGCAACCATTGTTGTCACCTTGTGCAAGTGGCTGCCGCGTACAAGGTAGCCAGCACGTGCACCTTGTCTGCTCGCGAGCACAAGCAGCTCACTCGCGGGTGCCTTGCTTGTCGGTGCTCCCTTGATGGACAAGCGGCTCCTTCGCAACTTTTGCGTGCACACCGTTTTCGGTCGATCCACCAGGCAACAACAGTTGCTGCTTCTTTTTCCTTTATTTACATCAACAAATTTGACACAGAAGGATCACTCTAAAGTACCGTTCAACAGCAAGGTCAAACACTTTTCAGATTTGAAAACCATGTCAAAAGCAACAAGAATGCATAAAATAATTCTATGTGATTAAACACAACACATATAGTTTATAAGTCAATCATCGCATGACGAACCTAGCTCTGGTACCACTATTGAGAAATCGTGAATCGACATCTCATGCGTAGTGAAAAAAAAAAACAAGACCAGATTTTTCATAGTTAACTACTTGGTCATTGGGCGATGATTGGTGCACGAATAAAATCACAAATTTGAAAAATCACACGTATCATATTAGAAGCGTTACATAGAGAGATCGTATATCCCTGAAATTTTCAGATCCGATGAAGAGGATGAAGGAGCACTAGCGTACTCCTCTCTAGCGGTAATCCATTCAGCGGACATAATGACGACACTCCTCCTATCACAAGGCTATCAAAGCCAAGAAGGAGGAGAGGAGGCTGAGGAGAATAGGAGGGTTGACTACCAATAACTCTAGCTTATGAACCATGAAGTTCCTCTTATTTATAGAGGTGCATGAACCTTATCCTTAATGGATTCTGTTCACATTGTATCTCTATCCAATTAACCAATTTGATCTCTATCCAATTGGATCTTATCTAATCATCTAATTGGATCTCATCTAATCATCCAATTAGATTTCTATCCAATCATCCAATTAGATCTCATCCAATTATCCAATTGGATCTTATCCACATGATTCAAACTAGGGGCTCCATAGATATCTCATATCCGCACCTCTACTCATCGCAATAGCCACCTAATGTGTGTGATCCTCTACGCCTAATACCGAGCTGGTTATGAGTCACTCATTCTAACTCAGAACTCCTTCTGATATAGTGAATTATTATCTTTATAATAATTTACTCGACTCATCGACTATGGACATATTATGCCACTACGCCATAATCCCCAGACAGTACAGGGGGACCTAATCCATCGGACCTATCTATTCTCAGTTATCATGTATCTATAGTCCCTCATCCATCTAATATCCCAGAGACCATATATTGGGCATGGTAATGTCAGGCCCATACGGAATCCTATCCGAGTCTTACTCTAATTGGATTCTCTCAGAGAACTCCTTCTCTCTTAATCCAAATGACCCTGGCCAAGGATTTTGCCTGAATGAGCACACGCAGGATATTCCTATCAATATATTGAGAGCGGATGATCCTTTATTGACACTCAATTGCTTTCGTAAGATTGGCTACTATTCTCGAAAATCGGTTGTACTAGATCTGGAGCTTTTCAAACCTATAAGTCTAGCGTCAAAGAATGGAGTACTCACACAATGCATCTTTGGTATCTCAAGTCTAAGGACTAGACACACAACTGGGACTATGGACTCATTGTCTGACATTAGGTATCATTAACTATCCAGCATTCCGTAAATAGATCAATTAGTGAACTCATTCTCCAATGAGCACCTGCATTGTACCTTTAGTGTCCCTACACAAGCGACTATGACACCAGTAGCCTCCATCATATAGAAGCATCATATAGAAGAGTATACAGCACACCAGTCTATCTGGTTATCTCGATGTTCTTTTCGAGTAACCTATGACTAGGATGATTTAAGATCTATATTTAAAGGTACATTAGTCTCATTATCATGATCTCATCACAATTCGATTCCCATTACACAAATCCAAAGACATCACAATATTAATCGTGAGAAAGTACTAATAATAATGAGCAAAGAGATCGGCGCAACGTGTCACAAGTGTCATCACTTATATGATTGGCTTATAGGGCACATATAACTAATAGATGTACATCGACTAGCCCGACGCTAGGTATGTAGTGGTCTCTTGATCCCTCTTCCTCTTCTTGGGTGCCTTCATCCATATTGCTTTCCATTTCGTCCTCTCTTGCACCCCCACTCATTGCGCCTACGACATGGTGGTCTAACTCTCCCTCATCTACGCCTTTAGCCTCTCCTACCTTTGCCTCTCTGTCTTCATCTGTCACTATGGCCTCTCCTACCTTTCTCTTCTTTGATAAGATATAACTTAACTCTTTTTAAACTTAACTACATATGCCATTATATTAATGGTTTATTATTAATCAATATGCTAAGTAAGGACTCTAATGTTTGTTAACTCATACTTAACCAAAGGAGCTTATATACTATATTTTTAAAAATGTATAAATTATTTTAGACACGAATAAACTATAAGGGCTTAAGTGGTCCATCGCCAAAACTATAGGGGCTAAAATGGACCTTAACCCTTTTTTAAACTTAAATTATATATATCATTATATTAATAATTTAATATGAGTCAACATACCATATAAGCAGACGTTAACGTCTATTAACTCAGACTTGACGGGAGTGGCTTATATTATGTTTTTAAAAATATAGAAGTTATTTTAGATACAAGTAAATGGTACATGCTTAAGTGATATATGATCAAAATCATAAGGGCTAAAATGGATCTTAACCTTATTTATTATTTTATTTAAATTATTTACACGGCTAGCATTATCAATGGATAAGACTAGCGGCATATATATTCATGCTTAGTAAAGATAAGTAAGTATACTATTACAAGACCAAGATTAAACAGAGAGAATTAGAAAACATTCAAACCGAATCAAAATTCACGGCAAGCGATGTTGAGAATTCTCAAGAGGATGCTTTTGAAATAACTACCAAAGGTATCAATTGTGAATTAACTAGCTACTTCATTAGTCATTTTTCACTTTGACATATTTTCATTACATTTTCTTATCGACAAGCATTGTGATAAAAGGGAAGACAGGGATCTACTCACTAATTGATATTATGGAACTTACCACCTGGAGAGTATATTGTTGTTCGATTAAGTACAAACAAGCAACCTGTCAGATCTGAAGGGGGATTATTAGGTGAAATTTTGGGCATAATCACTAGAAACAAGGTTAATAGATAGAAGCAAAAAATAGCCCATCATACTTAAGGAAAAAAAAAAGTTATGCTAGATTGATTGACGAGTAGGTTTAGTAAACCCTTCATTACTATATTTGTTGTTAAGGATTTTACGAATTTGTTAATCAAAGATTTTACATTCATTGATGCTAATTTCATTTATGTTAGGACGTTGAAAATGGTGAGAAGTTAAGTAGAGATAATATTTTCATCATTAGTTATAAAAAAAAAAGATAAGATACCAGTTGATAAGGTTGCAACAAAACTACTGGCATGCATCATCTAAAATTTTTCTTATAGCTGTTGCATTCTTTATTTTTATTAATTAAAGAATAAATACTGATTTTTTATTTAATTTTGTAGGAAGAAATGAAGACTTCAAAAGCACAACATCCTAAACTCACTACAAGTAATATTCCTTTGAGTGAGGACACTGTTTCTCAAATATTAGGACAAGATAAATTAGCACGAGTTTGATGCTATGGCATAGGGCCGTGTTCTTTAGACTTTATGGTGTCTAGATCTCCTCATTTGGCATCAATGAGTTATGTGCTACGAGAACGAAAAGGATGAAGAGATTTACTAGCTAAAAGAAAAACTTGAAAAGAATAGTCAAGAGATGCAAGCTCAACTAAAAACACAAGTAGATGAAACAACTTCTTGAAAGAAATTGTGAAGTTAAAATATTATAGTGTTAAGCTTACAATGTTTTTTTTTTTTTTTGGTTTGAATGGAATTTTTGGTTAGTCACTATACTTTTTTCTTAGTATTTTAGAGACTTTTTGTAATGATATATCTTGTTATCCATTCAAAATAAATTTTGTGTCATTTTTTATGTATTTATTAACATTATACAAATTATGAGTTTAATTTATCTAATTTTTAATATTTACTCTATTCAAGTGCTACACATTAAGAGCTGCTAAAGAACAATTTTGGATCATCTTGATGATATTTTGATACCACAAATTAATATGAAATTGATATTTTTTTGGAATATATATATTATTAGGCAGACAACCTCTTATTCAGCCCATATAGGCTTTAATAATCCATAGCTCACTGTGGCCTTAACTTAGATGTAGCGGCTTGAGAAGAAAAAAAGGGAGCAGCAGTGGTTGTGAAAAAACGAGAAACAATAGTGACGATTGAGAGCAGAAAAATAAGAGAAGAAGAAAAGGGAAAAAGACAAGGATAATATAGAGGTTGTTTTTAATCATCCAGATAGTATTATCACCTCAAGTTAGATCAGATCTACAATGAATCTTACTATGATTGCTTGGGGTGATCTTGGATATTATACATAGTAACATAATTCTTATATCCCAGATATTCTCTTTTGATTATTACTTAGATTTAGATAAGAGACTTTGAGATTTGTATTTTTATTATTTTTATAGTAGATTTTCTTTAGCTTGTCCTGTAGTTTTTACTCTTCATGTTGGAGGAATTTTTCATATAAATCTTGGTGTCTTATTTGATTGTAATTTTTTTTAATTTTGCTATGTGGTATGATATTCTTGTATTTGTTCATATATAAAGTTTTTTTTTTATCCCATCATATATGATTGACATGAATATTGAAGACTATCTTTGTGGTATACTTAATATAGCCGATGAAAGATCAATATTGAAATCTATTATCGTCTACTAACAATACTTGGGTGTATCTATTCTTATGTTGACTGTAAGTAAAAATACTATTACTGCATGTTGTTGAAAGTAGGCAAAAAAGCCTAAAAGTTATTGTTCATAGGTTAAAATAGTCTATTGCTGTGCTTACATATCACAGGGTCAAAAGTTTATTACTGTAGTTTTAATTGTAGGGTAAAATATCTATTATTGCAGTTTTTAAATGTAGACTGAGAGTTAAATTGTTGTGGTTTTAACCGTAGGGTAAAAAAGTTATTATTGCAGTCATTAACTGTTTGTTTTTACGTCTCTAACCGCAGAGCAAACCATCAATTATTATGGTTCATAACCATAGTAATATGTCAACTTTTACCTGTGGTTAGTCTAACCATAACGATATGTTTTCCCGATGGCATATATTACCATCGTCTTTAAAGTTGAAAACCATGGTAATATATTTTTAGAGAGAGTGATAGAAAAAGTATAAATTTTTTAGAATTTATATAAGAGAGTATAAAAGGGGATTGTGTTAAGTGAAAATAATTTAAGAGTTTTATAATTAATTTTACATTATAAAGAATTTAATTTTCTTCATATGTAGATGAAAAGTGTTGAATCACATTAAATCTTACATCAAAATTTTGATATATTCTTTATTTATTGATCTTCATATTTTTCTTTTGATTTAGAGTTTTCTCTCACTTTCCCAACAAATGATTATGTTAAGATTTCTAGAACTAATGGCCAAAGAGGACAAAGAATCCTAATAAGAGGAGTTCTTATGGAAGAAGAAAATCCTAAATTTTAGGGTTTAGTTCTTTTATAAATCTCTTTAACCTTTTGGTTTTGATGAGTGAAGAACATGATGTGAAGAATACTATGGGTGCTTATGGATTATCCTCTAGGGCATTCAGAGATGGTTATCTGCTAGTGTTTTCTAGAGGATGTGAGAGAAAAAATATAAATTCTGTAAAATTTATATCAGAGGATATACAAGGAGATTATTCTTGAGTAGGAATGAATCAAGGGTCTTGTTATTGAGCTCATATGATGAAGATTATGATTTTCTCTATAAATATAGATGATAAATATCAAACCATATTAAATCTTATATCGATTTTTTGATAATTTTTTAATATTGATCTTGAATTATTTTTTTAAATTTTCTCTCCCTTCCCAGTAGGTCTAGAATAAAAGTATATCTAGAGATGTTGCTTTGGATAGTGTTTATTTCATAATCGCTGCCGACTACATAAGATTGGATGTGTTAGTGAGGTAATATTATTCTTCTTATATCCGAGCTCACGAGCCACCATCGAATGTAGAAGATTGGATATATTAACGAGAGAATATTCATCTTATATGTTATGTGGCATGATATGCCCAATTAATGTCTGAACAAAGAAAGTTAATAACCAGTGCGTTAGACAAAATCACCCTGATCTCTCTGAATTCCATCGAAGAACGAGATATTTATTATTTCCCAATTACCGCAGAATCATATTCTAACATCAAATTTATCCTCCAAACACAAAAGGAGATTGTTTCAGTCTCAGATCTTATGGCATAAAGTAATGTTTCGGCCGAGTTTGACAAAGCTAATGGCGTCACCTCTCCATCTACTGCTACTGATTCAAGTCTCTCTTAACTGTCTTCCCAGCTGCATGGAGCTGGATAATGGTGTGGTCCAGCGCTGGACCACGAGGAGGAGACGTTAACATGTTCACAACTTGACAAGATCAACCTTTTGAGACAACCTCACGCCTCTCTCTCCTTTTTCTTGTCTCCCCCACAAGCATATAGACATCGATCACTCTTTTCTGCCACTACCTTCTTCCTCGATAGATGGACTTTAACTCTCCAAGCTTCTCAGTCATTGCATCCACACAGCTGCAGGAAAACAACCATCATCTTCCCGGAAACCCAACTCTTCTAGTGTGTCCTGTACCCAATAATGATCGATGCACACATGCATTTCTTGGCTGTATCGGGAAGTATTTTTCTTATGCTTACCAGTACATTAATCATCACTTGGTGGAGTGTCCTTTGATTCTGACACTGTCCTCGCATTCAATGAGATCGGTGCCAACTTAAACGATACTCTTCTTCTCCTACGTGCCGCTGCACTCAATAATAATGCAGTTATAAATTATTTAAATATTAAAAAAAGATTTTTTTTATAGTTATTGGACATTTGAAAAGATAATTTCTTTTATAGTTATTTTAATAATTATTTATCAAAGATTATATTTTTATAAAAATATCTATAAATAAGTATTTGAGAATAAATTATAATAAACATCTCATTCTTCTTTCTTTCATAACTTCAAAAATAATCTTTTAATTGATTGAATTAAACATTCTTTAATTTCTCTTTCAAGATTTTTTATTGTTTACTCAATACAAATCTTCTAAAGATTTGTCATATCCACTAAAATTATTTATATCAAATCTATAGAAATCTTATTGGGAAGATAGTGCAAATATCATTTTTAGAAAAATATTTATACATGTTTCAAGCCTAGATATATTTATTATAGTGTTTTTGATTTTGTGTTTATTATTTATAATTGGTTTCCATGGTATTGTTCATCCTCTTTATTGTTATTTTTTTTTGACAATCTAAAAATAATATTTTATGAGTTTATACAAATTCACTATGGAGGCCATAAATACTATCAATTTGTTGAATCAAGATTTTATTTGTTTAGATCGTTTTGATGAAATAAATTTCACTCGTTGGCAAGACAAGATGAAACTCATGTTGACTGCTTTGAAGATTTTCTGTGTGCTTGATCCAAATCTTCTATCAATTCTTGATCCAACCAACAATATCAAGGCTGAACGAAAAAAGAGAAATGTAGATAAAGTTATGTTTAGAGGACACATTCTTAATACTTTTTTAAATCAAATTTATGATCTTTATACAGTGGAACCATCTATAAAAGCAATTTAGAATATTTTAGAATTCAAGTATTAAGCCGAGAAGGAAGGTACAAAGAAATTTTTAATTTTTAAATATTTTGATTACAAGTCTGTGGATGACAAGTCAAATTTAGTACAAGTGCATGAGTTGCAGGTCAAATAGGAGCTATAATAGGAGCTATAATAGCCAAGTTGCCTTCATCTTGGAATAGGTATAGGAAGAAGATTTTGCATGACTCCAAGGATATCACTTTAGAGCAAATTCAAAAATATCTTCAAATCGAGGATGGGAGATAAGAGTGAGAACTCTTTTGCTAATATAAAAGTAAATGTCATGAATCAACCTAAGAATTATAATAGAGGTAAGGAAACTAAGGAGAATCAACTTTGCCCCAAAATGGATCAAGATAAATTTAAGAAGCCAAAGAGTGGAGGCTATTTTGTTTATAAAAAATCTAGTTATTTTGCTAGAGATTATAGATTTTAGAAAGGTTAGAAACAAAAAGTTTGTTGAATTTTGGATTTTGATGATAAAACTAATTGATTATATTTTGGTTATCTAATTGTGTTTTAAGTCATGTATGTCTACTATCGATTAGGATTAGACAGTTGACACAGAAAGAATCGACGTTGCGTCGGAAAAGAATACGTCAAGAGATTAGGCATTAAGCTGGAGGTCTGGTCGATAATCGATAGAAGGCTTCGGACAAAGATATCGGGCATCGAGCCAAGAAGAGTGGAGTTGCGTCAAGGAGATCGGTGTTACGGAGGTCAACCACTGATTGGGCAATAGGCTGTAAGAGAGGACGATATGCCGAAGAACCAGATGAAGTGTCGACCAATGATATGTCGGGCAACAGGAAGTTGATTCGTTGTAACTGTCTAGATCAAAGTAGGGTTAAGTTTTAATTAATGTGTAGGATTAACTATGATAACGATGAAGGCATAAAGCAAAAATGAAGTGCCGGAGTCAAGTTCGATCGAATCGTTGGGAGTTCAAGAGTTCGACGGAAGTTCGAGGATTCATCAGGAATGCTGCCAGAATTGGCCGAGAGTGAGTCGGGAACTTGATGAAGGATTCGTCAGAGGTTCATCGGAAAGACTCGTTGGAGGTTTGTAGAGCTCACCGAGAAAGATCAGAGATTGCCAAAGAAGACTCGTTGGAACTCACCAAGATCGTCATAAAGTCTAGCAGCTTACCAGGAGTCTGCTAGTCATCATATGTGTCCTGCAAGCCAATCACATGAGTAATGACACTTGTGATTTGACATGGACTCTTTCTTTTGCTTATTATTATTAGACATTTTATCACTTTACCTTGCATGTTACATATATTGTGATGTCTTTGGATCTGTGCAATGGGAATCAGATCGTGATGAGATCACGATAATGAGACCGATTCATATTTAAACACAGACCCTAAATAATCCCGATCATAAGTTACTCGAGAGGGACATTGAGATAACCGGACAGACTAGTGTACTTTATACCTATCCATATGATGGAGGTGGCTAGTCTCATAGCTACTCATGTGGAGACTCTAAGGATACAATACATGTGCTCATTGGAGAATGAGTTCACTGATTAATCCGCTTACAGAATGCTAGATGATTATTGATGCCTCATATCAGACAGCGATTTCGTAGTCCCAATAGTGCATCTGGTCCTTAGACTTGAGATACCAAGGATATCCTATATGAGTACTCCACTCTTTGATACCGGACTTATAGGTTTGGAAATTTCAGATCTAGTACAACCAATTATTGGAAGTGGTAACCAACCTTACAAGGGCTATTGAGTGTCAATAGAGGATCATTCGCTTTTGATATCATGAGAGAAATATCCCATGTATTCTTGCTCAAACAAATCCTTGGCCAAGGTTATTCGAATTAAGAGAGAAAGAGTTCTCTAGGAGAAATCCGATTAGAGCGAGACCCGAGGAGAGACCATATGGGCCTGACAATATCATGTCCAGTATAGGGTCTCTAAGATATTAGATGAATGAGGGACTATAAATACTTGGTAATTGAGGACAGATAGGTCTAAAAGATTAGATTCCCCTGTATCATCTAGGGATTACGGTGTAGTGGCCTAGTATGTCCGTAGTCGATGAGTCGAGTGAATTATTATGAAGATAATAATTCACTAAGTCAGAAGGAGTTCTGACAGGTATAACTCATGGCTAGCTCGATATTGGGCCTAGAGGGTCACATACATATGATAGGTGTCATGACGAGTAGAGGTTCGGATATGAGATATCCGTTGGAGCCCCTAACTTATTGGATATCTATTAAGCTCCTGAATTATTGGATCCTAAGATGAGATCCAATAAGAGCTAATAAGAGATTATTGGGTAGAGACCCACTAATCCAAGAGGCTTGGGTAATTGGATGGAGATCCAATACCCAATAGGGCAGGATCCATTAGGGTTTACAAGGGACCTCTATAAATAGGAGGGAACCAAAGGTCCATAGGCTGGGGTTTTTTGGTAGCCACCTTTTATTCTCCTCTCCCCAAAAGAGGAGCATCATTGCAGTCCTTGTCTTTTGAATTATTGCTAGAGAGGAGGACATATGAACTCCTTCATCTAGTCCTACAGATCTGTAGGGATTCAGGGATATACGATCTCCCTAGGTACTTTCTTTTTACACATGTAGTTTTCAGATTCGTGGATTTGATTTTGATGCACCGATCTTCGCATAATAATGGAACCTTTTATGAAAATCTAGGGTGTTTTGTTTTTCTGTTCTTCCGCTATGCATAAGATGTCACCCCTTGGATTTCCCAATAGAGTCTGCAGGAAGGTGTCCGAGGGTTCATCGGAAGACTGCTGGAAGTTTGCTGGAAGCTCGTTGGAAGAAGACTTGACTTGCCAGATTTTATTTTGCTTAGAAAATATATTTAATTATGTAGTTAGCATGTAATTAGGGTTAGATTTGGGAGGTAATCCCTTTAACCCTATTAGGGGCCAACTAGGCCTAAATTAGGGCTGTGTTGGGCTAGATGAAAAGCTCAAACAATGCCCTAGTGTCACGTCAGGCAGTGGCACCGCCAGGTGGGTGGTGGAACCGCTTGAAGGTTCAGTCTTCTAGATGGAGTCTAGTTGGTGGTACCGCCAGACTAGGCGATGGTACTACCCAGTATACTGATAGAACCAAAGTGTACTAGTGATGGTATTGCCAGTGACATGCGGTGGTACCGCCAATGCCCGGTATTCCCAAGATGAGATGGTTTTTAGCTCCAAGTTTGAATCAAATTGGAGCCTATAAAAACCCCTCCCATCCCTGGGTTGAAGACACAAGCACACACACTTTGAAAGTAGAAAAAAGCTATTCAAATCTCTCTAGAAATCCCCTCCTCTAGTCCTTACTTGTATTCAAGTTAAAAGATAGGAGAGAGTGCTTGTAAGGGTTACCTCCTAAGCCTATCAAAAGAAGAGAACACTGTAAGGGAGCTTGTCTTCACCTATCAAAAGGAAGACAACTAGTGGAAAGCTGATGGCCTCAAGTGAAGAAAAATCAAGAGCGGACGTAGGTCGTATGATCGAACCACTATAAAATTAATTTACGATTACTTTCTTGCAATTTACTTTTTAGCAAACCTTGTTTACTTGTTCAACTTCCTCATCATCTTCTCTAAATGCTTTCAAGTTAAATACTCTTCAATCGAAATCGGCTTTCATCAAAACATAGTGTTTATCGTATGAAGTTTTTGAAGTTTCTTAAATTGCCGAATTTGTCGTTCTTAACCATTGCAATAATTCACTCCCCCTCCCCCCTCCTTAGTGCCTAATTGATCCCAACAATTAGTATTAGAGTTATGTTGTTTCTCTTTTAGATTCATACCCATGAGAAATGAGTCTTCACGGCTTTCAAGAGGGTTTTTCAATCGTTTGTCCTCCATTGTTTAACGGGTCGAATTACACTTATTAGAAAACTCGAATGAGAGTTTTCTTAATTTCTTTAGATTTAAATTTATAGAATATTACTAAAAATAACTTTTAACTTCCCTCTAAATCGATGAACGAATGGTCGAATTTAGAGAGAAAATATTTTTCATTAAATGCAAAGTCTATGAATGCCTTATTTTGATCTTTGGACAAAAATAAGTTTAATTGGATTTCAACTTGCGAAACGGCCTTTGATATTTGGCAGACACTTGAAATCATGCACGAGAGTACTAGTAGAGTCAAAGACTCGAAAGTAAATCTCTTATTGCATAATTTTGAGCTTTTTCAAATGGAACCAAGCAAGACTATTGGCGACATGCATACCCGTTTCACGGATGTCGTCAATAGTCTAAGAGTCTTTGGTAAATTTTTTTGGATTTTGATCTCATAAACAAGATTTTAAGATCCCTTCGAAAAAGGTGATATTCTAAAGTAACCGTAATATAAGAGGCTAAAGATTTAAATAATTTACCTATTGAAGAACTTATCGGCTCATTGATAACATATGAAATGTGTTGAATCTCAAATTTTGATAATGATACTAATTAATCATGTTTAGTTATCTAATTGTATTTTGAGTCACGTAGGTCTACTTTTGATCAGGATTAGACAATTGACATAGGAAGAATCGATGTTGTGCTAGAGGAAATCACGTCAGAAGATTGGACATCGAGCCGGAGGTTCGGTCAACAATCGGCAGAAGGCTTCGGAAAAAGAAATCAGGCATCAGGCTAAGAAGAGCGGAGTTATGCTAAGAATATTCGGGTTGCAGGTGTCAACTGTTGATTGAGTAACAGGCCGCAAGAGAGGATGATGCGCCAAAGAAACAGACGAAACGCCGATGTGCCAATGACTTGCCGAGCGATATTTTGATTAAGTATTATAATAATTATCTAGATCGAAGTAGGATTAAGGACTAATTGGGTTGTAATTGGGCTAACCCAATTAAGGGCCAATTGGGCCCGAACCTGGACAAGTTTGGGCCAGACTCAAGGCCTAAACAGGGTTGCTAAACCCTATTTGGCGGTGGTATCGCCAGACTGGGCCAGTGGAACTGCCTAGGTTCAGTCTCCCAGGTGGTCGGGGTGGTGGTACTGCCCTCGAGTAGAGTGCCTAGGCGGTGGCACCAGTGGTTGGGTGGTGGTACCGCCCAGTACACTGACCATGTCAGTGTGCCAGGTGGTAGTCAGTGTGCTAGGCGATGGTACCGCCAGGCTTAGTGGTGGTACCACCCAGTACACTGATAGGGGCAAAAAGCCTAGGCGGTGGTACCGCCCAACATTAGCGATGGTATCGCCAGCACCCTTGAAATCTAGGGTGATTTAAATTTGGGCTTCAAATTTGAATCCTCTTGGGGTCTATAAATACCCCAGATGTTCTTGCTTGGGAGAGCAAGTATTGTGAAAGAAAACTAAGGGAAAAGTTTATAATTCTTGGTAGAAATCCCACCTCCTAAACTTTAAAGAGTTGGTCTTAAGTGAGGTGGTTGAGGGAAATCTTGTAAAAGAGTTTGTAAGGGAGTTTGTCTTCACCCGTTGGAAGGAAGACAACTAGTGGAAAGCCGATGGCCTAAGCAAAGAGGAATTGGGAGTGGACGTAGATCAGATGATTGAACCACTATAAAAACAGTTTGTGTATGTATTATCTTTTATATTTCTACAAACCATCTTTTCTTCGTTGCTCAACTTACTCATCATTATCCTTCTTCCTCTCTAAACACTCCCTACTTTAAGCACTTTCCGATATGCTTCAATTAAAACTGGGTTTTAGTCGAAACAAAGTTTTCAATGTTTGAAGTTTTCGAAATCATTTTCAAATCATCAAAATTTATCGTCTTTATTCGCTACACTAATTCACACCCCATCTTAGTGCCGCTCTAGATCCCAATAATTAGTATCAGAGCTTCGTTATTTCTCTTTCAGATTCACACTCGTAAGAAATGGCTCTTCATAGCTTTCAAGAGGGTTTTTTGATAATTCGTCCTTCATTGTTTAACGATTTGGACTACATTTATTGAAAACTCAAATGAGAGTTTTCTTGATTTCTATAAATTTGGATTTATGGAATATTGTTCAAAACAATTTTCAACTTCCCTCTAAATCGACGAACGAATGGTCAGATTTGGAGAGAAAATTTTTTTCTTTCAATGCAAAGTCTATGAATACCTTATTTTGCGCTTTAGACAAAAACGAGTTCAATCAGATTTTCACATATGAAATGGCTTTTAATATTTGGCGGACACTAGAAAATACGCACGAGAAAACTAGTAGAGTCAAAGACTCAAAAGTAAACCTCTTATTGCATGATTTTGAGCTTTTTTGAATGCAACCAATGCTAGTTATAGGTGCCCTATAAGTCAATCACATGAGTGATTGCACCTGTAACACGCTGCGTCAATCTCTTTGCTTATGATTATTGGCATTATCTCATAATATCTAGATGTATATTATGATATCCTTGGATCTGTGCAATGGGAATCGGATCGTGATGAGATCACGATAATGAGATCGATTCACATTTAAACACAGACCCTAAATTATCCTAGTCATAGGTTACTCGAGAAGGACATCGAGATAACCGGATAGACTGGTGTGCTGTATATCTGTCCATATGATAGAGGTGGCTGGTCTCACAGTTACTCGTGTGGGGACACTAAGGGTACAATACAGGTGCTCATTGGGGAATGAGTTCATGATTGATCCGCCTACGGAATGCTGGATGGTTATTGATACCTCATGTCAGACAGCAATTCCGTAGTCCCAATAGTGTATCTAGTCCTTAGACTTGAGACACCAAGGATGTCTTATATGAGTACTCCACTCTTTGATACCAGACTTATAGGTTTGGAAAGTTCTAGATCTAGTACAACCGGTCATTGGGAGTGGTAGCCAACTTTACGAGGGCTATTGAGTGTTAATAGAGGATCATTCGCTCTCGGTATCATGAGAGGAATATCTCATGTATTCCTTGGCCAAGGTTATTCGGATTGAGAGAGAAAGAGTTCTCCGGGAGAATCCGACAAGAGCAAGACTCGAGGAGAGACCTTATGGGCCTGATAGTACCATAGCCGGTATAGGGTCTATAGGATATTAGATGGATGAGAGACTATAGATACATGATAACTGAGGACAGATAGGTCCAAAGGATTAGATTCCCCTGTATCGTTTGGGGGCTGTGGCGTAGTGGCCTGGTACGTCCGCAATCAATGAGTTGGGTGAATTATTATAGAGATAATAATTCACTAAGTTAGAAAGAGTTCTGACAAGTATGACTCATGACCAACTCGATATTGGGCCTAGAGGGTCACACACATATGGTAGGTGTTGCGACGAGTAGAGGTTCGGATATAAGATATCCGCTGGAGCCCCTATCTTATTGGATATCCATTAAGCCCCTGAAATATTGGATCCTAAGATGAGATCCAATAATTGCTAATAAGAGATTATTGGGTAGAGACCCACTAATCCAAGAGGCTTGGGTAATTGGATGAAGATCCAATACCCAATAGGGCAAGATCCATTAGGGTTTACAAGGGGCCTCTATAAATGGGAGGGAACCAAAGCTCTATAGGCTGAGAGTTCTATTGGTAGCCACCTCCTGTTCTCTTCTCCCCAGAGAAGTGCATCGTCATAGTCCCTACCATGTGGATACCGCTAGAGAGGAGGACGCTTGACCTCCTTCATCCTTCCTACAAATCTGTAGGGATTCAGGGATATACAATCTCCCTAGGTATTTTCTTTAACACATGCAGTTTTCGTGGATTTGTTTTGACGCACCGATCTTCGCACGATGATGAAAACTTTCTACGGGAAATCTAGGGTGTTTTATTTTTGTTCTTCCGCTGCGCATGAGATGTCATCCCTTTTGAAGGATTTCTCAGCAGTGGTATCAGAGCCAAGTTATTCATGCGAAGATTGAATCTTAAACTACGTTTGTTGTATTTTAGATCTGCTTTTAACGCCAAAATCATTGGCGTGAAGGGCGAGAAAGGGTTTACTGCTCGCTCATGCAACAACTGCAAGGCTGCTTGCAGCCTTGCTACCTGCACAGGTAGCACGCAGCCATCTTTGGTAGGCTACTGGGCGCCGATGGCGCACCTCATCGGCTACTTGCTTCGGCGGCTTGCCGCATAGAGTCGGCGCCACCACTGCGCGCGCGCGCCGCGACACGCGATCGCGGCGAAGTGCCCGCATGGTCGGGCGCCGGAGGCCTTGCGCACCGCAGAAGGGCAACGCCCCTGCGGGCGACTGCCCGCCATGCAGTGTGGGCGCACCCACAAGGGGCACTGCCGCCCACGGATAGGCCGCCGCCGGTAGGGTGGCAGCGGCCGCAACTCTGCAGAAGGGAAAGGTATTAGGATTTTTGACAAAAGATAATTTTGCCCCTTAAAATTTTAAAAATTCCTCCTTTGACAGAATGACCAAAATACCCTTAGGAATTTTTGAGATTTCAATTTTGTCCCTTATGGTCGAATGACTAGAATGCCCTTGGGAATTTAGAAAATTCCCTCTATATCCCTTATTTCAAAAAAATATGTTAATTAAATAGTTTAATTAACTATTATTTTTTTTATCTAGTAGTCCTATAAAATAATAAATACATGTGATGTATGATGTGGACAGATGATCATGGACTTATGATGTGATGTGTGTACATGTGATTATTATTATTGGGGCCTGTGAGCCTCTATTTTTCTTGTTTATTATCGGGCCTGCGTGCTTGTAATTATGTTGTAATTATATGAGGAGGCACAATGGTAGCGGGACCCATGAGGTTGAGATGGACGATCCGACGTATGGAAATGTGTTGAGATGAGATACCAACGGAACTGACGAAGCGAGAAGGGCGATCATAGGGCATGGAGATGTGCTAAAGCACACATAGATCTTGATGTGAGTGATTGGGCCCACTGGCTCGGGCTTGATCATATTAGGATGTGGTCCATGATCGTATGGTGTGATTGCTCATGTGATGTGTGATTGGTTATACATCTACTATATATATATATTTACATACGATATAGATATATATATATATATATTAAATATATATATGTGTGTGACACATTATGTTAGGAGACCAAATCAAAATCCTCTATTAATAATATTAAGTCGATAAACGTGAGGCAATTAGATTGACCCACGTGACCTTCCATCGTTATAGCTAGGAACCGATTCCCGGTGTAGGTTGAGTTGGTCGAGTCCCTCGAGACTCACCTATATTACATTTCGCTATCTTATCTATGACATAGAGATGTCACCGGTGACCTGAGAACATGGTATGCTTGGTCGAGTCCCTCGAGAGTATATCATTGAATCAGACTCATCTTGTAACGATGGTGATGACTTAACCGAACATCATGGTTGGTTGAGTCCCTCGAGGCCATAATGGTTCAGAGGCCGAACAGGATGAGAATTATAAGGAGTTGTGATTGGCAAGAGTTGCCTACCTTTATGGGCCTAATGTGATTGGTTGAGTCCCTCGAGGTTACGTTTAGACGCCGATTAGATCCCGATCCCCACTAGAGATCCGCCGGAGGTCTCCGATTCACATACCAGAGGGTGTTGTGTGTCTCACAAAAAATTAGTGGGAATGCATTAAGATAGAAGTCCTTGTCTTAATTATTTAATTTTTGTAAAGTCTGCATGTTATTTATTTCTACTACATCTTTAATTTCAGAAAAATTTCGCTTTCAAATCCTTTACGTGGCATATTTGATGCCAACCGCCTCAATGGTCCAAATTATATGGATTGGTTTCGCAATCTGAGAATCGTTCTTACGGCGGATAAAATCGCATATGTCCTTGATACAATGATCCCTACTGTCACGCCAAGCGCCCCATAGGGGGTATGTAGAGTGAATTCTCAAGGATGTCACGGTGATCACCCCAGAGGGGGTATCATGCCGTGCACCCCAGGAGGGGGTGCGCCCTAGAGGGGGTGCGCCCCAAGAGGGGGTGCGCCCCAAGAGGGGGTGCACCCAAATAGGGGGTAGGCAAGGTACATTTAGTTCCACATTGGTAAGGAAAGGGGAGGTCTTGAGCCTTATAAGTGTTGGCACTGCATATCTAGCAAGTCGGTTTTGTTAGGAGAGAGTAATGGCCACGTGTCAAGTGGTATCAGAGCAACCCCTGGCCTTCACCAATCACCCCAGAGGGGGTGTCCACGCCGAGCGCCCAAGAGGGGGTAGGCAGGGTGGCCACTCCGTGACGAGGACGTCACGAGATTGGGTGGGGGAGAATGTCACGCCAAGCGCCCCATAAGGGGTATGCAGGGTGAATTCTCAAGGATGTCACGGTGATCACCCCAGAGGGGGTATCACGCCATGCACCCCAGGAGGGGGTGCGCCCCAGAGGGGGTAGATAGTCGTGCACCCCAAGAGGGGGTAGGCAAGATGTATTTAGTCCCACATTAGTAAGGAAAGGGGAGGTCTTGAGCCTTATAAGAGTTGGCGCTGCACACCCGGCAAGCCAATTTTGTTGGGAGAGGGTAACGGCCACGTGACACTATGCCCGACGAAGGGGCAAGCGAGGATGAGATCGCTCATTATGTGAAGTACATAGATGATTCCACTCTTGCTCAGTATTATATGTTAGCCTCTATGACTACTGAGTTACAGAGATGACATAAAAATATGGATGCTAATTCCATACTCCTACATCTCCATAAACTGTTTGAGAAACAAGGAAGAACTCAACGATATGAGATATCAAAGAGTCTTTTCAATGCCAAGATGATAAGGGAACACCGGTTCAGAACCATGTCGTTAAGATGATTGAGTGGATCAAGAAACTCACAGGTCTAGGAATGGTCCTTGAGGATAACCTATGTGTGGATCTTGTGATTCAGTCTCTACTAGATTTCTTTTCTCAGTTCATAATGAATTTTAATATGAACAAACTTAAGGTGACCCTCCCAGAGCTCCTCAATATGTTGAGAGAAGCAGAGAGCACCATCAAGAAAGAGATACCGGTTCTCTATACTAGTGAGACTAGAAAGAAAATGAAGGCTGAGAAGACCCTTAAGAAGGGCAAGGGCAAGGGAAAAATGGGTAAGGCAAATGTTACCAAGAAAAACCCAATAAAGGACAAAGGCTAGTGCTTCCACTATGACAAAATGGGCACTGGAAAAGGAACTACAAAGAGTACCTTGCAGAAAGGACAAAACAAATGCTTGGAGAAGCTTCAGGTACATTCATGATCAGTCTCCATTTGTTAGAATCTTATGATAACACATGGGTATTGGATACCGGGAGTACTTATCATATCTACAATTTATTGTAGGTTCTGGCAGGACCTAGGAGATTGAATAGAGGCGAGATGGACCTTAAGATGGGCAATGGAGCAAAGGTTGCTATAGTGGCTGTTGGCCAGGTCACCTTACATCTGCCTGGTGGAGCTATTATTGCATTAGATGCATGCTATTATGTTCCTTCTATTATCAAAAATATTATTTTTATTTCATGTTTGATAGTTAATGGATATAAATTAGTTTGTGAGAACAATAGTTGTTCAATAATATTAGATGATGAGATCATCACAAGAGGAACAGTGCATAATGGTTTATTTATGCTAGATACAGCTCCACATATCAAGAGTATAAGTGAGTCTAAAAGGAAATGAGAAGTAGAGAACCAGACAAGAAAGAGTATTAAAACCCTTTGATTAGATCGAGGTGAGCACTTGAGTACAAAGTTCACCCAATTCCTCAAAGACCATGGGATTTGATCCCAATGGACACCTCCTTATACACCACAGCTTAATGGTGTATCAGAAAGGAGGAATCGCATACTGTTAGACATGGTGTGTTCCATGATGTGTTTCGCCGACCTACCCATCTCATTCTAGGGATATGCCCTAGAGACCGCAGCTTACCTTCTGAATAGAATTCTAACTAAGTCAGTGATGTCTACTCCATATGAGATATAGAATGGGAAGAAGCCCGATCTTAAGATTATTAAGATTTGGGGCTACCCTGCCCACGTTAAGAGATACAACCCTAACAAGTTAGAATCCAGGACGGAACGGTGTAACTTCGTGGGATACCCCAAGGAAACTTGTGGGTATTATTTTTATCACCCTGAAGACTAAAAAGTCTTTCTAGCCAAGAGAGCAATGTTCCTTAAGAAGGAACACATTCTTGGTGGAGATAGTGGGAGCACGATAGAGTTGAGCGAGGTTAGAGAACCTAGCTCAAGCACCATTCCACAGCTAGAATCTGTTCAGATACCTAACACACAAGTTCTAACTTTACATAGGTCTAATAGAGTATCCCATCCTCCTGAGAGATATGTAGGACATATTACAATAGAGGATGTTGAGAATATTGATCCTCAGACCTACGAGGAGGCTATTATGAGCATAGACTCCGGGAAATAGTAAGAAGCCATGAATTCATAAATGGATTCTATGTACTCCAACAAGGTTTAGAACCTAGTTGATGCACCCGAGGGTATTGTACCCATTGGCTACAAGTGGATCTTCAAAAAGAAGATTGGAGTAGATGGAAAGGTAGAGACCTATAAAGCAAGGCTAGTGGCTAAGGGGTATCGTCAGAGGCAAGGTATTGATTATGACGAAACTTTCTCACCTGTAGCCATGCTAAAATCCATTCGATTTCTATTGGCTATTATAACACACTATGATTATGAGATCTAGCAGATGGACGTCAAAACCGCATTCCTCAATGGAAACCTCGAGAAGGAGGTGTATATGATACAATCTGAGGGATTTGTGTCTAGGGATAACCTAGATAAGGTGTACAGGTTGCTTAGGTTCATTTATGGACTGAAGCAAGCTTCCCGAAGTTAGAATATAAGATTTGATGAGGTGATCAGATCTTATGACTTCGTTAAGAACGAAGATGAGCCTTGTGTGTACAGGAAAGTAAGTGGGAGCACTATCACCTTTTTGGTATTATATGTGGATGATATCCTGATCATTGGGAATGATGTAGGAATGCTCTCTATAGTAAAGACTTAGTTATCTAGGCACTTCTGCATGAAGGACTTAGGGGAAGCATACTGCATATTGGGGATACAGATCTATAGAGATAAATCTAAGAGGATGCTTGGCTTGTCCCTGTCCAGGTACATAGACACCATTGTCAAAAGATTTAGCATGAAAAATTCCAAGAGAGGTCTCATACTAATGAGACATGGAATATCACTTTCTAGGAGTATGTCCCCAAAAACTCCTGAAGAAAGGGCACACATGGATATGACACTATATGCCTTAGTGATAGGATCTATCATGTATGCTATGCTATGTACCAGGCCTGATATAGCACATGCTCTGAGTGTCACGAGCAGATATCAGGCCGATCTAGGCTTGGAGCACTAGAAAGCAGTAAAAAGTATCCTTAAGTACTTGAGAAGAACTAAAAATCTTTTACTAGTATATGGAGGTAGTAGCCTCAGGGTTGAGGGCTACACGAATTTGAGCTTACAGTCCGATGTCGATGATAGCAAGTCTAATTCAGGGTATGTATTCACCTGAATGGAGGAGCAGTATGCTGGAAGAGTTCCAAGCAAGACACTACTGCTGACTCGACCATAAAGGTGGAATACATTACTGCGGCACAAGCAGCAAAGGAGGGAGTCTGGATGAAGAAGTTCATCACAAACCTAGGGGTCGTCCCAAGTAGTGAGGAGCCAATTCTCTTATATTATGACAAATATGGGGCGATTACTCAAATAAGAGAACCCGGGTCTCATTAGAAGTGTTCTGAGGAGGTTCTAGCTTATTAGAGAGATCGTAGCCCGAAAAGATGTAGCAGTGGAAAGAGTTCCATCCGAAGATAACATTGCAGATTCACTGACAAATCCTTTGACTTAAATTATTTTTGAGCATCACAAAGGTCTGATGGGGATCAGACATGTTGGTGATTGGCTTTAGGTCAAGTAGGAGATTGCTAGCTATAGGTGCCCTACAAGCCAATCACATGAGTGATTGCACCTATAACACACTGTATCAATCTCTTTGATTATAATTATTGATATTATCTCACATTATCTGGATGTATATTGTGATGTCTTTGGATTTGTGCAATGGGAATCGAATCATGATGAGATCATGATAATGAGATCGATTCACCTTTAAACACAGACCCTAAATTATCCTGGTCATAGGTTACTCGAGAAGGATATCGAGATAACCAGATAGACTGGTGTGCTATATATCCGTCCATATGATAGAGGTTGCTGGTCTCATAGCTACTTGTGTGGGGACACTAAGGGTACAGTACAGGTGCACATTGGGGAATGAGTTCATGATTGATCCGCCTACGGAATGCTGGATGGTTATTGATACCTCATGTCAGATAGCAATTCCGTAATCCTAGTAGTGTATCTGGTCCTTAGACTTAAGACACCAAGGATGTCCTGTATGAGTACTCCACTCTTTGATACCGGACTTATAGGTTTGGAAAGTTCTAGAGCTAGTACAGTCGATCATTAGGAGTGGTAGCCAACCTTACGAGGGCTATTGAGTGTCAATAGAGGATCATCCATTCTCGGTATCATGAGAGGAATATCTCATGTATTCTTGCTCGAACAAATCCTTAGCCAAGATTATTCAGACTAAGAGAGAAAGAGTTCTCCGGGAGAATCTGACAAGAGCAAGACTCGAGGAGAGACCGTATGGGCCTGACAGTACTGTATGGGCCTAACAGTACCAAGCCCGGTATAGGGTCTCTAGGATATTAGATGGATGAGGGACTATAGATACATAGTAATTGAGGACAGATAGGTCTAAAGGATTGGATTCCCCTATATCATCTAGGGGCTACGGCATAGTGGCCTAGTACTTCCGTAGTCGATGAGTTGGGTGAATTATTATAGAGATAATAATTCACTAAGTCAGAAAGAGTTCTGACAAGTATGACTCACGGCCAGCTTGATATTGGGTCTAGAGGGTTATACACATATGATAGGTGTTACGACGAGTAGAGGTTCAGATATGAGATATCTGTTGGAGCTCCTATCTTATTGGATATCCATTAAGCCCCTAAATTATTAGATCCTAAGATGAGATCCAATAATTGCTAATAAGAGATTATTGGGTAGAAACCCACTAATCCAAGAGGCTTGGGTAATTGGATGGAGATCCAATACCCAATAGGGCAAGATCCATTAGGGTTTACAAGGGGCTTCTATAAATAGGAGGGAATCAAAGCTCTATAGGTTGAGAGTTCTCTTGGTAGCCACCTCCTATTCTCTTCTCCCTAGAGAAGTGCATCATCGCAGTCCCTGCCATGTGGATACTGCTAGAGAGGAGGACGCTTGACCTCCTTCATCCTTTCTACATATCTGTAGGGATTCAGGGATATGCGATCTCCCTAGGTATTTTCTTTAACACATGCAATTTTTGCGGATTTGTTTTGACACACCGATCTTCGCACGACGACGAAAACTTTTTATGAGAAATCTAGGATGTTTTGTTTTTGTTCTTCCGCTGCACATGAGATGTCATCTCCCTTGAAGGATTTCCCAACAACCAAGCGAGACTATAGGCGATATGTACACCCGTTTCACGGATGTCATCAATAGTCTAAAAATTCTTGATAAATCTTTTTCGGATTTTGATCTCGTAAACAAGATTTTAAGATCCCTATCAAAAAGGTGGGATCCTAAAGTAACCGCAACACAAGAAGCTAAAAATCTAAATGACCTTCTGATAGAAGAACTCATTGGTGCATTAATAACGTATGAAATGAGCTTTTTGGAACTTGATGAACACTTGAACCACCTTCCAAAGAATAGGAAGGATTTGGAACTTCGAGCAAATGAATACCACTTGAGTGATGACTCAATTGATGAGAACATTGAACACATAACAATGAATATTAACAAGTTCATTAAACAAAAATCAAAAATCAAAAATGAATTTAAACGGAGGAAGAGGCAAAAGAAAAGGAAGACACCCAAGGACGAATCAAGAACTTCCAACGTTGAAATGACAAATTGCGCTTTGATGGTTTTTGACTACAAGATAAGCAACTCAACCAAAGCCCCTTTACTTTATGAAATTACTTGAAATTTTTCATGGGTGCTTAGTTTAGTTAGTAGGAAATAAATAATTATTTTTTAAAAAATTATTTCATACTTTTCTTTCTAGTATTTTTGAAAAGTAAAAATTAAAATGATACTTGCATGATTTGTGATAATGCATGCACACCTAATAGGATTAATCCATGCATATATATCTTGATGTGTTATATTATTTTTCATCTCTAAACATGATGCTTGACGATTTTATATCATGCATGAGTTTTTGAAGTGATATTGATTTGAAACTCTATGTTTTGGATAAATGTGTTTTTGGTTTAATCATTCTAATGACAAATTAAGATGACATAATACATGTACACCTAAAAGGATAAAATCCATGTATGCTTTCCATATCGATTTTCAATTTTAAACATGTTACATATCTATGTATGAATTTCTTATAATTTTCAATTTTCTAAACATGTTCAATTTTCGATTTTCAATTTTGATAATAGATGTGTGTATTATGCTTATAATTTGAAAACTTTCATCTTGGATTAATAGGTCTTAATCATTTTTATGATGAAATTTATAAAATGATGCATGATTTTAGCAAAATTTTGAGCATTGATCATCTTGTTATAACTAATGAAAGAAAGAATTAAAATGATTTTGATGATGCTTTCATTTTTAAATATGATTCATGACATTTTCATATGAAAAATTTAAACATTCTTATGAAAGAACAAATCACTTAAATTGAAACTCATAAAAATGGAAAATGTGCTATCATGGTGTTTTTGTGTTTTATGTGTTTGATCTTGATGGCTTTGATGAAATCACCTTTTCGGTCTTAAACTTGATACATAACATTTATAGAAAGAGGACTTGAGCATGCTTACATGTAATTAATCTACATTGTTCTAAATAAAATTTTTGAATGAAAGATTTTGATAATAATATCCAATTTGTATGATGATACATGGCTTTCAAATAAAAAATCTTGAACATACCTTTTGAAATCATACTTGATGATGAATATCTTGATATTAAAAGGATGTTATCATGCTTGAAAGTTATGGAATCATGATTGATGAATTTTGTTATGAAATTTGCCATTTCACTCTTGAATATTGATACTTGTTTTTACTAAAGACAAATGCATGATTATAGATTGAAACACATAAAAAGAGATTGCATTTTCTATCTTATTGAGGTTAATGAATTCATTTTATGAATCTTATGAATCTCTTAAAGATAATCATGATGAATACTTTGAAAACAAATGTGTGTATCATGTTTTTGGTCTTAGTGATTTCTCTTGAAACATGATTTCAGATTTATATGATTATACATATTATGATTTGTTTTATGAAATTCTGCCTTTAAGTCTTGAACCTTCATGCTTATTTTGCTTTGACATAAAAAGACAAAGGCATGTTTATATGAAATCAATGCATGAATTGAAATCACTAAAAGAGAAATGTATATTTCTTGAACATCTTCCTTTCTCTAAAGTTTATGATTTTTCAATAAAAGACAAGTAATAAATTCATTTATGATATCTTATTTATCACTGAATTATGAATGAAATTTTGATAATGTGTTAAAGAATCCATTTAAATGAATCATGTTCGTCTTGATTTTTTCTTGAGCCTTGATGACTTAGAAATGACATGATCACTTTGGCTTGTATGCCTTATGTGGTGATTTAAAATTAATTTGTTTTATTATGAATCATTGAATTATGATCTTGATACCTCCTAAAAGGAATATTTATGAACCATGTATGATATCTTTTGATCCTTATTGATTTTTCATATTGATATCTTTCATGATATGATATGATTGAATCATTGATTTATTCTTTTTGTCATGGCCTAAGAAATACATGTAAAGAAAATATGCTAGCATTGGTATCCATGACTTGAATTTGATTGAAACATTGCATGCTTAAATTGATTTTTTCTCCTATGTTTTAATACTACTTTGTATGCTTCATGACTTGATGATTAAAATATTGATGAAGACTTTTGATGTATCACTTGTCATGATTAATGCAAATTGCAAGCATTTTGAGTCTCAAAAATTATTTTGATTTGATTATAGGTTTCAAGTTGTCAAATTGGTTTGAATGAGATTTTTGTTTCAAGCAAATCATGAACTCTCTAATGAATTCTTGACTTGAGATATTTTATGCAAATTGAAATACTTTCCTCTATGATTACTTCTTTTTTCACTTACTAAAGAGGAAAACAATTCAAGTCTTAATATATCGATAAGTGATACTTCAAATTATTTTTATGATTCATGATGAATTTAGATCTATCATGCATAAATCAAGTTGTTCCTTTTTACTACCAAATGAATCATGACTTGATCTTTAATATTGATATTTCTTTTATCATGATCCTTGGTTGTATAATTCTTTTGCTTTATTAAAAAGATTTGTCAAATGAATCATGTCCCTCTTGAAATTTCCTTGATATCATGACATGATTTCTTTATATGGCTTAAAATTTTTAGCCATTGAGTCCTCCACTTCATTTTGACAATAACTAAGAGGGAGCTAGCTTGTTGGCTTGAATGTTAAATTCATGATTTGAATTTTGATGATAGAAATATTTATGTCAATATTTGTTTCTAATATCTCATTTGCCATTTTGATGAAAAAGGAAATCAATTACAACATTGCATCCTCCCTTTTTTTTAGAATGATAAAGGGGGAGAAAATTTGCTAGCTTGAAGCAAAATTACTAGCTTAGAGAAAACTTGCTAGCTTGTGTATTACAAAAAAAATGGCAAAAGTAGCTAGCTAAAACTTGCAAAAATTGCTACCTTGCAATTTCACGAGAAGCTAAGAATTGCTATCTCAAAGGATGTAAATATTGCTATCTTGCCTATCTCAAGAAGAGAAAATGCAAAACTGAGAAAATTTGTATTTCTACATTTGCTATGCTTGTATGTTGTAATGAAAATTTGACATGCATGTTTAAAGTGATTATACAAAATTGCTAGCTCATTACAAATAGGAAGTTGATAGCTTGCAAAGGCAATAGAAAGGTGCTAGCATGAAGTATTACAAAAAGAAGCAAAGTGCTATCTTGCCTATCATGAGAAACTTGCCATGATTGAATATTAATGAAAATCTAGCTAGTATGATTGTAAAACTTGCATATCTTTTAAACCAGCTATAATGTTACTTCTCCTTTTTGTTGATGACAAAAGTGGAGAAATAGATTGATGATTTCATGCAATGAATGAAGTATTGAATATTTTATATGTTTGCATGATGGTTTGATGTTTTTCATAACATGTTGCTTGGATTTGACATAATATAAGTATTCTATCAATATGGTATATTGATAGGGAGAGTTTGTTTAAACTCCGGGAAGCTAAGGTTAACTCCGTCATTAATTAGTTGTCATCATAAAAAGGGGGGAGATTATTGAATCTTGAATTTTGATGATGAAACTAATTGATCATGTTTAGTTATCTAACTGCATTTTGAGTCACGCAGGTCTACTCTCAATCAAGATTAGATAATTGATGCAGGAAGAATCAATGTTGTGTTGGAGAAAATCATGTCAGGAGATTGGAAGTCGAGCCGGGGGTCCGGTCAACGATCGGCAGAAGGCTTCGGACAAAAAAATGGGGCATCGGGCCAATAAGAGCGGAGTTACGCCAAGAAGATCAGGGTTACAGGGCATCGGGACGATGCACTGATGAAATGGATGTAGCGTCGATGTGCCAATGACATACCAAGCGATATTTCGATTAAGCGTTATAATAATTATCTAGATCGAAGTAGGATTAAGGATTAATTGAGTTGTAATTGGGCTAACCCAATTAGGGGCCAATTGGGCCCGAACCTGGATAAGTTTGGGCTAGACTTAAGGCCCAAACAGGGTTGCTAAACCTTGTCTAGAGGTGGCATCGCCAGACTGGGGTGGTGGTATTGCCTGGGTTCAGTCTCCCAGGTGGTTTGGGCGGTAGTACTGCCCTGGGGCAAAGTGCTTGGGCGGTGGCACCACTAGTTGGGAAGTGGTACCGCCCAGTACACTGACCATGTCAGTGTGCCAAGTAGTGGTACCACCCAGTACACTGACAGAGGCCAAAAGCTTGGGTGGTGGTACCACCCAACATTGGCGATGGTACCGCCAGTACCCTTGAAATCCAAGGTGATTCAAATTTGGGCTCCAAATTTGAATTCTCTTGGGGTCTATAAATACCCTAGATGTTCTTGCTTGGGAGAACAAGTATTGTGAAAGAAAACTAAGAGAAAACTATATAATTCTTGGTAGAAATCCCTACTCCTAAACTTTAATAAGTTGGTCTTAAGTGAGGCAGTTGAGGGAAACCTTGTAAACGAGTTTGTAAGGGAGTTTGTCTTCACCCGTTGGAAGGAAAGCAGCTAGTGGAAAGCCAGTGGCCTCAAGCGAAGAGGAATCGGGAGTGGACGTAGGTCGGATGACCGAATTACTATAAAAATGGTTTATGTTTATGTATTATATTTTATATTTCTGTAAACCGTCTTTTCTTCATTGCTCAACTTACTTATCACTGTCCTTCTTCCTCTCTAAAAACTTCCTACTTTAAACACTTTTCGATACGCTTCAATTGAAACTGGGTTTTAGTCGAAATGAAGTTTTCAACGTACAAAGTTTTCGAAATTATTTTTAAAATGCTAAAATTTATCATCTTTATCCGCCACACTAATTCACCTCCCCTCTTAATGCCACTCTAGATCCCAACAAAATGAGCCTCTTGGAACTCAATGAATACATGAACCACCTTCCAAAGAATTGAAAAGATTTGAAACTTCGGACAAAAGAATACCACTTGAGTGATGACTCAAGTGATGTGGACAATCTCGATGATGAACTTGAACTTCGAATACTAAAATTTAAAAAGTTCATAAAATAAAAATCTAAAACTAAAAATGAACTTGAATGGAGGAAGAGGCCAAAGAAGAAGAAGGTCCCTAAGGATGAATCAAGATCTTCTAAAGGCAAAATGACATATTGCGCTTTGACGAGCTTCGACTATAAGGTAAGCAACTTAACCAAAACTTCCTTGATTTATTTTAAAATTACATGATGTTTTTCATGAGTACTTAATTTAGATTGTAGGAAATAAAAAATTATTTTTAAAAATTATATTATGCTTTTCTTTGTAGTATTTTTGAAAAGTAAAAATTTTGAATGATAATTTCATCTCATGCATGTACACCTAACAAGATAAAATCAATGACCATTTATCTTGATGACTTTATATTTTAAAACTATGCATGATGAGCAAATCTTAGTTTTGAACAAATGTATGTGTTAATGCTTGGCTTTCATTTAAAAATTTTTGAAGATATTTTATGGTACCATACTTGATGATGCATGAGGATTTGAAAATTGAAATCCTACATTTTGGAATAATGTGTTGATGGATTTGATGAAATTTGTACAATGATGCATGTCTTTATGAAATAAATTACAAAACTAAAAGACTTAACCCACATAACTTCCCGAATGAAAGAAAAGTAGTGTTGATAATGCTTTCAACTGCCAACATGATGCATGGCTTTTATATGAAAACTTGAACATGCTTATATGAGGTTAACCACATAAAATAAAACACATAAAAATTAAAAATGTGCTATCATGATGTTTTATTTTTGATGTGTTTAGTCTTGATGGTTTTATGATGAAACTTATATCTCATTTTTAAATGTTGATACATGCTTTCATAAAAGACTTGAACATGCTTACATGAAATCAATTGCATGAAATGAAAATGCATTTTCTATCCTATTGAGGTTAATGAATTCATTTTATGAATCTTGTGAATCTCTTAAAAACAACTGTGTATCATATTTTTGGTCTTAATGATTTCTCTTAAAACTTGCATTTCGGATCTATACGATGATATATGAATCTAGCATAAAAGGACAAAGACATGTTTATATGAAATCAATGCATGAATTAAAATCACAAAAAGAGGAAAGCATCTTTTAAAAATTGCTTTATATCAATCTTTACAATTTTTCCAACATATGATTTGTTTTATGAATCTCGTAAACTATGATAAAAATTATGATGAATGTTTTTGAATCATGTTTGACAATTTCTATATTTTAAAACTATATGTGATGAGTAATGGTAGCTTAAATGCATGAATCAATAATTTTTTATTCCTTACTCAAAATTTCTTTTTCATGATTTTGATTTCTCATAACTATGTTTTTCAAAATTTTTCATGAAATCATGATCTTGACAATTATAACTTGAAGTTTTTTATAAAATTAAGATTGTATACCTTGCTTTTTCCGTTTATCAAAAGAGAATTTTTTCAAATGAAATATAACTTGCCTTTTGATTTTTGGGAACTCAATACTTGAATTTTCTTGAATTCATGATCTTGATATCTTAATAATTGAAATCCTTCTTTATGAAATATGATCTTAATATCTTTTGTGATGAATTATTATTAAAAGGATTTATCAAATGAATCATGTTCTTCTTGATTTTTTTGTGCTTTGATGTCATATCTTTCACAGCTTAGAAATGACATGATTACTTTGGCTTGCATGCCTTATGTGATGATTGAAAATTAATTTACTTTATGAAGAATCATTAAATCATGATATGTCATTTGACTACTTGTATACATCATGTGATATTGATTGATGATTTTTTTAAATAATATGAAAAATTGATGTAAAAAAGAAGAAAACTTTGTCCTCCCTTCTTTTTGACAAAGACAAAGGGGGAGAAAAGTTGCTATCTTAAACATCACAAAGAGAATCAAGTTGCTATTTCAAAAGAAGCAAAATTTTGCTAAACTTCACAAAATGCCTAACTTGCATATTGCAAAGTATACTAGCTTGCTTATCATTATTGCTTGCTTGCTTTTTATTAATTTTCCTCATATCATTATTTATTTATGACTATCTTGAATTTATGATTTTGATATGATAAAAATTCATGATTAATTTTTGTCATATTAGCTTGAATATTAAATTCATATTCATGACTTGAATTTTGATTATTAAAACATTTATGTCAATATTTATATTTGATATCTCATTTGTCATGATTTAAAAATTTGATGAAAAAAGAAATGAATTACAACAGTACATTCTCCCTTTCTTTTGACAATGATAAAGGTGAGACAAAATTGCTAGCTTGATATATTGCGAAGAAAACTTGCTAGCTTGAGTATCACAAAAAAAAGTGACAAAAATAACTAGCTAGAACTTGCAAAGAATTGCAATCTTGCAATCTAAAGAGAAGCAAAGAAGTGCTATCTCAATAGAAGCATAAATGTAAAACTTAGAAAATTTATAATCTTACACTTGCTATGCTTCTATGTTGTAATGAAAATTTAGCTTGCATGTTTAAAGTGATGAAAATTTTATAAAATTGCTAGCTCATTGCAAACAAGAAGTTGATAGCTTGCAAAGGAAAAACATAGAAAGGTGCTAGCTTAAAATATCATAAAGAGAAGCAAAGTGCAATCTTGCCTATTGTAAGAAGCAAAAAGTGCAACTTAGCACATCTCAAGTGCTAGTTATAGGTGCCCTACAAGCCAATTACGTGAGTGATGGTACTTGTAACATACTGCATCAATCTTTTTACTTATGATTATTGGTATTTTCGCATATTATCTGGATGTATATTATGATGTCTTTAGATCTGTGCAATGGGAATCAGATCGTGATAAGATCACAATAATGAGACCGATGCACCTTTAAACACTGACCCTAAATAATCTCGGTTATAGGTTACTCAAGAGGGACATCGCGATAACTGGACAGACTGGTGTATTATATACCCGTCCATATGATAGAGTTGGCTAATCTCAAAGCTACTTGTGTGGGAACACTAAGGATATAATACAGGTGCTCATTAGAAAATGAGTTTACTGATTGATCCGCTTATGGAATGCTGGATAGTTATTGATACCTCATGTCAAATAGCAATTCCATAGTCCTAGTAATGTATCTGGTCCCTAGACTTGAGATACCAAGGATATCCTATATGAGTACTCCACTCTTTGATACCAGACTTATAAGTTTGGAAGTTTCAAATCTAATATAGCTAGTTATTGGGAATGACAACCAACCTTACGAGGGTCATTGAGTATCAATAGAGGATCATCCACTCTCGATATCATGATAGGAATATCCCATATATTCTTGCTCAAGCAAATCCCTGGCCAGTGTCATTCGGATTAAGAGAGAAAGAGTTCTCCGGGAGAATTCGATTAGAGTGAGACTTGAGTGGAAACCGTATGGGCTTGATAGTACCATGCTCGATATATGGTCCTTGAGATATTAGATGTATGAGGGATTATAGGTACATGATAACTGAGAACAAATAGGTCTAAAGAATTAGATTCCCTTGTATCGTCTGGAGACTATGACGTAGTGGCCTAGTACGTCCACAGTCGATGAGTCGAGTGAATTATTATGGAGATAATAATTTATTGAGTTAGAAGGAGTTCTGATAGGTATGACTCACGGTCAGCTCGATATTAGGCCTAGAGGGTCACATACATATGGAAGGTATTGTGAAGAGTACAGGTTCGGATATGAGATATCCGTCGGAGCCCCTATCTTATGGAATATCCAATAAGCCCCTATATTATTGGATCCCATGGATGAGATCCCATGAGAGCTAGATTATTAGGTAGAGACCCATTAATCTAAGAGGCTTGGGTAATTGGATGGAGATCCAATACCCAATAGGGCAGGATCCATTAGGGTTTACAGGGCGCCTCTATAAAGAGGAGGGAACCAAAGGTCCATAAGTTAGGGCTTCTTGGTGGCTACCTCCTATTCTCCTCTCTCTAGAGAGGAGCATCTTCGCAGCCCTACCATGTGGATCACCAGTAGACGGAGAATGCTTGATCGCCTTCATCCACCTCACGGATCTATAGGAATTCAGGGATATACGATCTCCCTAATTATTTTCTTTTTACACACTCAGTTTTCGGATTCGTGGATTTGTTTTTATGCATTGATCTTCGCACGATGATAAAACTATTTGTAAAAATCTAGGATTTTTATTTTCTGTTCTTCCGCTGTGCATGTGATGTCACCTCTGGTTTTCCCAACATCAATAACAAAATAATACATCTTTAAAGCGTGATGATTTGATAATCATGAAATTTGCATATTGTAAATCTTGCTAGTGTGTTGTAAAATTTATATATATTTTAAAATAGCTATGATGTAACTTCTCCTTTTTATTGATGACAAAGGGGGAGAAGTAGATTGATGACTTCATGTAATGTAATGAATATTTTGAATCATATTTGCATAATAGTTTGATATTTTTCATAATATTTTGCTTAGATTTGGCATAATCCAAGGGTCTTATCAATATAACATATTGATAGGGGGAGTTTGGTTAAACTCCAAGAGTTAAGATCAACTCCATCATCAATTAGTTATCATCATCAAAAAGGGAGAGATTGTTAAATCTTGGATTTTGTGCTAGTTATAGGTGCCCTACAAACTAATCACATAAGTGATTGCACCTGTAACACACTGCGTCAATCTCTTTGCTTATGATTATTGGCATTATCTCACATTATCTAGATGTATATTGTGATGTCCTTGGATCTGTGCAATAGGAATTGGATTGTAATGAGATTACGATAATGAGACTGATTCACCATTAAACACAGACCCTAAATTATCCTAGTCATAGGTTACTCGAGAAGGACATCGAGATAACCAGAGAGACTGGTGTGCTGTATACCCGTTCATATGATAGAGGTAGTTGGTCTCATAGCTACTCATGTGGGGACACTAAGGGTACAGTGCAGGTGCTCATTGGAGAATGAGTTCACTGATTGATCCGCCTACAGAATGCTGGATGGTTATTGATACCTCCGTCAGACAACGATTTCGTAGTCCCAGTAGTGTATCTGGTCTTTTGACTTGAGACACCAAGGATGTCTTGTATGAGTACTCCACTCTTTGATACCAGACTTATAGGTTTAGAAAGTTTCATATCTAGTACAGTCAGTCATTGGGAGTGGTAACCAACCTTACGAGGGCTATTGAGTGTCAATAGAGGATCATCTGCTCTCGGTATTATGAGAGGAATATCTCATGTGTTCTTGCTCAAACAAATCCTTGGCCAAGGTTATGCAGATTGAGAGAGAAAGTGTTCTCCGAGAGAATATGACAAGAGTAAGACTCGAGGACAGACCGTATGGGCTTGACAGCACCATGCCCGGTATAAGGTCTCTGAGATATTAGATGGACGAGAGATTATAGATACATGATAATTGAGGATGAATAGGTCCAAAGGATTGGATTCCCCTGTATCGTTTGGGGGCCGTGGCGTAGTGGCCTGGTACGTCCGTAGTCGATGAGTTGGGTGAATTATTATAGAGATAATAATTCACTAAGGGAACCAGAGCTCTATAGGCTGAGAGTTTTTGGTAGTCACCTCCTGTTCTCCTCTCGCCAGAGAGAGAGGTGCATCGTCGTAATCCCTGCCGTGTGGATACCGCTAGAGAGGAGGACACTTGACCTCCTTCATCCTCTCCCACAAATCTGTAGGAATTCAGGGATATACGATCTCCCTAGGTATCTTCTTTTACACGTGCAGTTTTGTGGATTTGTTTATAACGCACCGATCTTTGCACGACGATAGAAACTTTCTATGGGAAACCTAGGGTTTTGTTTTTTTTTGTTCTTTCGTTGCGCATGTGATGTCGCTCCCATTGTGGATTTCCCAACAGTGGTCTCAGAGCCAGGTTGTTCGTGCGAAGATCGGATCTTAAACTGCGTGTGTTATATTTTAGATCTGCTTTTGACGCCAAAATCGTTGGCACGAAGGGCGAGAAAGGGCAGTAACTATTGTTGCCCGCTGTACTCGTGTAGCGATCGTAAGGCTACAAGCAGCCTTGTTGCCTGCACAGGTAGCAGCCGGCGGCCTGCGTGTAGGTGACAACCGACCGACGAGTTGCGGGCCGCCAGCAGGCAGAACCTACTGTGCTGCCTGCGACCGGCGCTGCTGCCGCAGAATCGGCGCGCTTGCGAGCGCGATCTCGGCGTAAGCGCGCGATGGGCATGGGCGCCGACAAGTCTTTGCACCGCAAGGGGCAAAGACCGCCCGCCACGACTAGTCGCGCAAGGGGCCGCGCCCAGCCCGCAAAGCGGCGCCGCCGTGGCTACACCCGCGGGACAACGCCGCTGTGGGCGTCCGCCATAGATTGTGGGCGCACCATGAGGTAGCGCCGCCCGCGGATAGACCGCCTACGGGCGCTGCGCTCGGCCATAGTAGCCGCCACCGGCCAGGTGGCGGCGACTGCAACTCTACAGAAGGGAGAGGTATTAGGGTTTTTGGACAAAAGACAGTTTTGCCCCTCGGAATTTTAAAAATTTTGATTTCTATCCCTTTTGACAAAATGACTAAAATACCCCTAGGAATTTTGAAATTCCAATTTTGTCCCTTATAACTGAATGACCAGAATACCCTCGGGTTTTTGATCTAGATTCTGTCCTTTTGATAGAATTACCAAAATACCCTTGAGAATTCAGAAAATTTCCTCTATGTCCCTGATTTCATAAAATTAAATATGTTAATTAAATAGTTTAATTAACTATTATTTTTTTTCTAGTAGGCCTATAAAGTACATATACATGTGATGTATGATGTGGATAGATGATCATGGACTTGTGATATGATATGTGTACATATGATTATTATTATTGGGGTCTGCGAGCCTCTATTTTTCTCATTTATTGTCGGGCCTGCGTGCCTATAATTATGTTGTAATTACATAAGGAGGCACAGTGGTAGCATGACTCACGAAGCCGAGACGGACGATCCGACGCATAAAGATGTGTTGAGATGTCGACGGATCCAATGAAGTGAGATGGACGATCATAGGGCATAGAGATGTGCCAAAGTACACATAGATCTTGATGTGAGTGATTAGGCCCACTGGCTCGGGCCTGATCACATTAGGATGTGGTCCATGATCATCTGGTGTGATTGCTCATGTGATGTTTAATTAGATATACACCTACTAGATATGTATATATATATTTGCATGCGATGTAGATACATATAAGTATATGTATGACACATTATCTTAGGAGACCAAATCAAAAATCCTCTTCATTAATAATATTAAGTTGGTAAACATAAGGTAATTAGATTGACCCACATGGCCTTCCATCGTTATAACTAGGAGTCAATTTCCGGTGTATGTTGAGTTGGTCGAGTCCCTCGAGACTCACCTATATCGCGTCTCGTCATCTTATCTATGACATAGAGATGTCATAGGTGACCTAAGGGCATGGTATGCTTGGTCGAGTCCCTCGAGAGTATATCACCTAATCATACTTATCTAGTAACGATGTTAATGACTTAACCGAACATCATGGTTGGTCGAGTCCCTCGAGGCCATGGTGGTTCGGAGGCCGAACAGGACGAGAATCACAAGGAGTTGTGATTGGCAAGAGTTGTCTACCTTTACGGGCTTAACATGATTGGTCGAGTCTCTCGAGGTTACGTTAAGACGCCGATTGGATCCTGATCCTCACTAGAGATCCGTCGGGGGTCTCCGATGCACATACTGGAGGGTGTTGTGTGTCACGCGAAAAATTAGTGGGAGTACATTAAGATAGAAGTCCTTATCTTAATGTTTAAATTTATGCAAAGTCTACATGTTATTTATTTCTGCTACATCTTTATTTCAGAAAAATGTTACTTTCAAATCCTTTACGTGGCATACTTGATGCCAACCGCCTCACTAGTCTAAATTATACGGATTGGCTTCGCAATCTGAGAATCGTTCTCATGGTTGAGAAAATCACGTATGTCCTTGATACAGTGATCTCTACGCCCGACAAAGGGGCAAGCGAGGATGAGATCGCTCGTTATATGAAGTACTTAGATGATTCCACTCTTGCTCAGTGTTATATGTTGGCCTCTATGACCATTGAGTTACAGAGACAGCATGAAAATATGGATGCTAATTCCATACTCCTGCATCTCCGCAAACTGTTTAAGTAATAGGGAAGAACTCAGTGATATGAGATATCAAAGAGTCTTTTCCGTGCTAGGATGACTGAGGGGACACCAGTTCAGAACCATGTCCTTAAGATGATTGAGTGGATCAAGAAACTCATAGGTCTAGGAATGGTCCTAGAGGATAACTTGTATATGGATCTTGTACTTCAGTCCCTATCAGATTCCTTTTCTCAGTTCATAATAAATTTTAATATGAACAAACTTGAGGTGACCCTCCTAGAGCTCCTCAATATGTTGAGAGAAACAGAGAGCACCATCAACAACGAGAAGCCGGTTCTCTACATTGGTGAGACCAGAAAGAAAAGGAAGACTGAGAAGACCCTTAAGAAGGGCAAGGGCAAGGGCAAAATGAGTAAGGCAAAGGTTGCCAAGAAAGACCCAACAAAGGACAAAGACCAAAGCTTCCATTGCGGCAAAGATGGGTATTGGAAGAGGAACTGTAAAGAGTACCTTGCAGAGAGGGCGAAACAGAAGCTTGCAGAAGCTTCAAGTACATTTATGATCAATCTCCATTTGTTAGAATCTTATGATAACACATTGGAATTGGATACTGGGAGTGCTTATCATATTTACAATTCATTGCAGGTTTTGGCAAGACCTAGGAGATTGAACAAAGGCGAGATGGACCTTAAGATGGGCAATGGAGCAAAGGTTGCTGCACTGACTGTTGGCAAGGTCACCTTACATCTACTTGGTGGAGCTATTATTGCATTAGATGCATGCTATTATGTTCCTTTTATTATCAAAAACATTATTTCCATTTCATGTTTGATAGTTAGTGGATATAAATTAGTTTTTGAGAACAATGGTTGTTCAATAATATTAGATGATCAGATCATCATGAGAGGAACAATGCATAATGATTTATTTCTGCTAAATATAGCTCCACATATCATGAGTGTAAGTGAGTCTAAGAGGAAATGAGAAGTAGAGAACCAGACAGGAAAGAGTATTAAAACCCTTCGATAGGATCGAGGAGGTGAGTACTTGAGTACAGAGTTCACCCAGTTCCTCAAAGACCATGAGATCTTATCCCAATGGACACCTCCTTATATACCACAGTAGTATCAGAAAGGAGGAATCGCACACTGTTAGATATGGTGCATTCCATGATGTGTTTCACCGACCTACCCATCTCATTCTAGGGATATGCCCTAGAGACTATAGCTTACCTTTTGAACAGAATTTCAACTAAGTCAGTGATGTCTACTCCATATGAGATATGAAATGGGAAGATGCCTGATCTTAAGATTGTTAAGATTTGGGCTGCCTTGCCTACGTTAAGAGACACAACCCTAACAAGTTGGAATCTAGGACGGAACGGTGCAAGTTCATGGGATACCCTAAGGAAACTTATGGGTATTATATTTATCACCCTGAGGACCAAAAGGTCTTTGTAGCCAAGAGAGCAGTGTTCCTTGAGAAGGAACACATTCGTGGTAAAGACAGTGGGAGCATGATAGAGTTGAGCGAGGTTGGAGAACCTAGCTCAAGCACCATTCCAGAATCTGTTCAGATACCTAACACACAAGTTTCAACTTTACGTAGGTCCAATAGAGTATCTCAGCCTCCTGAGAGATATGTGGGACATATCAAAGGAGAGGATGTTGAGGATATTAATCCTCAGACCTATGGAGAGGCTATTATGAGCATAGACTTCAGGAAATGGTAAGAAGCCATGAATTCAAAAATGGACTCCATGTACTCCAACAAGGTTTGGAACCTAGTTAAGGCACCCGAGAGTATTGTACCCATTGGCTGCAAGTGGATCTTCAAAAAGAAGATTGGAGTAGATAGAAAGGTAGAGACCTATAAAGCAAGGCTAGTGGTTAAGGGGTATCGTCAAAGGTAAAGTATTGATTATGATAAAGCTTTCTCACTTGTAGCCATGCTAAAATCCATTCGAATTCTATAGGCTATTGCAGCACACTATGATTATGAAATTTGATAGATGGACGTTAAACCTGCATTCCTCATTGGTAACCTCGAGGAGGAGGTGTATATGATACAACCTAAGGGATTCATGTCTAGGGATAACTCAGATAAGGTGTGCAGGTTGCTTAGGTCCATTTATGGATTGAAGTAAGCTTCTCGAAGTTAGAACATAAGATTTGATGAGGTGATCAGATCTTATAACTTCGTTAAGAACGATGATGAACCTTGTGTGTATAGGAAATTAAGTGGGAGCACTATCACCTTTTTGGTATTATATATAGATGACATCCCGATCATTAGGAATGATGTATGAATGCTCTCCACAGTAAAGACTTGGTTATCTAGGCACTTCTCCATGAAGGACTTAGGGGAAGCATCCTGCATATTGGGGATACGGATCTATAGAGATAGATCCAAGAGGATGCTTGGCTTGTCCTAGTCCAAGTACATAGACACTATTGTCAAAAGGTTTGGCATGAAAAATTCTAAGAGAGGTCTCATACCAATGAGACATGGAATATCACTTTTTAGGAGTATGTCCCCAAAGACTTATGAAGAAAGGGCACACATGGATATGATGCCATATGCATCAGTGATAGGATCTATCATGTATACTATGCTATACACCAAGCCTGATATAATGCATGCTCTGAGTGTCACAAGCAGATATCAGGCAGATCCAAGCTTGGAGCACTGGAAAGTAGTAAAATGTATCCTTAAGTACTTGAGAAGGACTAAGGAACTTTTACTAGTATATGGAGGTAATAGCCTCAAGGTTGAGGGCTACACGGACTTGAGCTTCTAGTTCGATGTCGATGATAGCAAGTCTAATTTAGGGTATGTGTTCACTCTGAATGGAGGAGCAGTATGTTGGAAGAGTTCCAAGCAAGACACTACTGCTGACTAGACCATAGAGGTGGAATACATTGCTGTGACAGAGGCAGCAAAGGAGGGAGTCTGGATGAAGAAGTTCATCACAGATCTAAGAGTCGTCCCGAGCAGCGAGGAACTGAATCCTTTATATTGTGACAAATACAGGACGATTACTCAAATAAGGGAATCCAGGTCTTCTCAGAAGTGTTCTGAGGAGGTTCCAACTTATTAGAGAGATCGTGACCAGAAAAGATGTAGCAGTGGAAAAGGTTCCATCCGAAGATAACATTGTAGATCCACTGACAAAGCCATTAACTCATATTGTTTTCGAGCGTCACAGAGGTCTAATGGGGATCAGACATGTTGGTGATTGGCTTTAGGTCAAGTGGGAGATTGCTAGTTATAGGTGCCCTACAAGCTAATCACATAAGTGATTGCACCTGTAACACGCTGCGTCAATCTCTTTGCTTATGATTATTAGCATTATCTCACATTATCTAGATGTATATTATGATGTCTTTGGATCTGTGTAATGGGAATTAGATCATGATGAGATTACGATAATGAGACCGATTCACCATTAAACATAGACCCTAAATTATCCTGGTCATAGGTTACTCGAGAAGGACATCAAGATAACCGGATAGACCGGTGTGCTGTATACCCGTTCATATGATGGAGGTAGCTGGTCTCATAGCTACTCGTGTGGGGACACTAAGGGTACAGTGCAGGTGCTCATTGGAGAGTGAGTTCACTGATTGATCCGCCTATGGAATGCTGGATGGTTATTGATACCTCACGTCAGACAACGATTTCGTAGTCCCAGTAGTGTATCTAGTCCTTAGACTTGAGACACTAAGGATGTCCTGTATGAGTACTCTACTCTTTGATACCGGACTTATAGGTTTAGAAAGTTCCATATCTAGTACAGCTAGTCATTGGGAGTGGTAGCCAACCTTATAAGGACTATTGAATGTCAATAGAAGATCATCCGCTCTCGGTATTATGAGAGGAATATCTCATGTGTCCTTGCTCGGACAAATCCTTGGCCAAGGTTATGCGGATTGAGAGAGAAAGAGTTCTCTAGGAGAATCTGACAAGAGTAAGACTCGAGGACAGACCGTATAGGCCTGACAGCACCATGCCCGGTATAAGGTCTCTGGGATATTAGATGGATGAGAGATTATAGATACATGATAATTGAGGATGAATAGGTCCAAAGGATTGGATTCCCCTGTATCGTCTGGGGGCCGTGGCATAGTGACCTGGTACGTTCGCAGTCGATGAGTTGGGTGAATTATTATAGAGATAATAATTCACTAAGTTAGAAGGAGTTCTAAAAAGTATGACTCACGGCCAACTCGATATTGGACCTAGAGGGTCACACACATATGGTAGGTGTTGCGACGAGTAGAGGTTCGGATATGAGATATCCGTTGAACCCCCTATCTTATTGGATATCCATTAAGCCCCTGAATTATTGGATCCTGAGATGAGATCCAATAATTGCTAATAAGAGATTATTAGGTAGAAACCCACTAATCCAAGGGGCTTGGGTAATTGGATGAAGATCTAATACCCAATAGGGCAAAAGATCCATTAGGATTTTTAGGGGGGCCTCTATAAATAGGAGGGAGCCAGAGCTCTATAGGCTGAGGGTTTTTGGTAGCCACCTCTTATTCTCTTCTCCCGAGAGAGAGAGGTGCATCGTCGCAATCCCTACCGTGTGGATACCGCTAGAGAGGAGGACACTTGACCTCCTTCATCTTCTCCCACAGATCTGTAGGAATTCAGGGATATACGATCTCCCTAGGCATCTTCTTTTACACGTGCAGTTTTGCGGATTTATTTTTGACACACCGATCTTCGCACGATGATAGAAACATTCTATGGGAAATCTGGGGTTTTATTTTTTTTTGTTCTTCCGCTGCGCATGTGATGTCGCTCCCCTTGTGGATTTCCTAACATTTTGATGATGAAACTAATTGATTATGTTTTGTATATCTAATTATGTTTTAAGTCATGTAGGTCTATAATCGATCAGAATTAGATAGTTGATGCTGAAAAATTATGAATCGATATCTCATGCGTAGAGAAAAAAAAAGATCGGATTTCCCATAGTTATATACTTGGTCGTTGTACAACGATCTCCCTCTCTATTGCACCACAAGGATGCCAAAGCCAAGGAGGAGGAGAGGAGGGTGAGGAGAATAAGAGGGGTGACTTCCAAGAGCTCTAGCTTATGAACTTGGTAGTTCCTCCTATTTATAGAGGTACAAGAAGCTTATCCTTAACAGAACCTGTTCACATTAAATCTCTATCCTATTCACATTGGATCTCTATCCAATTATCCAATTCGATCTCTATCTAATTGGATGTCTATCCAATCATCTAATTTGATCTCATCCAATTATTTGATTGGATCTTATCCATAGGATCCAAACTAGGGGCTTCGTAGATATCTCATATCTGCACCTCTACTCGTCGCAACATTCACCTAATGTGTGTGACCTTCTAGGCCCGATTCCGAGCTGGCTGTGAGTTGCTCCCATCAAAACTCCTTTTGACTTAGAACTTCTTCTAATATAGTGAATTATTATCTTCATAATAATTCACTTGACTCATCGACTATGGACGTACTAGGCCACTATGCCATAGTCCCTAGATGGTATGGGGGGATCTAATCCATAAGACCTATCTATCCTCAGTTAACATGTATCTATAATCCTTCATCTATCTAATATCCCAGAGACTATATATTGGGTATAGTAATGTCAAGCCCATACGGAATCCTATCTGAGTCTCGCTCTAATCGAATTCTCCTAGAGAACTTCTCTCTTAATCCGAACAACCCTGACTAGAGATTTTGCCTGAGCAAGCACACGCAGTATATTCCTCTCATGATACCAAGAGTGAATGATCCTCTTTTGACATGCAGTTGCCTTCGTAAGGTTGGCTACTATTCTTGAGAATCGATTGTACTAAATCTAGAGCTTTCCAAACTTGTAAGTCTGGCATCAAAGAATGGAGTACTCATACAAGACATCTTTGGTGTCTTAAGTCTAAGGACCAAATATATTACTGGGACTACGGAATCATTGTCTAATATTAGATATTATTAACTATCTAGCATTCCATAAGCGGATCAATCAGTAAACTCATTCTCTAATGAGCACCTACACTGTACCACTAGTGTCTCCACACAAGCGACTATGAGACCAATTGCCTTCATCATATAGACGAGTATATAGCACACCAATTTATTCGTTTATCTCGATGTCCTCATCGAGTAACCTATGACTAGGATAATTTAGGATTTATGTTTAAAGGTATATCGGTCTCATTATCATGATATCATCATGATCTGATTCTCATTGCACAAATCCAAGGACATCATAATATTCATCTAGATAATATGAGAATATGCCAGTAATAATATGCAAAGAGATCGACGCAGTATGTCACAAGTGTCATCACTCACGTGGTCAACTTGTAGGGCACCTATAACTAACAATCTCTCACTTGACCTAATGCCAATCACCTACGTGTCTGATCCCCATCAGATCTCTGTGATGCTTAAATATAATGTAAGTTAACGACTTTGTTAGTAGATCTGTAATGTTATCTTCGGATGGAACTCTTTCCATTGCTATATCTCCTCAAGTCACGATCTCTTTGATCATGTGGAACCTCCTCAGGACGTGCTTATACTTCTGATGAGACCTGGGTTCCTTTGCTTGAGTGATCACCCCATTGTTATCACGATATATGGGAATTAGTTCCACACTGTTCGATATGATTTCCAAGTCCGTGATGAACTTCTTCATCCATACACCCTCTTTTGTTGTTTCTACCGCTGTAATGTATTCTATCTTTATGGTCGAGTCAACAGTAGTATCTTGTTTGGAACTCTTCCAACTTACTGTCACTCTATTCATGGTAAACACATACCTTGAATTCGACTTGCTATCGTCAACATCAGACTAGAAACTCGAGTCTATATAGCCCTTAATCTGGAGAGTACCTCCTCCATATACTAGTAAAAGATCCTTAGTCCTTCTTAAGTACTTAAGGATATACTTTATTACTTTCTAATACTCTAAGCTTAGATCTGCTTGATACCTGCTCGTGACACTCAGAGCATGTGCTATATCAGGCCTGGTACATGATAGATTCTATTGTAGAGGTATAGAGTATCTTATCCATGTTTGCCAGTTCTTTAGGAGTTTTTGAGGACATACTCCGAGAAAGTAAAATTCCATGTCACATCGGTATGAAACATCTCTTGGAATTTTCCATGCTAAATCTTTTGACAATGGTGTTTATGTACCTGGATTGGGGCAAGCTAAACATCATTTTGAATCTATCTCTATAGATCTGAATCCTCAAAATATAGGATGCTTCCCCTAAATCCTTCATGGAGAAGTGTCTAGATAGTCAAGTTTTTACTATGGAGAGCATTCCTACATCATTTCCAATGATTAAGATGTCATCCACATATAACACCAAGAAGGTGATAGCGCTCTCACTTACCTTCCTGTACACACAAGGCTCATCTTCATTCTTAACGAAGTCATAAGATCTGATTGCCTCATCAAATCTTATGTTCCGACTTCGAGAAGCTTGCTTTAGTCTATAAATGAACTTAAGTAATCTACACACCTTATCTGGACTTTTCTTGGATATGAACCCCTCAGACTATATCATATACACTTCCTCTTTAAGGTTGCCATTAAGGAATATAGTTTTCACATCCATCTACCAGATCTCATAGTCATAATGTGCTGCAATAACTAATAAAATTCAGATGGATTTTAGCATAGCTACGGGTGTGAAGGTTTCGTCATAGTTAACACCTTGCCTTTTACGATACCCCTTAGCCACTAGCCTTGCCTTATAGGTTTTCATCTTTCCATCTACTCTGATCTTCTTCTTAAAGATCCATTTGTAGCCTTTGGGTACGATACCCATAGGTGCATCAAAAAGGTTCTAAACCTTTTTAGAGTATATGGATTTCATCTCAAAATTCATGGCTTCTTGTCACTTCCCGGAGTCTATGCTCATAATAGTCTCCTCGTAGGTCTGAGGATCAATATCCTGAGTGTCCTCTCCACTGATATGTCTCACATATCTCTCAGGAGGGTGTGACACTCTATCAGTCCTATGCAAAGTTAAAATTTGTATGTCAAGTACTCGAATAGTCTCGGTCTCTAGAATGGTGTCTGAGCTAGATTCTCCAACCTTACTCAACTCTATCATACTTCCACTGTTTCCGCTAAGAATATGTTCCTTCTTAAGAAACACAGCTCTCTTAGCAATAAAGACCTTTTGGTTCTTGGTGTGATAGAAATAATAACCGCAAGTTTCCTTGGGGCATCCCATGAATTTACACCGTTCCGTCTTGGATTCCAACTTATCAGGGTCATATCTTTTAACGTGGGCAGGGCAGGCAGCCCCAAATCTTAATAACCTTAAGATCGGGCTTCTTCCATCTCCATATCTCATATAGTGTAGACGCTATCAATCTAGATAAAACTCTATTCAGAAGGTAAGTTGCGATCTTTAGGGCATATCTCAAAAATAAGATAGGTAGGTCAACGAAACTCATCATGGACCACACCATATCTAATAGTATGCGATTCCTCCTTTCTAATACACCATTGAGTTGTGGTGTATAAGGTGGTGTCCATTGAGATAGAATCCCATGGTCCTTTAGGAATTGGGTGAATTCTGTACTCAAGTATTCTCCTCCTCGATCCAATCAAAGAGTTTTAATACTCTTTCTAATTTGGTTCTCTACTTCATTCTTATACTCCCTAAATTTCTCGAATGCTTCGAACTTGTACTTCATCAAATACATATGCCCATACCTAGAGAAATCATTAGTGAAAGTAATGAAGTAAGAGTAACCAACCACCTATGGCCTGAGTTGACATAGGACCACTCATACATCACTATCTATGAGTTCTAGTAACTCAATGGTTCTCTCTCTCCAGTCCCACTAAATGGAGAGTTGGTCATTTTTCCATGAAGGCAAGGCTCGTAAGTTGTATATGACTCATAGTCAAATGGATCTAAGTATACATCTTTCAATAGCTTTCGAATCCTTCCCTCATGGATATGACCTAGCCTATAATGCCATAGGTATGCACTGTTCATCTCATCTCACTTCCTCCTAAATATGTTTATATTCATGATATATAGAGTAGTATTTAACGTAAATAAACTATTACGCAATGTCTCTCTAGTAATAATCTCATCATTCTTACAAATTGAACAATAATTGTTCTCAAAAAGTATTTTATAACCATTTAATGTCAAACATGAAATAGAAATAATATTTTTGATAATAGAGGGAATAAAATAACATACATCTAATATAATAGTAGCTCCATCAGGCAAATGTAGAGTGACCTCGTCGATAGTAACAATAGCAACTCTTGCTCCATTGTCCATCTTGAGGTCTATCTCACCTTTTGCCAATCTCCTAGGTCTTATCAGAACCTGCAATGAATTGCAGATTGATAGAACCCCAGAGGAATTCTATCGAGATTGATCTTTGAGGGGGATCAACCCTTGGAACGCTATAGGGGTTCCACCCTCCAAGTAGCCTGTTGGCTGCAATTGTAGATTGATCTTTTTTATTCCAAAGAGGTGGAGGCTACAAGCTTATATAGAGCTCCAAACCCTAACCCTAGGGGTTGCTTCCTAAGTGAACTACCCAATTTGCCCTCAACCTTAGCGGGCCGGCCCAGTAACAAGGGGGGCGGCGGCTAAGAAGCCCAAAGACCCAAATATAAACCCTAGCCTCTCTTCTTTATAGGATAGAGGCGGCTAGGTGGGGTTTATTACATTCTCACAGGGTTTTTATTAGCTGTTACATGGTTGAGTAGGACCTAACCCTAGGGTCCTATCAAGCCCGCTCTCTTCAAATCGGCCTTGTCCTCAAGGTGGGGTTCCATGAACTCAGAGGCAGGGACTTCAGCCTCATATGATTCCCATGTAGCATCTTCAAGTGGTAAATTAGTCCAATGTACTAGTACTTGAGTAGAGGGGCGTCGGCGACGCATCACGACTACGTGGTCGAGGATGGCTTGTGGTTGGGCTTGAATATTTCCATCATCAATGGTGTTGGGCGGTTGGATGCAGGATGCCTCGTGTTCTCCCAACTTGGGCTTCAAGCATGACACGTGGAAGACAGGGTGAATTTTGGCATCTTTAGATAATTTAAGTCATGACGCCACGGCTCCAATACACTCTATGATTTGATAGGGCCCATAAAAAGCGTGGAGATAGCTTCATGGAGGCTCGTGTGTTGATGGATAGTTGCTTGTATGGTTGTAGGCGAAGATAAACCCAGTCTCCTACTAAAAATTCTCTTTCACTTCTTCGTGTGTCAAACTTGTCGCTTCATTCTAGCTTGAGCGGTAGAGAGATTATTCTTTAGCAATAGCTGTAGGAGTTTGTCCTGTCAATTAAATCTTGGTCGACTGATCTACCTTAGTGAGCCAATTACATACATTGGAATCACAGAGCCGGCCGACCATATAATGCTTCATATGGGGTACATTTTGTAGATGAATGATATGTAGTATTATACCACCATTCGGCCCAGGGAGCCATTTCGCCCACTCCTTTGGTCGATCACTAGCGAAGCATCGAAGGTATGTCTCTAAACATTTGTTCACCACACTGTTTGGCCGTCGGTTTGTGGATGATATGCAGTGCTCATCTTGAGTTTGGTGCCTGAATCTGAAATAACTCGGTCCATAATTTACTAGTGAAGACCCCTGTCACGATCACTTACGATGGACCTTGGCATCCCATGTAGTTTAACAATATTTTCTATAAAAATCTGAGCAATACTAAAGAAGTGTAGGATTTCAGACAAAGCACAAAAATGAGCATATTTCGTAAGTCGATCAACCACCACAAGGATTGTGCTTTTACCTTTGGAAGGTGGCAACCCTTCGATGAAGTCCATGGAGATGTCAGTCCATACCGAGTCTGGTATATGTAGTGGTTGTAGTTTCCCTGGACTCACCACTATTTCATCTTTTTGCTGTTGACATACATCACATTGTGCTACGTATTCAGAAATAATTTTTTTCATCCCTTTCCAATAAAAGTTTTGCTTCACTCTTTTGTAGGTTCTTAGAAATCCGAGTGCCCTGCAAAGGTGTGGAGTGCATTTCGTCTTGAGAATGACTTTGATGCAAGGGAGTTTGGTATAAGCACAATACGACCTTTATAGCATAGATCCTCGAATCCCAAGTATAGTGAGCTATTGCGCTTGGATCCTCCTCTAATTTTTGATGATGTTTGGTTTGATTGCATCTTTAAAATTATGTTTATACTTATTGATCCTTCTTCCATTCCTCCCCCTCTGGTTGGTGCTGGAGATGCATAAGAAAGCCACCATTTATCTTGTGTAAAACTTTTTCCATTCGTTGGGTTGAAATGGTGGTTACGTTGCTTCCACGCTTCCCGCGTAGGGTGACCTGTTTACCTTTGCAATAGAATTTCATAATCAATTTGGAAAAGTTTCAAGAGACATCACCTAGTGTAAATCACCATTCTATGCCCAGCCTGACCTCATAATCATTAATTGGTAGGAGGAAGAAGTCGGCAACAATTTCTTGGCCCTGCAGTAATAGTTTCACCTGTGGGCATCTTTGGTCGCATTTTAGGATTCGGCCGTCGGCAACCTTTACGTCGAACTTGCTGCAACCTTCGATATAGAGCGCCATCCGAGCAGCAACCTTACTATTTAGAAAATTATTAGTACTGCCTGTATCGATGAGAATAGTGATTGGTTGTTGTTTGAGCAGGCCTCCAACTTTCATCGTTTGCGGATTTGAGTAGCCGGCTAGCGCATGTACCATAAAGTTGGTTGATTGTGGCTCTTCTTCCACATCTTCATCCTCATGTTCAAGACTCTCTTCTGGCTGTTCACTGATCTTTTCTTCCACTGGTTCAATCACAAGAAGTCTCCCCTTTTTACAACGATGCTCGCGGCTCCACGGCTCGTCACAATGCCAACATAACCCCTTAGCAGATCGGTCTCGAAGCTCTTCTCTTGTCAACCTTTTTGGTGCAGGAGCTCGTGATAGTAGGTGAGGCTGAGGGCTTCAATATTTCTGGTCGGGAGTGACCCTAGTCCTCCGGGCTTCATGGTTCAATCGCTCCTCCTGAAGTCGTGCGAAAGAGATGGCTGCCATAAGCGTGTACGGTTGTCGCGCTTTAACTTCTCCCCGGATCTCCAGCTTCAAGCCCTCAATAAATGTCCCCAATAACTGTTTTTCAGACCAATCATGAGTTTGATTAGATAACCTTTCAAACCTGGTTTGATACTCCTGGATGGTGGAGGTTTGTCGGATCTTTGCTAGTTGTCCGTCGATGTTCTCGTAATCGGTTGGTCCAAACGGATCAGCAGTCCTTCTTTGAATTGTCGCCATGAGAGGACTCCATGAGTATATTCAAACCAATCAAACCATTGTATGGCATCTCCTTCAAGATGTATAGCTGCAATTTCTACCATAGATGCATCTGCGGTTTTGTGGTACCGAAAATATCGCTCGCGCTGCAAGACGAGATCCAAAGCCAATCGGGTCTCCTTCTTCCCATCTAGGAAGTCCACCTCATGCGTGGATAGTAGGGATCGATCATAGAGCCTCCCTTCTCTTGGGAGTCATCTCTTCGGTCAGAGCTCTCTCCTTGATGAGATTTCTTTGGGCTCGGTGTTCTACTGGCGAGTTCGCAAAGAGAGCCCGAATCTTATCCTCTATTCATGTCTCGAAGGCTTCAAATTTAGCATTTATCGCCTCCTCGGATGCCATAGTATATGACTCCAGATCTGTAATATTAAGATCTCTCTTTTGTTGCCGGGTTAAAGGCATGAATTGTTTGAGGGAAGTGGTGGTTGAAAGGGTTTGTGGATCGGTGGATGTAGGTTACGGTTTAGGCTTGTTTTGTGGCTATTTTGGGTGTTGTTTGGGGCTGCGATTTGATGGAGTTTTGGGCTGAGATGGTAGTGGATGAAGGTTAGGGAAGAGGGTTTTAGATCTGTGGTAGATCGCAGCAAAGATTTGACAAAAATCAGTAGCAATTGCTGCCTATGTGCGCTGCCTCGTAAGAGCAGAATTGTCGTCGAAGAAATAGCGATTTCTCGATGAAATTTCCAACGAAAACTCAGGGATTTGAGGAGGGGGTTTGATGGTAGAATCTTAGTTTAGATAGAAACAAGGATAACAAATTGGATCAATAAATTTCAGCAGCAAAGCAGTAAAGAAATCGGTGCAAGTTACGATAGCAGAATTCTCATCATAAAATTTCAGTAGTTTGCGACGAGAGATTGCAGCAACACACGAATTTTTTTTTGTGATGAATTCCACAATAGATCAATCAAGGATGGGAGCCAAGATGATCTATGAGGTGCACAAAAAAATTCGTTCAAAAAAGATAACAATTAGATCGGTTAAAGGCAGCAACACGCGGTTGAAATTTTCTGCAGCAATCCTTCGTTCGCAAAGATGGTAACTTTTGCAACGCAAGGAATTCGCAGCAAGGGATCGATAGAAAAACTTCTTTTTGATATTTTAGATGAAAAATTACAGCAGCAAAAGGTATTGGTGGTAGAAAAATACCAGATCTCTGATGCAATTGGAGGTAGCGATAGTAGATTGATTTGATCTACGTCGGGAGATGACGGTGGAGATGATGACGTCAAGAGCAATTGTGGGAATTGCTTGGCTGATGGTGGGCGACAGGGATGGCAGCAAAAGCAGCAAGATCGCTACTCTGATACCAGATGATAGAACCCCAGAGGAATTCTATCGAGATTGATCTTTGAGGGGGATCAACCCTTGGAACGCTATAGGGGTTCCACCCTCCAAGTAGCCTGTTGGCTGCAATTGTAGATTGATCTTTTTTATTCCAAAGAGGTGGAGGCTACAAGCTTATATAGAGCTCCAAACCCTAACCCTAGGGGTTGCTTCCTAAGTGAACTACCCAATTTGCCCTCAACCTTAGCGGGCCGGCCCAAGTAACAAAGGGGCGGCTAAAAGCCCAAAGACCCAAATATAAACCCTAGCCTCTCTTCTTTATAGGATAGAGGCAGCTAGGTGGGGTTTATTACATTCTCACAGGGTTTTTATTAGCTGTTACATGGTTGAGTAGGACCTAACCCTGCTAGGGTCCTATCACAGATGTGATAAGCACTACCGGTATCCAATACCCATGCATTATCATAGGAATCTGATATATGGAGACTGATCATGAATGTATCTGAAGCTTTTCCAAGATTTTGTTTCGTCTTTTTTACAAGATACACCTTGCAGTTCTTTTTCCAATGCCCATCTTGACCGTAATGGAAGTACTAGCTTTTATCCTTTGCTGGGTCAATTTTGGTAACCTTTGCCTTACCCCGTTTGCTCTTGCCCTTCTTAGGGGTCTTCTCGGCCTTCCTTTTCCTTTTGGTCTCACCAACATAGAGAACTAGTTTCTCTTTCTTGATTGTGCTCTTTGCCTCCCTCAACAAATTGAGGAGCTCAAGGATAGTCACATCAAGTTTATTCATATTAAAATTCATGATGAACTGAGAAAAGGAATCTGGTAGGGACTAAAGTATAAGATCAATGCATAAGTTATTATCTAGGATCATTCCTAGACCTGTGAGTTTCTCAATCCACTTTATCATCTTCAGGACATGATTTTGAACCGATATTCCCTTAGTCATCCTAGTACGGAAGAGACTCTTGGATATCTCATATCGCTGAGTTCTTCCTTGCTCCTCAAATAGTTTGTGGAGATGTAGGAGTATGGATCAAGTATCCATATTTTTATGTTGTCTCTGTAACTCAGTAGTCATAGAGGCCAACATGTAACACTGAGCTAGAGTGGAATCAAGTATCTAATATACTTCACATATTAGACAAACTCTTCTTGAGGTGCTTCTGCCTCAGGTTGGGGTATCACTGTATCTAGGACATATATGATTTTCTCCACTATGAGAACTATTCTCAGGTTATGGAGCCAATCTACATAGTTTGAACCAGTGAGGCAGTTGGCATCAAGTATGCCACATAGAGGTTCTGATGGCAACATGTTTATGATAAACAAGAGATGTAGCATAAGTAAATAATATGCAAATTTCATAGAAAAATAATCAAGATATGGACTTCTATCTTGATGCACTCCCACTAATTTTATAGGGAGTCATGCGACACCCTTAGCACGTGAAACAGAAGTCTCTGACCGACTTTTAATGGGGATCGAGATCTAATCGACATCTTAGTGTAACCTCGAGGGACTCGACCAATCACACTAAGCCCAAAAGGTAGGCAACTCTTGCCAATCACAACTCCTTATGATTCCCATCATGTTTGGCCTCCGAATCACCATGGCCTCAAGGGACTCAACCAACCATGATATCCAGTTAAATCATCACCATCGTTACAAGATGAGTCTAATTCAGTAATATGCCCTCGAGGGACTCAACCAAGCATACCATGTCCGTAGGTTATCAATGACATCTCTATGTCATAGACAAGATAGCGAAATGCGAAATAGGTGAGCCTCGAGGGACTTGACCAACTCAGCCTAGGGAATCAGTTCCTGCCTATAATGATGGAAGGCCACGTGGGTCAATCTTATTGCCTCACGCTTACCGACTTAATATTATCATAGGAGGGATTTTAGGTTCAGTCTCATGATATGATGTGTCACACACATACATATTTAATATCTATTTATATCACATGCAAATATAGATACTTATCTAGTAGGTGTATAGCAATCACATGAGCAGGCACACCAAATAATCATGGACCTCAACCTAATATGATTAGTCCCAAGCTAGTATACCTAATCACTTACATCAGGATCTATGTATATATCGGTGCATCTCTATGCTCGGTGATTATCCATCTCGTCATCATCAGATCCGTCGGCACCTCGACGCATCTCCATGCATCACAATCGTTTGAATCAGCCTTAAGGGTCCTGCTACTACCTCTAGGCTTCCACCGCGCCTCTAGGGTAATTACAATATAATTACAAGCATGCAAGCCCGATAATCAATGAAAAATAGAGGCTTGCAAGCCTCAATAATCACATACATATTTCACATGGTCCATGAATCTTCCTACATCACACATCATATGTATATATCATGTAAGATTACTAGATAAATAATAATAGTTACTTAAACCTTTTAAAGAACTAAATTTCGAAATCAGGGACATGCAAGGAATTTTTAGAAATATCAGGGGCATTTTCATAATTTTTATAGGACATGCTTTGGAATTTTTAAAATTGATAGGGGCAAAACTATATTTTGCCCAAATCTGACCCAAACAGAGTTGGCAGCTACAATTTCTTGCGATTATCGCCTCCCTACTATGGCCACCGTAGAGCAGGCATGCCGTAGCCATAATTTCTTGTGACCGTCTCCTACTAGGTGTGTAGTAGCCCCTTGGCAGGCGTGCGACGATGCCTTAGGCACTGCCACCTCTACGCCACCTCATGTGGGCGGTTGGCAACCGCCTCGAAAGAGGCAATTGCTGTGGGCTGGCAACCACCGCTTGCATGTGTAGGGGTGGTGGCCACCCCGCGTTGCCTCACGTGGGCGATGGGCAGTCACTCTCGCCGTGCGTAATCGCCGTGCATAGTCGCCTGGGCATGGGCACTGCCACCTCACCTTGCATAGGCAGTTGCCTTGCGCGAGTAGTGGGCAGTCGTAGCCCAGTCGGCGTCGCCTTTTGTAGCCACCCTGCACGCACAAGCAATGGCTATTGCCTTATGCATCGGCGGTCGTAATAGTTGCGGTCGCCGCCTTGCATGGGCAAGGGCTGCTACCTTGCGCAGCCTGCCTTGCGTGCACCAATAGTCGTAACCCTTGCTGTTGCTGCCTTGTGCACGCAGGCAACTACCGCCTTGTGTAGATGGCCGCAACCATTACGATTGCCTTGCATAGGTGGCTGTCATGTGCAAGGCAGCCAGCACGGGCGTAAGCAACTTGCTCATGGGTGCCATGCGCATCGATACTGCCTCGACGGACAATCGGCTCATTCACAACTTTTGTGCGCTCACTGCCTCCGATCGATCCACCGGGTAGCAACAGTTGCTGCCTCTACCTCCTTCATTTGCGTCAACAAATTTGACGTAGAAGGATCGCTCTAAAGCACATTTCACCAACAAGATGAAGCACTTTAGGGATCTGAAAAATCACGTCAAACACAGCAAGAACGCGTAAAACAATTCTATGTGATTAAATACAATACATGTAGTTTATAAGCTAATTCATCGCATGATGAACCTGGCTCTGATACCACTATTGGGAAATCGTGAATCGGCATTTTATGTGCAACGAAAAACAAAAACAAGACTAGATTTCCCATAGTTATATACTTGGTCATTGTGCGACGATTGGTGTGCGAAAAATCATAAATTCGAAAAACTGCACGTATCATGTTAGAAGCGTTACCTAAGGAGATCGTATATCCCTAAATTTTTTAGATCTGATGAAGAAGATTAAGGAGCACTAGCGTACTCCTTTCTAGCAATAATCCACACAACAGACGCAACGATGATGCTCTTAAGATCACCATGGGATCTCCCTCTCCATTGTACCACAAGGTTGCTAGAGCCAAGAAGTAGGAGAGGAGGGTGAGGAGAATAGGAGGGGCGACTTCCAAGAGCTCTAGCTTATAAACCAGGTAGTTTCTCCTATTTATAGAGGTACATGAAGCTTATCCTTAACGGATCCTGTTCACACTAGATCTCTACTTAATTATCCAATTGGATCTCTATCCAATTAAATGTCTATCTAATCATTTAATTTGATCTCATCTAATTATCCGATTGGATCTTATCCACAGGATCCAAACTAGGAGTTTCACAAATATCTCATATTTGTATCTCTACTCGTCGCAACATCCACCTAATGTGTGTGGCCCTCTAGGCCCGATACCGAGCTGGCCACGAGTCACTCCTATCAGAACTCCTTCTGACTCAGAACTCCTCCTGATATAGTGAATTATTATCTCCATAATAATTCACTCGACTCATCGACTATGGATGTACTAGGCCACTACGCCATAGTCCCCAAACGGTACAAGGAGATCTAATCCATTGAACCTGTTTGTCCTTAGTTACTATGTATCTATAGTTCCTCATCCATCTAATATCCTAGAGATTGTATATTGGGCATGGTAATATCAGGCCCTTACGGAATCTTGTCCGAGTCTTGCTCTAACCAAATTCTCTTGGAGAACTCATTCTCTCTTAATCTGAATGACCCTAGCTAGGGATTTTGCTTGAGTGAGCACACACGAGATATTCCTCTCATGATACCGAGAGTGGATGATCATCTATTGACACGCAATTACCTTCATAAGGTTGACTACCATTCTTGAGAACCGACTATACCAGATCTAGAGCTTTCCAAATCTATAAGTCTGATATCAAATAATAAAATACTCATACAAGGTATCTTTAGTGTCTCAGGTCAAAGAACCAAACACACTACTAGAACTATGGAATCACTATCTAACATTAGGTATCATTAACCATCCAGCATTCTATAAGCCAATTAATCAGTGAACTCATTCTCCAATGAACACCTGCATTATACCTCTAGTGTCTCCACACAAGTGACTGTGAGACCAGTCGCCTCCATCATATAGACGAGTATACAACAAATCATTCTATCTAGTTATCTCGATGTCCTCATCTAGTAACTTATGACCAGGATGATTTAGGATATGTGTTTAAAGGTATATCAGTCTCATTATCATGATCTCATTATGATCTGATTTCCATTGCATAGATCCAAGGACATCACAATATTCATCCAGATAATATGAGAATATACCAGTAATAATATACAAAGAGATTGACGCAACGTGTTACAAGTGTCATCACTCACATGATCGGCTTATAGGGCACCTATAACTAACAATTGACATAGAAAGAATCGACGTTGCGTCGGAAGAGAACACGTCAAGAGATTGGGTGTCAAGCCAGAGGTTTGGTCAACAATAGACAGAAGGCTTCGAATAAAGATATCTAGCATCGGGCCAAGAAAAGTGGAGTTGTGTCAAGGAGATCATGATTGCGGAGGTCAACCGCCGATTGGGTAACAAGCCATAAGAGAGGACGATGCGCCGAAGAACTAGATGAAGCACCGACCAATGACGTGTCGGGTAACAGGAAGTTGATTCATTGTAACTATCTAGATCAAAATATGGTTAAGGTTTAATTAATTTGTAGGATTAACTACAATAAAGATGAAGGCATAAAATAAAAACGAAGTGCTGGAGTTAAGTTCGATCGAATTGTTGGGAGTTCGAGTGTTGACGAAAGTCCAAAGATTCATCGGGAATGCTATTGGAATTGGCCGAGAGTGAGTCAGGAACTTTACGAAGGGTTTGTTAGAGGTTCACCAGAAAGGCTCGTCGGAGGTTCATGGAGCTCGCCGAGAAAGATCGGAGCTTGCCAAAGAAGACTCATTGGAACTCGTCAAGATCATCGTAAATTTCAAGAGCTTACCGGGAGTCTGTAGGAAGGTGTCTGAGGGTTCATCGGAATACCGTCGAAAGCTCACAAGAAGCTCGCCGGAAGAAGACTTGACTTGTCATATTTTGTTTTGCTTAAAAAATATCTTTAATTTCATAGTTAGCACGTAATTAGTATTAAATTTTAGAGGTAATCCCTTTAACCCTGTTAAGGGCCAATTGGGCCCAAATTAGGGCTGTGTTAGGATGGATGAAAAGCCCAAGGAGGTGGCACCACCAGGTGGGTGGTGGAACCGCCTAAAGGCTTAGTTTTCAAGACTAAGTCTAGGCGATGGTATCGCCCACTAATAGTGTGTTTGGGTGGTGGTATCGCCAGACTGAGCGGTGGTACTGCCCAGTACACTAACAGAACTAGAGTGCACTGGCGGTGGTACCGTAAATGACAGGTAGTGGTATTGCCAGTACCCGGTAGACCCGAGATGGGATGATTTTTGCTCCAAGTTCGAATCAAATTAGAGCCTATAAAAACCCCTCCCATCCCTAGGTTGAAGACACAAGCACACACACTTTGAAAGTAGAAAAACGCTGTTCAAATCTCTCTAGAAATCCCCTCCTCTAGTCCTTCCTTGTATTCAATTTAAAAGAGAGGAGAAAGTGCTTGTAAAAGTTACCTCCTAAGCCCATCAAAAGGAGAGAGCATTGTAAGGGATCTTGTTTTCGCTTGTTGGAAGGAAAACAACTAGTGAAAAGCCGATGGCCTCAAGTGAAGAGGAATCGGGAGTAGATATAAGTCGTATGACTGAACCACTATAAAATTGGTTTGTGTTTATTTTCTCACAATTTACTTTTTAGCAAACCTTCTTTACTTGTTCAACTTCCTCATCATCTTCTCTAAACGCTTTCAAGTTAAATATGCTTTAACCAAAATCGACTTTCGTTGAAACGTAGTGTTTATCGTATGAAGTTTTCGAAGTTTCTTAAATTGCTAAATTTTTCATTCTTAACCATTGCACTAATTTATCCCACCCCCCTCTTAGTGCCTAACTGATCTCAAGAAAGTTAACTCTAATGAGAGAGATGATAATATAATCGCTATGATGAGCAAAGTGACTACTATATTTGGCAAAGTTTTAGGTTGGTGTATGATACTTATGTTATCGTTCATGTTTGTTATAATAAAACACCCTTCAAGACTTACAAAGAAGTCATAGGTGGGTAAGAGATTCAAATGAAAAATGAAATTCATTCTATGGTGATTGATAAAAGAAATGTGGAACTCACTTTCACTTCAAGAAAGAAAGTCACTCTTATGAATATTTTTCATGTATTAGATATGAGTAGAAATTTAGTAAGTGAGAATCTCCTTGGCAAACCTGGAATTAACTCTGTATTTAAATCTAAAAAATTAATTCTATCCTGAAATGGAACCTTTGTTGGAAAAGGCTATTCTATTAAGGGAATTATCAAATTATCTATTATTCATAATGATTCTGAATTTAATAAAGATGTTGCTTCTGTTTATATTATTGATTCGTATTTATTATAGCATAATATATTAGCACATATTGGAACTAGTACCATTAAATGAATAGTTAAGAGTGGCTTAATAAATTATCATTTTGATTATCTTAATAAATATAAATTTGTGTTTAATCAAAGATGACAAAAAAACCCTTCAAAAGTGTTAAAAGGCATACTAATTTGTTAGATTTAATATATTCTAATATATGTGAATTAAATGACATGTTAACAAAAGGAGGCAATAGCTATTGCATCACTTTTGTAGATGATATATCAAGGTTCACATATGTTTATTTATTAAAACATTAAAATAATACTTTTAATGCTTTTAAGGCATATAAAGCAGAAGTTAAAAATCAAATAGGGAAGACAATTAAAGTTTTTAGAAGTGATAGAGGAGGACAATACTTTCCTAATAAATTTAATTTGTTTTATGAACAAAATGGCATAATTCATGAATGTTCAGCACCTAGAACACCTGAACAAAATGGATTAGCAGAAAGAAAAAATAAAACTTATCTAGAGATGATAAATGCTATGTTTTTATATGCTAAATTGCCTTATAATTTGTGGGGAGAAGCTTTATTGGTAGCATGTCATATTTTAAATAGATTTCCTTCTAAAAATAGTAAAATATCTCTATATGCATTATAGAAGGGGAGATAATCTAGCACTAGTTATGTTAATGTATGTAGATGTCTTGCATATTACAAGAATAACGATCCTCAAGTGACAAAGTTGGCATCTAGTGAAATCAAATGTGCATCTGTAGGCTATGCCTTAAATAACAAAGCTTATAGACTTCTTAATTTGAAGGCTAATGTCAATAGAATCATGAGATATGGAGTTCTTTGAATACTTATTAACTTTAAGTGATAATGTTTATTGTTTAACTAATAAAGAGTCACTAGTGAAGACATCTCAAGAGGTTAGTGAGCAACATAATATTTCTTTGATTAGACATCAATCAAGAGGTTGGAGAGCAATCTCGTAAATTAAGGAGAAGTACTCATGTATGGAAAGCTAAAACATTAGGATCATATGAGATTGATTCTCAAACTATTTCCTTTTACCTTATAGAAGGAACTATTGATAGATTTTTAAAAACAATTTATCTTGTTTTACAAGTGGAAGATGATCCTAGAATGTTTAAAGAAACTATGGCCTCTCATGATGTTGCTTTTTTGGAAAGATGTTATTACTAATGAGATTGATTCTATTATATGAAACCACACTTGGGAACTTATCGATCTATCTTCTACCTCTAGACCTATTCATTGTAAATGGGTATTTCGTAGGAAGTATCATATAGATGGTACTCTCCAAACATTCAAAACAAGATTAGTTGCTAGAGGATTTCAATAAAAGGAAGGAATAGATTATTTTGACATATATGCTCCTGTGGCTAAGATCATATCCATTAGAATTATTTTATGTTAACATCGATTTTTGTTCTTTATGTTTATCAAATGGATGCTAAAATAGTATTTCTAAATGGAGATTTTGATGAGGAGGTGTATATGGAACAACCCAGAGGGTTTGTTCTACTGAGAAATAAACATAATGCATGTAAGCTTATTAAGTCATTATATGATTTAAAGTAGGCTCCAAAATAATTACATGAGAAATTTGATACAACAATTCTTTTTAATGGATTTGTTCATAATATTACAGATAAATATATTTATCTCAAAACTTGTGATGATTATACGATGATAATTTGTCTTTATGTTAATGATATACTAATAGTGAGTAACGACATGAAAGGATTCTAGAAACAAAGAGGTTTCTATCTTCAACATTCAAGATGAAAGATCTTGAGCAAGTTGATACCATATTAGGTATTAAGGTAAAAAAAATAGTGGGGGATATATTTTGAGCCAATCTCATTGTTAGGGACTTCTTAAGTCGCGGACAAGGTGGCAGCATGGCTTGGTCCGAACTCTAATATGTAGGACCATCCGTGGAGTCGACAGTTATTGGTCTCCATAACTGATACTTTCGAAAATGTTAGGATCTAGAGCGGCACTAAGAGGGAGGGTGAATTAGTGCAGTGGTTAAGAACGATAAATTTCGACGATTAAATAAATGCTTTCAGAAACTTCATACGAAAAGAAAGATATTTTATTTCGATTAAATCCGTAATGAAGGATGCTTTAAACTTGAAGTGATTTGTAAGAAAAAGATGAGGAGGTAGAGCATCAAAGTGAAGATGGTTTGCACTAAAGTAAATTGCAAGAATATAAATGCAAATCGATTTATAGTGGTTCGGTCATATAACCTACGTCCATTCCCGATTGCTTTTAACTTGAGGCCACCAGCTTTCCACTAGCTATCTACCTTCCAATGGGCGAGGACTGACTCCCTTACAGTGCCTTCTCATTTTGATGGGTTCCGGAGATAACCCTTACAAGCACTAACACACTCCTCTCTTGAATACAAGTGAAGACTAGAGGAGAGAAAGGATTTTAATAGAGTTTTCCTACTTTTTGGTTTAGTGTGCTTATATTTTCAACCCAGGGATGGGAGGGGTTTTTATAGGCTCCAATTGGATTCAAACTTGGAGCCAAAAACTATCTCATCCCGGGTCTACTAGGTTCTGGCGGTACCATCGCCTGTCACTGGTGGTACCACCACTATTTTGACCCTGACACTAGCGATGCCATTGCTTGACACACTGACATGGTTAGTGTACTGAGCGGTACCACCTCCCAGTAGAACCTAGGGAGATGGACTTGGGTAGTGCCACCGCCCCAACTTGGCGATGCCACCATTAGACAAGTCTAGCACTCCTGGTTGGGCCTTAAACTTGGCCCAAACCAGTCCATTATAGGGCCCAATTGGCTCCTACCAGGGTTATTAGATTAACACTTAATTCTAACCCTAATTATATACTAATTATAAAATTAAAGATATTTTCTAAGCTAATACAAAGTTTGGAAAGTCAAGGCTTCCTTCGGTGAGCTTCCGGCGAACTTTCGACGATCTTTCGACGAACCCTCGGACACTATTCTATGGACTCCCGGCAAGCTCCTAGACTTCACAATGATCTTGAAGAGTTCCGACGAGCTTCTTCGACAAGCTCCGATCTTTCTCGATGAGCTCCGTGAACTCCGACGAATCTTTTCGGTAAACTTTCAAAAACCCTTCGACAAGCTCCCTACTCATTTTCGGCCAGTTCTGGCAACAGTCCTGATGAATCTTTGGACTTTCATTGAACTCTCAAACTCCTAGCAATTCCATCGCACTTGACTCTAGCACTTTATTTCGCTTTATGTCTTCATCATTATCGTAGTTAATCCTGCACACATAAACCTTAACTCTACATCGATCTAGTCAGTTACATGAATCAACCTCCTGTTGCCCGGCACATCATTGGTCGGCACTTCGTCCAGTTCTTCGGCATACTGTCCTCTCTTGCGGTCTATTGCCTAATCGACGGTTGACCTTCGCAACCCCAATCTCCTTGGTGTAACACCACACTTCTTGGCCCGATGCCTGATGTCCAAAGCCTTCTGTTGATTGTCAACCATACCTCTAGTACGACATCCAATATACTGACGTGATCTCTTTTGGTACAATATTGATTCATCCCATGTCAACTGTCTAATCCTGATTGATCATAGACCTGCGTCACTCAAAACACAGTTAGACAATAAAACACTATCAAGTAGTTTCATCATCAAAATCTGAGACTCAACAATCTCCCCCTTTTTTATGATGACAACTAATTGATGACGGAGTTAATCCTAACTCCGAGAGTTTAACCAAACTCCCCCCATCAATATACCATATTGATAAAACACTTGGATTATACCAAATCCAAGCAACATATATCAAAATCATGTTATAAAAAAATATCATGCAAATATATAAAATATTTAATCAACATTACATTGCATGAACTCATCAATCTACTTCTCCCTCTTTGTCATCAACAAAAAGGAGAAGTTGCATCATAGCTAGTTTAAAAGATATGTAAGTTTTACAACACATTGGCTATCAAGATATACATCATAGAAAGTTTTTAAGTTCAAGCATAGCAATTTTTACTTGCTTCTTGAGATATGTAAGTTTGCACTTTGTTTCTCATGATAGGCAAGTTTGCACTTTGCTTCTTCTTAGAAATATGCAATCACTATAAAAATGCAAGTTAAATTTTCATTACAACATACAAACTTAGTAAGTGTAAGATTGTAAATTTTCTAAGTTTTACATTTTTGCTTCTTTTGAGATGGCAATTCTTTGCTTCTCTTTAGATTGCAAGATTGCAATTGTTGGTAGTGTTTATGATAGCAAGTCTTTCATTTAAGTGTGCAAGCTAGCAATTCTTGCTCCCCCTTTGTCATTGTCAAAAAGAAGTGGAGTACAGATAGTCTTTTACATCAATACTTTGATCATGACAAAATAATAAATTTGCATCAATAAGAGTTTACAATAATCTTTCAATCATCACATGATGCATTCAAACCATAGATGCAAAGAATTCATATCATGAAAGATATCAATCATGGTTCATAAATATTTCTTTTAGGAAGTATCAAGATCATGATTCAATGATTCATCATAAAGCAAATTAATTTTCAATCATCACATAAGGCATACAATCCAAAGTAATCATATCATTTCTAAGTCAAGAAGGATATGAAATCAAAGCTCTAGAAAATCAAGAAGAACATGATTCATTTGACAAATCCTTTTAATAATGATTCATCATAAAGATATCAAGATCGCATTTCATAAAGAAGGATTTTAATCATCAAGATATCAAGATCACGATATAGATAAAAATTATCTTTAAAGGATCTTGATTAAAAAGGAATTCAAGTTGTAAATCTGAAAGATCAAGATCATGAATTGTAAATATTCTTTAGCATCAATTTTCAATTCAGGATAAGGAGTATAAAAGAATCATGATAAAAAAAAATCAATATCAAAGGTCAAGTCATGATTCATTACATCATCTCATTCTAGTTCAATTTATCAACTCCAAACATATCATCAAAATCACATTCAAGAAATTCATAAGATTTATAAAATATACATGGATTCATCATTTGTCTATTATCCAAAAATCAAAAACTCTAGATATAGAAAATTTTTCAAGAATCATGTATTTTCTTTTTATGATTTACTTTATATAAGCATGCTTTTGTCTTTTAATGTCAAATTGAGACAATCATGAAAGTTCAAGACATAAAGGCAAAATTTCGTAAAACAAATCATAATATGTATAATTGTATAAATTTGAAATCAAGTTTCAAAAGAAATCACTAAGACTAAAAACATGATACACACATTTGTTTTCAAAACATTCATCATGATTATCTTCAAGAGATTCATAAGATTCATAAAATGAATTCATTATCCTATAATCATGCCTTTGACTTTAGTAAAAACATGTATCAATATTCAAGAGCGAAAAGGAAAATTTCATAAAATAATTCATCAAGCATGATTCCATAACTTTCAAGCATGATAACATCCTTTTAATATTGAGATATTCATCATCAAGTATGATTTCAAAAGGTATGTTCAAGATTTTTTATTCGAAAGCCATGTATCATCATACAAATTGGATATTATTATCAAAATCTTTCATTCAAAAATTTTATTTAGAATAATGTAGATTAATTATATATAAGCATGCTCAAATCCTCTTTCTATAAAAGTTGTGTATCAAGTTTAAGACCGAAAATGTGATTTCATCAAAGCCATCAAGAACAAACACAAAAACATAAAAACATCATGATAGTACATTTTTCATTTTTATGTGTTTTATTTCATGTGATTGATCTTATGAAAGTATGTTCAAATATTTCATACGAAAGCCATTATTGTATAAATTCAAAAAATGAGTTTTGTTATTAAACCCATTAAGATCAAATGCATCACACATAAAACATCGTGATAGTGCATTTTCTCATTTTTATGAGTTTTAATTTAAGTGATTTAATCTTTCATAAAAATGTTCAAATTTTTCATATGAAAATGTCATGCATCATATTTAAAAATGAAAGCATCATCAAAATCATTTTAATTCTTTTTTTCATTAGTTATAACAAGATGATCAATGCTCAAATTTTTTCTAAAATTATGCATCATTTTATAAGTCTTTATCATAAAAATGATTAAGACTTATTAATCCAAGATGAAAGTTTTCAAATTATAAGCATGATACACACATCTATCATCAAAAGATGTTCAAGAAATTCATACATAGATATTTATCATATTTAAAATTGAAAACCGATACGGAAAGTATACATGGAATTACGTCATCTCAAAACATCATCTTAATTCATCATGAAAACAATTAGACCAAAAATATGTTAATCCAAAACATAGAGTTTCAAATCAACATTACTTCAAAAACTCATGCATGATATAAAATCATCAAGCATCATATTTAGAAATGAAAAGCAATATAAAACATCAAGATACACATGCATGGATTAATCCTAAGCATTATTACAAATAATATAAGTATCATTTTAATTTTAATTTTTTAGAAATACTAGAAAGAAAAGCATGATATAATTTTTTAAAATAATTTTTTTTATTTCTTTCTATCTATATTAACACTCATAAAAAGACATCATGTAATTTCAAAATAGTTCAAGGGAGTTTTGGTTAAGTTGCTTACCTTATAGTCGAAGGCTGTTAAAGAGCAATTTGCCATTTCCCCTTTGAAAGTTCTTGATTCGTCCTTGGGGGCCTTCATCTTCTTTGGCCTCTTTTTCAGTTCAAGTTTATTTTTATTTTTTAATTTTTATTTTATAATTTTTTTAAATTTCATTGTCAAAAGTTCAAAGTTCCCAACATTGTCCTCATCACTTGAGTCATCACTCAAGTGGTATTTTTTTGTTTGAAGTGCCAAATTCTTCTTGTTCTTTGGAAGGTGGTTCTCATGTTTATCAAGTTTAAGAGTCATTTCATAGGTCATTAAAAAATCGATTAGTTCTTTAAGTGAATAAACATTCAAGTCTTTAGACTCTTTAATAACAATTATTTTTGGATCCCAACTCTTTGGAAGGGATCTTAAAATCTTATTAATGAGATCAAAACTCAAAAAAGATTTACCAAGACTTTTCAAACTATTGATGACATCCATGAAATGGGTGTACATGTCGCCGATAGTCTCGCTTGGTTTCATTCGAAAAAGCTCAAAATCGTGCATCAAAATGTTAACTTTCAAGTCTTTGACTCTACTCGTTCCTTCGTGTGTGATTTCAAGATTGTACCAAATATCGAAAGCTATTTTACATGTAAAAATCTGATTAAACTCAGTTTTATCTAGAGCGTAAAATAAGACATTAATAGCCTTTGCATTTAATGAAAAAGATTTTCTCTCCAAATTTGACCATTCATTCATCGGTTTAGAGGGAAGTTGAAAGCCATTTTCAATGACATTCCATAGATTTAAATCTAGAGAAATCAAGAAAACTCTCATTTGAGTTTTCCAATATGTGTAGTTCGATCCATTAAAGAACGGAGGACAAATAATCGAAAACCCTCTTGAAAGCCGTAAAGAACAAATTCTCGCAGGTGTGAATTCGAAAGAGAAATAACGAGGCTCTGATACTAATTGTTAGGATCTAGAATGGTACAAAGAGGGGGGGTGAATTAGTGCAGTGGTTAAGAATGATAAATTTTAGCAATTTAAAAGGATTTCGGAAACTTCGTATGTTGAAAACCTCGTTTTGACTAAAATTGATTTCGATTGAAGCGTATCGGAAACGAATTTAACTTGCAATCATTTAGATATGAAGAAATGTAGCAACAAGTGAAGATGGTTTACTAAAATATAAATTATGAGAAAGTAAATATAAATCGAGTTTATAGTGGTTTGGTCATATGACCTACATCCACTCTCGATTCCTCTTCACTTGAGGCCATCAGCTTTCCACTAGTTGTCTTCCTTCCAATGGGTGAAGACAAGTCCCTTATAGCGCTCTCTCCTTTTGACGAGCTTAGGAGGTAACCCTTATAAGCATTTCACTCCTCCCTTTTGGTGGAATATAAATAAGAACTATAGGAGGGATTTCTAAAGTGATTTAAATAGCGTTTTCTCACTTTTAAGGTATATGTGTTTGCTTTTTCAACCCAGGGATGGGAGGGGTATTTATAGAATCTAATCTAATTCAAACTTGGAGCCAAAAACCTTCTTATCTTGGGTTTACTGGGTACTGGTGGTACCACCACCAGTTTGACCCTAACACTGGCGGTACTATCTGGTGGTACCACCACCCGACACATTGACATGGTTAGTGTACTAGGCGGTACCACCACCTAGGTACTCTATCACTGGGTGGTACCACCGTCCAGTATAACTTGGGGAGCTGGACTTGGGTGGTGCCACCACCCAGTATGGTGGTGCCGCCGCCAAACAGGGTCCAGTACTTTTGGTTGGGCCTTAAACCCGAACCAAACCAGTCCATTACCAGGCCCAATTGGCCCCTACCATGGTTATAGGATTAACATTTAATCCTAACCTTAATTATATACTAACTATGAAATTAAAGATATTTTCTAAACTAATACAAAGTTTAACTTATCAAGTCTTCCTCCGGTGAGCTTTCAGTGAACTTCTGACGATCTTCTGATAAACCCTCGGATACCATTCTGCGGACTCTCGGCAAGCTCCTGGACTTCACGATGATCTTGGCAAGTTTCGATGAGCTTCTTCGGCAAACTTCGATCTTTCTCGATGAGCTCCGCAAACTTTTGATGAACCTTTTGACGAACTTCTGAAAACCCTTCGGCAAGCTCCCTACTCATTCTTGGCCAGTTCTGACAGCACTCCCGATGAATCTTCGAACTTCCGTCGAACTCTTGAACTCCCAACGATTTCATTACACTTGACTCTAGCACTTTGTTTTACTTTATATCTTTATCGTTATCATAGTTAATCCTGCACACTAACTAAATATTAACCCTACTTCGATCTAAACAATTTTTACATGAATCAACATCCTGTTGCCCGGCATGTCATTGGTCGGTGCTTCGTCCAGTTCTTCGGTGCACCGTCCTCTCTTGCGGCCTATTGCTCAATCGGCAGTTGACCTTCACAATCCCGATCTCCTTAGCGTAACACCACTCTTCTTGGCCCGATGCCCGATGTCTGAAGCCTTCTACCGATTGTCGATCGGGCCTCTGGCTCGACGTCCAATCTCTTGACATGATTTCTTTCGGCACAATGCTGATTCATCATGTGTCAACTATCTAATCCTGATTGATAGTAGATTAGCGTTACTCAAAATATAGTTAGATAATAAAACTCTATCAATTAGTTTCATCATCAAAATTCGAGATTCAACATTTAAGATATGCAAGTTTAGAAAATTTTACATCACTTTGCAACATTTATGATCACCAAATCATCATTAGTTTTAAAGATGTGCAAGATTACAAGTTTTTCAAGTTTGCACTTTTGCTTCTCTTGAGATAACAACTCTTTGCTTCTCTTTGCAATGTTCAAGCTAGCAACTTTTGTTTTTTCTCTTTCGAGAAGTGAAAGCTATTGATTTTACTTCTTCTTTAAATATACAAGCTAGCAAGTTTTCTCTTATTTTACAAGCTAGCAATTTGCTTTTCTTTGCATTGCGCAAACTAGCAATTTTTTGCTTCCTTTTGCAAAGTGCAAGCTAATAAGTCTTTCTCCCCCTTTGTCATTATCAAAAAGAAGAAAAGAATGCAAATTTTCTTTTACATCAATGTTCTAATGATGACAAAAATTAATAAATCATAAATTTTCATCATATCATGAGGTTTATAAATCACAAATATAAAGGATTATTGAAACATAAGAGAAAAATCAATTTACACATATAATGTTTAAATCATCAAAATACATTTTCTCAAGTTATGAATATCAAAAAATCAAGAGGAAACAACTAATGAATCATTTGGATAGATTTTCTCTTTAATAACATGAACGATAAATAAAATTTAAGTTATAATTCCAAGAATTCAAGATCAGAACAATGATTCATTTGTGAAATCTTCTTTTAAATAATAAGAAGAAATGATACTAGAACACATAATAAGAGATATTGATTTATAAAAAATTTCATGTTATAAGTCTCAAAAAATCAAGATCATGATTACGATAAAGTTCATTCAAATTCAAATCATCAAAATCATTTTCATAGTTTAAGAGATTCATTAATAATGGTATACATAGTTTCATCACTTGTCTCTTATTGAAAAATTGAAAAATTTAGAGATAGAAATTTTCAAGAAAAACGTATTTCCTTTTTATGTTTTTCAATTTATGTGATTTATTTCATATAGGTATGCCTTTGTCTTTTATGCCAAATACAAACATGCATCAATGTTTAGATAAATATTTTCTTAAAGGAGTGAATTATATGGGAATTAAGAAAAATATTTCACATAAAATACATCTCAAGTCATAAACAAGAATAAATGATTTGATCAAATATACCATCTCATTGGTAAAATGAATCATTGTTGGAAAATCTAAGGGGCGACATCACAGGCGTAATGGAAGAAAAGAAAAGAAAATATCCTAGATTTCCATGAAAAGGTTTTGTTATCATGCGAAGATTGGTGCACAAAAATAAATCCGTGAATCAGTAAACTATGTATATAAGAAAGATAGTACATAGGGAGATCAGATATCTCTGAATTCCTACAGATCCATGGGGGAGGATGAAGGAGGTCAAACGTCCTCTATAACGGTGATCAACATGGCAGGAGCTACGAAGATACTCCTCTCTAGGGAGAGGAGAATAGGAGGTGGCTACCAGAAAGCCCCAATCCTATGGACCTTTGGTTCCCTCCTAATTATAGAGGCCCCTTGTCAACCATAATGGATCTTGCTCTATTGGGTATTAGATCTCCATCCAATTACCCAAGCCTCTTGGGTTAATGGATCTCTACCCAATAATCTCTTATTAGCTCTTATTGGATCTCATCCATGGGATCTAATAATATAGTGGCTTATTGGATATTCAATAAGATAGGAGCTCCAACGGATATCTTATAACCGAACCTCTGCTCGTCATAATACCTACCATATGTGTGTGATCCTTTGGGCCCAATATTGAGCTAGCTGTGAGTTATACCTATTAGAACTCCTTTTGACTTAGTGAATTATTATCTTCATAATAATTCACTCGACTCATCGACTGCGGACGTACTAGGCCACTATGCTGTAGTCCCTAAACGATACAAGGGAATCCAATCCTTTAGACCTATCTGTCCTTAGTTACTATATACCTATAGTCCCTCATCCATCTAATATCCTAGAGTATGTATATTGGGCATGGTATTGTGAGGCCCATATGGTTTCCACTTGAGTCTCACTCTAATCGGATTCTCTCGGAGAACTCTTTCTCTCTCAATCCAAATGATCATGGATAGGGATTTGCCTGAGCAAGAACATATGGGATATCCCTTTCATGATACCAAGAGTGGATAATCCTCTATTGAGACTTAATAGCCCTCGTAAGGTTGGTTGTCACTCCTAATAACCGGCTATACTATATTTGAAACTTCCAAATCTATAAGTCTGGTATCAAAGAGTAGAGCACTCATGCAAGACATCCTTGGTATCTCAAGTCTAAGGATTGGATAAACTATCGGGACTACGGAATTACTATCTTACAATAGGTATCACTTATTGGGAAATCGAGAGATTTGGCATCTCATGCGCAGCGAAAAATAAAAATAAGATTGGATTTCCCATAGTTATGTACTTAGCCGTCGTGCGACGATTGGTGCGCAAAAATCGTAAATTCAAAAAATCTGCATATATCATGTCAGAAGCGTTACTTGGGGAGATCGTATATCTCTGAAAATTTCAGATCCAATGAAGAGAGGATGAAGGAGCACTAGCGTACTCCTCTCTAGCGGTAATCCATATAACGGATACAGCAACGACCCTGCTCAGATCACCGCGGGATCTCTTCACATATACTACAAGGCTACAGGAGCCAAGGAGGAGGAGAATAGGAGGATGACTACCAAGAGCTCTCAGCCTATGAACCAGGAGGTTTCTCCTATTTACAGAGGTGAAGGAAGCTTATCCTTAACAGATCTTGTTCACACTGGATCTCTATCCAGTTGGATCACATTGGATCTTATCCATAGGATCCAATTTGATCTCATCCAATTAGATCTTATCTAATCATTTAATTGGATGAGATCCAATTACCTAATTGGATCTCATCCACAGGATCCAAACTAGGAGCTTTGTAGATATCTCATATTCGCACCTCTACTCATTGTAACATCTGCCTTATGTGTGTGACCCTCTAAGCCCGATACCGAGCTGGCCATGAGTCACTCCCGTCAGAACACCTTCTGATATAGTGAATTATTATCTCCATAATAATTATTATCTCTATAATAATTTACTTGACTCATCGACTATGGACGTACTAGGCCACTACGCCATAGTCCCTAGACGGTATAAGGGGATCTAATCCATCGGACTTATCTGTCCTCAGTTACCATGTATCTATAGTCCCTTATCCATCTAATATCCCAAAGACCGTATATTAGGCATGGTAAAGTCAAGCCCATATAGAATCATATTCAAGTCTCGCTTTAATCATATTCTTTTGGAGAACTCTTTCTCTCTCAATCCGAACGACCCTGGCCAGGGATTTTACTTGAGCGAGCACACATAGGATATATCTCTCATGATACCAAGAGTGGATGATCCTCTATTGATATGCAGTTGTCTTCATAAGGTTGGCTACCTTTCCCGAGAACCAACTATACCAGATCTAGAGCTCTCCAAACTTGTAAGTCCGGTGTCAAAGAATGGAGTACTCAAACAAGGCATCTTTGGTGCCTTAAGTCTAAGGACCAGATAGACTATTAGGACTACGGAATCACTGTCTGACATTAGGGATCATTAACCATACAACATTCTGTAAGCGAATCAATCAGTGAACTCATTCTCCAATGAGCACCTGCACTGTACCTCTAGTATCCCCACACAAGCGACTATGAGATCAGTCGCCTCTATCATATAGATGAGTATACAGCGCACTAGTCTATTCGATTATCTCGATGTCCTCATCGAGTAACCTATGATCAGGATGATTTAGGATTTGTTTTTAAAGGTATATCGGTCTCATTATTGTGATCTCATCACGATCCGATACCCATTGCATAGATCCATGGACATCACAATATTCATCCAGATAATATAAGAAAATGCCAATAATAATATGTGAAGAGATCGACATAACATGTCACAAGTGCCATCACTCACGTGATTGGCTTCTAGGGCACTTACAACTAACAATCTCCCATTTGACTTAAAGTCAATCACCTACATATCTGATCCCTATTAGACTCCTGTGACTCTCAAATATAATCTGAGTCAATGGCTTTGTTAGTGGATCTGCAATGTTATCTTCAATGGAACTCTTTCCACCATTACATCTCCTCGAGTCACGATCTCTCTGATCAAGTGGAACCTCCTTAGAACGTGCTTAGACTTCTGATGAGACCTAGGTTCCTTTGTTTGAGCAATTGCCCCATTGTTGTTGCAATATAAGATAATCGACTCCTCGCTGTTCGGCATGACTCCTAGATTTGTGAGGAACCTCTTCATCCAGAGTCCCTCCTTTGCTGCCTCTACTGCAGTATTGTATTCTGCCTCTATGGTCGAGTCAGTAGTAGTATCTTGCTTGGAACTTTTCTAGTATACTGCTCCTCCATTCAAAGTGAAGACATACCTTGAATTCGACTTACTATCATCAACATCGGACTGGAAGCTCGAGTCTGTGTAACCCTCAACTCTGAGGCTACTGCGTCTATATACCAGTAAAAGATCCTTAGTCCTTCTCAAGTACTTAAAGATACACTTTACTATTTTCTAGTGCTCCAAGTCTAGATTTGCCTGATACCTACTCGTGACACTCATAGCATGTGCTACGTCAGATCTGGTACATAGCATAGCATACACGATATACCCTATCGTTGAGGCTTATGGTATTTTATCCATGTGTGTCGTTTCTTCAGGAGTCTTTAGGGATATACTCCTAGAAAGTGATATTCTATGTCTCATAGGTATGAGACTTTTCTTGGAATTTTTCATGCCAAATCTTTTGATAATGGAGTCTATGTACTTGGATTAGGTCAAGCCAAGTATCCTCTTGGATCTATCTCCATAGATCTAAATCCCCAGAATATAAGATGCTTCTCCTAAGTCCTTCCTGGAGAAGTGTCTAGATAGCCAAGCTTTTACTATGGAGAGTATTTTTACATTATTCCCAATGATTAAGATGTCATCCACATATAACACCAAGAAGGTGATAGCACTCCCACTTACCTTCCTATGCACACAAGGCCCATCTTCATTCTTAACGAAATCATAAGATCTGATCGTCTCATCAAATCTTATATTCTAACTTCAGGAAGCTTGCTTTAGTCCATAAATGGACTTAAGCAATCTGCACACCTTATCTGGATTGTGCTTGGACATGAATCCCTCAGGCTGTATCATATATACTTCCTCTTTGATGTTGCCATTGTGGAATGCAGTTTTCACATCCATCTACCAAATCTCATAGTTATAATGTGCTGCAACAGCTAATAGAATTCGGATGGATTTCAACATAGCTACGGGTGCAAAGGTTTCATCATAGTCAACATCTTGCCTCTAATGAGACCCCTTAGCCACTAGCCTTGCCTTATAGGTCTCTACCTTTCTATGTACCCCGATCTTCTTCTTGAAGATCTATTTGCAGCCAATGGGTACGATACCCTCAGGTGCATCAACAAGGTTCTAAACCTTGTTGGAGTACATGGATTCCATCTTAAAATTCATGGCTTCTTGCTACTTCCTAGAGTCTATGCTCATAATAGCCTCCTCGTAGGTCTGAGGATCAATGTCCTGAATGTCCTCTCCACTAATATATCCCACATATCTTTCAGGAGGGTGTGACACTCTACCAATCCTATGCAAAATTGGAACTTGTATGTTAGGTACCTGAATAGACTCGATCCCTGGAATGGTGCCTGAGCTAGGTTCTCTAACCTCACTCAATTCTATCATGCTCCCAGTGTCTCCGTCAAGAATGTGTTCCTTCTCAAGAAACACCACTCTCTTGGCAACAAAGACCTTTTGGTCCTCAGGGTGATAGAAATAATAACCATAAGTTTCCTTGGGGTATCCCACGAACCTGCACCATTCCGTCTTGGATTCCAATTTGTCGGGATCGTGTCTTTTAACGTGAGTAGGGCAGCCCCAAATCTTAACAACAATAAGATCGAGCTTCTTCCTTTTTATATCTCATATGGTGTAGACACTACCCATCTAGATGGAACTCTGCTCAAAAGGTAAATTATGATCTGTAGGGCATATCCCCAAAATGAGATGGGTAGGTCAGCGAAACTCATCATGGACCGCACCATATCTAATAGTGTGCGATTCCTTCTTTCTGATACACCATTGAGTTGTGGTGTATAAGGAGGTGTCCATTGGGACAGAATCCCATGGTCCTTGAGGAATTGGATGAATTCTGTACTCAAGTAATCTCCTCCTCGATCTGATCGAAGAGTTTTAATACTCTTTCCAGTTTGGTTCTCTACTTCATTCTTATACTCCTTGAATTTCTCGAAGGCTTCAAACTTATACTTCATCAGGTACACATGTCCATACCTAGAGAAATCATCAGTAAAAGTAATGAAGTAGGAATAACCACCTATGGCATGAATTGACATAGGACCACATACATCACTATGTATGAGTTCTAGTAACTCAATGACTCTCTCTCTAGTTCCACTAAATGGAGAGTTAGTCATTTTTCCACAAAGGCAAGGCTTGTAAGTTGTATATGACTCATAGTCAAATGGATCTAGGTATCCATTTTTCAACAACTTTTGAATTCTTCCCTTATGGATATGACCTAGCCTACAATACCATAGGTATGCACCGTTTACCTCATCTTGTTTCCTCTTGGATACATTTACATTCATGATATATGGAGTAGTATTTAGCATAAATAAACCATTATGCAATGTCCCTCTAGTGATGATTTTATCATTCTTACTAATTGAATAATACTTGTTCTCAAAAAGTACTTTATAACCATTTAATGTCAAATATGAAATAGATATAACATTTTTTATAATAGAGGGAACAAAATAACATGCATCTAATGCTATGTTAACTCCATCAGGCAGATGTAGAGTGACCTCGCCGATAGCAACAGTAGCAACTCTTGCTCTATTGCCCATCTTGAGGTCTATCTCACCTTTTGCCAATCTCATATGCCTTGTTAGAACCTACAATGAATTGTAGATGTGATAAGCACTATCGGTATTCAATAGCCATGCATTATCATAAATATCTAACACATAGAGATTGATCATAAATGTACCTGAAGCTTCTCCAAGCTTCTGTTTTGCCTTTTCTGCAAGATATATATTGTAGTTCATTTTTCAATGCCCAACTTGACCGCAATAGAAGCACTGGCCTTTGTCCTTTGTCCTTTGTTGAGTCAATTTTAGCAACATTTGCCTTACCCCGTTTGCCCTTGCCCTTACCATTATCAAGGGTCTTCCCAGTCTTCTTTTTTCTTTTGGTCTCACCAACATAGAGAACTAATTTCTCTTTCTTGATTGTGCTCTTTGCCTCCCTCAACATATTGAGGAGCTCAGGGAGAGATACCTCAAGTTTGTTCATATTGAAATTCATGATGAACTGAGAAAAAGAATCTGGTAGGGACTGAAGTATAAGATCAACACACAGGTTATCATCTAGGACCATTCCTAGACTTGTGAGTTTTTCAATCTACTCTATCATCTTCAGGATATGATTTTGAACCGGTGTCCCCTCAGTTATCCTGGCATAGAAGAGACTCTTGGATATCTCATATCGTTAAGTTTTTCCCTGTTCCTCAATTAGTTTGCGGAGGTTCAGGAGTATGGAATGAGCATCCATGTTTTCATGTTGTTTCTATAACTCAGGAGTTATAAAGGCTAACATGTAACACTGAGCAAGGGTGGAATCATCTATATACCTCGCATATTGGGTAAACTCTTCTTGAGGAGCTTCGACCTCAGGTTGGGTCATGACCGTATCTAGGACATATGCGATTTTCTCCGTTGTAAGAACTATTCTTAGGTTACGAAGCCAATCCGTATAATTTGGACCAGTGAGGTGGTTGGTATCAAGTATGCCACGTAGAGGGTTTAATGATGACATGTTTATGATAAACAGGAGATATAGCATAAGTGAATAACACGTAGATTTTATAAAAATAAATAATCAATATATGGACTTCTATCTTGACATGCTCCCACTAATTTTTCTAGCGAGTCATGTGACACCCTCATGCATGTGAAACGAAAGTCTCCAGTAGACTTCTAGTGGGGATCGGGATCCAATCGGCATCTTAGTACAATCTTGAGGGACTCGACCAATCACACTAAGCCCAAAAGGTAGACAACTCTTGCCAATCACAACTCCTTGTGATTCCCATCATATTTGGCCTCCGAACCACTATGGCCTCGAGGGACTCGACCAAGCATACCATGTCCTCAGGTCACTAGTGACATCTCTATATCGAAGAAAAGATAGTGAGATACAAAATAGGTGAGCCTCGAGGGACTCGACCAACTTAGCCTATGTTGGGAATCGGTTCCTGCCCTTGACGATGGAAGGTCACGTGGGTCAATCTTATTGCCACACGCTTACCGACTTAATATTATCATAGGAGGGGTTTTAGGTTCGGTGCCATGATATGATGTGTCACCTACATACATATTTAATATATTTATATTGTATGTTAATATATATATACTTATCTAGTAGGCGTATGGCATTCACATGTACAAGCACACCAGATGATCATGGACTTCAACCTAATATGATAATGCCTGAGCCAGTAGGCCTATTCACTAACATCAAGATCTTTATGCATATCAGTGCATCTCTATACACAGTGATCATACATCTCGTCATCGTCGGATCTGCTGGCACCTCGACGCATCTCCATATATCGCGATCGTCTGAATCGGCCTTAAGGGTCCAGCTACCACCACTAGGTTTTCGCCGTGCCTCTAAGATAATTATAATATAATTACAAGCACGCAGGCTCGATAATCAACGAAAGATAAAGGCTCGCAGGCCCCAATAATCACATACACACATCACAAAGTCCATGATCATCTTTCCACATCATATCACATATATATATCATGTAAAATTACTAGATAAATAATAATAGTTACTTAAATCTTTTAAATAACTAAATTTTGAAATCAAGGACATGTAAGGAATTTTCTAAATCTGAAGGGTATTTTGGTCATTCTTTCATAAGGGATAAAATTGAAATTTTTAAAATTTTGAGGGGTAAAATTATCTTTTGGTCAAAAAATCCTAATTCCCATTCCCTTTGCTTTCTGCAGCGCTGTGGCTATAGCCGCCGCCACCCTGTCGGCGGTGGCCATGCATGCGGGGCGTTGCCGGGGGGGCGCTGCCTCGTGCTTGCGAGTGGCTCGCCCACTGGGGGGTGCCGCCACTGCTTGCGGGCACAACGCCCACAGGCGCTACCTCTGTGACGCTGCCCCATGGGCCTCCTTGTGGATGCTCCTATGGTGCTACTCTTGCGGGGCGACGCCGCTGCTTGCAAGCGGCGCTGCTCTTATGGGGCAGCACCGCTGCTTGCAAGCATCGTTGCCCCCCGTTTGCATTGACGCTGCCCTCCCTTGCGGGTAGGCTGCCCGCGAGACCAGCGCCTGCAGGCGCCGTCCCTACTGGGTGCGGCGTTGCCTCTGCGGGCGACGCCCGCCCTTGCGGGCTCCCTATGCGCATGCAGCCAGTGTTGCCACTATGGGCAGATGGCCACCGACGGCCCTGCACGCACGGCCATGGCTGCAAGCAGCCTTGGCCAAACTACGAGTGCAGCAATAGTTGCTGCCCTCTCTAATCTTTTGCGTCAACAATTTTGGCATCAAAAGCATATCCAAAACACAACACATGCAGTTTATAAGCCAATCATCGCATGACGAATCTAGCTCTAATACCACTGTTGGGAAATCGAGAGATTCGACATCTCACACGCAGCGAAAAATAAAAACAAGACCATATTTCTCATAGTTATGTACTTGACCGTCGTGTGATGATTGGTGCACAAAAATCATAAATTCAAAAAATCTGCATGTATCATGTCAGAAGCGTTACCTAGGGAGATAGTATATTCTTAAAAATTCTAGATCTGTTGAAGAGGATGAAGGAGCACTAACGTACTCCTCTCTAGCAGTAATCCACATAGCAGACGCAGTAATGATGCTCCTCAGATCACCGTGGGATCTCTCACCACGTATACCACAAAGCTACCAGAGCCAAGAAGGAGGAGAGGAGACCAAGGAGAATAAGAGGATGACTACCAAGAGCTCTTAGCCTATGAACCAAGAGGTTCCTCCTATTTATAGAGGTGGAGGAAGCTTATCCTTAATAGATCCTGTTCACACTGGATCTCTATCTAGTTGGATCTCATTGGATCTTATCCACTGGATCCAATTTGATCTCATCCAATTGGATCTTATCCAATCATTTAATTGGATCTCATCTAATTACCTAATTGGATCTCATCCATAGGATTCAAACTAGGGGCTTCGTAGATATCTCATATCCGCGCCTCTACTCATTGCAACATCTACCTTATGTGTATGACCCTCTAGGCCCGATACCGAGCTGGCCATGAGTCGCTCCCATCAGAACTCCTTCTGACTCAGAATATCTTCTGATATAGTGAATTATTATCTCTATAATAATTCACTCGACTCATCAACTATGGATGTACTAGGCCACTACGCCATAGTCTCCAGATAGTATAGGAGGATCTAATCCATCGGACCTATCTATCCTCAATTACTATGTATCTATAGTCCCTTATCCATCTAATATCCCAGAGACCATATATTGGGCATGGTAAAGTTAGGCCCATATGGAATCCTGTTCGAGTCTTACTCTAATCGGATTCTCCAAGAGAACTCCTCTCTTAATCCGAACGACCCTGGCCAAGGATTTTTCCTGAGCGAGCACACGTGGGATATATCTCTCACGATACTGAGAGTGGATGATCCTCTATTGACACACAATTACCTTTGTAAGGTTGGCTACCATTCCTGAGAACCAACTATACCAAATTTGGAGCTCTCCAAACCTGTAAGTTCGACGTCAAAGAATTGAGTACTCAAACAAAACATCTTTGGTTCCTCAAGTATAAGGACCAGATACACTACTCGGACTATGGAATTACGGTCTGACATTAGGTATCATCAACCATACAGCATTCTGTAATTGGATCAATCAGTGAACTCATTCTCTAATGAACACCTGCACTGTACCTCTAGTGTCCTCACACAAGCGATTATGAGCCCAGTCACTTCCATTATATAGATAAGTATACAATACACCAATCTATCTAGTTATCTCGATATCCTCATTGAGTAACCTATGACCAGGATGATTTAGGATCTGTGTTTAAAGGTATATCGATCTCATTATCATGATCTCATCACGATCCGATTCCCATTGCACAGATCTATAGACATCACAATATTCACCCAGATAATGTGAGAAAATATTAATAATAATATATGAAGAGATCGATGTAACATGTCACATATGCCATCACTCACATGATTGGCTTGTAGGGCACCTACAACTAATATCACTAACCATTCAGTATTATGTAAGTGGATCAATAAGTGAACTCATTTTCCAATGAGCACCTGTACTATATCCTTAGTGTTCCCACAAGAGTAGCTATGAGACCAGCCACCTCCATCATATGGATGGGTATATAGCACACTAGTCTATCCAGTTATCTCGATGTCCCTCTCGAGTAACCTATGACCAGGATTATTTACGATCTGTGTTTAATGGTGAATCGGTCTCATTATCATGATCTCATCACAATTCGATTCCTATTGCACAAATCCAAGGATATCATAATATACATATAGATAATGTGAGAAGATATCAATAATCATAAGCAAAAAGATTGACACAACATGTTATAGCTACCATCACTCACGTGATTGACTTATAGGGCACCTATAACTAACAATCTTCCACTTGACCTAAAGCCAATCACATACGTGCCTGATCCCCATGAGACCTCTATGACGCTTAAAGATAATTTAAGTCAGTGGTTTCGTCAATGGATCTGTAATGTTATCCTCGAATAGAACTCTTTCCACTGCTATATCTCTTCAGGTCACGATCTCTCTAATAAGCTGGAACCTTCTCTGAACACTTCTAATGAGACCCGGGTTCCCTCATTTAAGCAATTGCCCTATAGTTATCGAAATATAAGGGAATTGACTCCTCGCTACTCAGCACGACTCCTAGATTTATGATGAACTACTTCATCTAGACTCCTTCCTTTGTTGCCTCTATTGTAGTAATGTACTCCACCTCTATGGTCGAGTCAGTAGTAGTATCTTGCTTGGAACTCTTCCAGCATACTACTCCTCCATTCAGGATGAACACATACCCTGAATTAGACTTGCTATCATCGACATCGGACTAGAAGTTCGAGTCCATGTAGCTCTTAATCTTGAGGCTACTTTCTCCATATATCAGTAAAAAATCCTTAGTCCTTCTCAAGTACATAAGGATACATTTTACTGCTTTCTAGTACTCCAAACTTGGATCGGCCTAATACCTCCTCGTGACACTCAAAGCATACGCTATATCAGGCCTCGTATATAGCATAGTATACATGATAGTCCCTATCGTTGAGGCATAGAGTATTCTATCCATGTGTGCCCTTTCTTTAGAAGTTTTTAGGGACATACTCCTAGAAAGTGATAGCCTATGTCTCATTAGTATGAGACCTCTATTGGAATTTTTCATGTCAAACCTTTTGACAATGGTGCCTATGTCCCTAGATTGGGATAAGCCAAGTATCTTCTTGGATCTCTCTATAGACCCAAATCCCCAATATGTAGGATGCTAAATCTAAGTTCTTAATGGAGAAATGTCTAGATAGCCAAGCCTTTCCTATGGAGAGCATTCCTACATCATTTCTAATTATTAGGATGTCATCTACATATAACACCAAGAAAATGATAGTGCTCCCACTTACCTTACTGTGCACACAAGGCTCATCTTCGTTCTTAATAAAGTCATAAGATTTGATTACCTCATCAAATCTTATATTTCAACTTTAGGAAGCTTGCTTTAGCCTATAGATGGACCCAAGTAACCTGCACACCTTATCTGGACTGTCCTTGGATATGAATCCCTTAGGTTGTATCATATACACCTCCTTGAGGTTGCCATTGAGGAATGTAATTTTCATATCCATCTACCAGATCTCATAATCAAGATATGCTACAGTAGCCAATAGAATTCAAATGAATTTTAGTATGGCTACGGATGAGAAGGTTTCGTCATAGTCAACACCTTAGCTTTGGCGATATGTTAGGACTCTAGCTATGAGAGTCCTAATTTAGTTTCATTGATAAGGGCATTCATGTAAATCCTATCTAGCCGCCCCTTATTAAAGAGGTGAAGAGGCCGGCTAGGTTAGGGCTAGGTTGCTTCTTAGGAAAGGAGTCCTATTATAAGTAGGAGTTCTATTAGGAAAAGAGTCCTATTAGAAGTAGAAGTCCTATTAGGAAAGGAGTCCTATTATAAGTAAGAGTTTTATTAGGAAAAGAGTCCTATTAGAAGTAGAAGTCCTATTAGGAAGAGAGTCCTATTAGAAGTAGAAGTCCTATTTGGAAGAGAGTCCTATTAGAAGTAGAAGTCCAACTAGAGAAGGAGTCCTAATTAGAAGTTGGTTAGAAGTAGGAGTCTTAAGTAAGAGTCCTATTAGGAGTTGGGGCTTAGAAGCCCTATAAATAGCCATGTATTCATCCTCTTTAATCAATGAATAGATCAATATTTTGCAGCCTTTGTGCAGCAACTTGGAGGAAGGAACCCCTATAGAGTTCCAAGGAGGCCGATCCCCTATAGAGATTAACCCCAATCTTAGAATCCGCGGAGGGTTCTAACACGATACCCCCGTTAGGACTCTAGTTATGAGAGTTCTAATCTAGTTTTATTGATAAGGGCATTCATGTAAATTCTATCTAGTCGACCCCTATTAAAGAGGTGAAGAGGCCGGCTAGGTTAGGGTTAGGTTGCTTCTTAGAGAAAGACTCTTATTAAAAGTAGGAGTCCTATTAGAAAAAGATTCCTATTAGAAGTATGAGTCCTATTAGAGAAAGACTCCTATTAGAAGTAGGAGTCCTATTAGAGAAAGAGTCATATTAGAAGTAGGAGTCCTATTAGGGAAAGAGTCCTATTAGAATTAGGAGTCCTACTAGAGAAGGAGTCTTAATTAGAAGTAGGAGTTGGTTAGAAGTAGGAGTCTTGAGTAAGAGTCCTATTAGGAATTGGGGTTTAGAAGCCCTATAAATAGCCATGTATTCATCCTTTTTTCATCATGAATAGATCAATCTTTTAGTAGCCTTTCAGCAGTAACTTGGAGGAAGGAACACCTATAGAGTTCCAAGGAGGCCGATCCCCTATAGAGATCAACCCCAAGCTTAGAATCCGCAAGGGTTCCAACACTTAGTATCAGAGCAGCGTTCTTGGCATCTTGCTACCCTTCCACAGCCATCCACTAGCCCTCCACAACTGCCCAAAGCAATTCCCACAATTGCTTAAAAAATCATCGCCGAATTCCGCCGTCATCTCCACCACCGTAGATCATCCTTTGATCTTCCCGTGAATTGCAATAGGTTCTGGTTATCTACCTTGCTACTGTTGCAATTTAGTTATCCTTATTCAAAAAAATCCAAAAAATTCATTCCTATATTGTTGCATAAACTTTTCATCGTAAAGTTTTCATCTCTACAACGAAAGTTGCACTGTAGAATTTCAACCGCATAGCACTGTCTTTTTGATCTTGCTACTGCAATTTTTTCTATCCAAATCTCTATGAAATTTTTACAATGGCTTTGACGCTTCCTAACAATAGTTTTCCCTTTAGTTTTGTTGAAAAATTATCAATATAAACCACTTATCTTTTACATCCAATTGCTGCATTTTAGACGTAAAAATCTACTATAGTACCTCTCCGTGATCCTCAATTTTGCCAAACCTCTTGCTATTGTTTCTTTCTACAAAATTTTTAACAGTATTACCTCTCCCTTAATAGTAGATTCCCTTTAAGTTTTGCTTGAATCTCTATTGAAAATTTTTGAAAATAATTATATCTTTATTGCTGAAATTTATTCAGCAAAAATTCTGGTGCTGCACCTTTGTCCTTTTTCTCCCCCGTAACCTACCAAACCCTAGCCACCTTATTGCCACCAACTAAGATATCTTTAGGACATCCATCTAGCTTTAAGATTCAGCCATCATAACCTAGTTTCATAACTCTAACAGCATAAAAAACTGTAGCCCAAAATAGTAAACCATTACAGCCGAACCCTTCTATCACCGATCTATTGTCTGAACCTTCCACCACCCCATGCCATTAACCCATCAACAGAAAAAACACAAGGGCATCTCTGATCTATAAGCATATGCTATGGCTTCTCAAGATCCAATTGATGCCAAATTTGAAGCATGGGAATCTCGGATTGAATCACGGCTTGAATTGCACTTGGAAGACAAATTGCGCGCTTTATTTAGAGAATTCAGAATTGGACAACCACCGAGTCCAACCAAATTGCAACAAGGAGAGAATTCAGAAAGGACCCCAGAGAAGGAGGGACAGCCCTTAGACGTGCTTCAGCCATGTATGAGGGTGGACTTCCCATGATGGGAAGAAGGAGACCCGGCGGGGTAGATTTTGCACGTCGAACGTTACTTTCGCTACTACCAAACGTCGAATAATGCTATGGTGGAGATTGCTATCATCCACCTTGAAGGAGATGCTATTCAATGGTACAATTGGTTGGAATATAATCATGGGGCTCTGACATGGAATCAATTTAAGAACACACTACTGAACCGTTTCAGACCTACGGTGTATGAAAATATCGACGACCAACTCTCAAAGATTCGACGATCCTCTACGATTCAAGAGTACCAAACTAGGTTTGAGAAGCTATCCTACCTTACTCGTGATTGGACTGACTGTCAATTATTAGGAATATTCATTGAAGAACTCAAGCTAGAGATAAGAAGGAAAGTTAAGGCGCGACAGTCCCGTACCGTGATGGCTGCGATTTCTTTTGCCCGAATATAAGAAGAACGGCTCAACCAAGATGCTCGGAGGATGAGAACCACTCCTAGAACCTCAGCATATAAACCCCCTTCTGCTCTCAGCCATCCTTCACTACCAAAAATGTTGACAAGAGAAGAATTACGTGACCGATCAGCAAAGGGTCTTTGTTAGCATTGCGACGAGCCGTGGAACCGTGATCATTGCTGCAAAAGGGGCCACCTCCTACTGATTGAACCTTTTGAAGACATAGAAGAGGAGGTCTAGGAGCATGAGGAAGAGGTCATGGATGAAGAATAGTAGCCAATTGATATTACGATGCATGCCCTTGCCGGTTACGCGAACCCATAAACAATAAAAGTGGGAGGATTTCTGAAGCAACAACCGATCACCATTCTTATTGACACCGGGAGCACTAATAATTTTATGAACAGTAAGGTTGCTATTCAGATGGCCTTACCTATTGAGAATTGCAGCAAGTTTGATGTTAAGGTTGCAGATGGACAAATTTTGAAGTGTGATCGTAGGTGCCCACGGGTGAAACTATTGCCGCAGGACCAAGAGATAATTGTAGATTTTTTCCTCCTCCCTCTCGATGATTATGAGGCCATTCTTAGCATCAAATGGTTGATGACATTAGGTAATATTTCCTGAAATTTTTTAAAATTAATTATGAAATTTTACAGTAAGGGAAAACAGGTGATACTGTGCGGGAAATGTGGGGGCGACGTAACAACGATTTGCACACAACGAATGGAGAAAGTTTTGCACAAAGCATGCAGTGGATTTTTTGTACAACTTAAGCAGCAATCTAAGGGAGAGCCAACCAAATTTGAAGATCCAAACCTACTTCCCTTGCTTGCTGAATTTTTAGATATATTTGATGAACCATGCAGCCTACCTCCTAACCGCCAGCATGATCATCGTATATCGATTCGTCCAGGCAAACCTCCATCAAATACTCGACCATATCGGTATCCACATCTCCAAAAAAATAAAATAGAAAGGATTATAAAAGAGATGCTTGAAACAGGAGTTATTCAGCCAAGTTGCAGCCCCTACTCTTCACCGGTGCTCCTCGTACGAAAGAAAAACGGAACATGGCGAATGTGTGTTGATTACCAAGCTCTCAACGGCATAACTATCAAGGACAAGTACCCTATTCCAATAGTAGATGAATTGCTTGATGAATTAAAGGAAGCACAAGTCTTCACAAAGCTAGACCTTCGATCCGGGTATCATCAAATATGAGTGTGTGAAGAAGACATACCGAAAACTACCTTTCGAACGCACAACGATCATCACGAATTTCTGGTAATGCCCTTTGGTGTCACCAATGCTCCCTCCACCTTCCAAAGCCTTATGAATAATATTTTCCAAAGTTATCTTTATAAGTTTGTGTTGGTTTTCTTCAATGATATCTTTATTTACAGTCCTTCTCTTGAAAGTCATATTCAGCACTTATGACTTGTTTTGATAATTTTGCGAGAACATGTTCTTTTTGTCAAAAAAATGAAGTGTAGCTTTCTTCAACAAAAGGTGAAATATCTTGGGCATATCATATCGAAGGAAGGGGTGGCAGTGGACCCCTCCAAAATTGAAGCAATGCAGAACTGGCTGACCCCGAGGAACAAAAAATCACTATGCGGCTTTCTCAGTTTAACATGTTTCTACCGTAAGTTCATGAAAAACTATGGAAAGATCAGTGCACCCCTTACTTCCTTGCTGAAAAAAGATGCTTTCCAATGGTCGGACAAAGCCACCACTATCTTCGATGAACTTAAAGTCGTAATGATAACAACGCCCATACTAGCATTATCCGACTTTGGCAAGACTTTTATTATTGAAGTCGATACCTCCGGAGTAGGAATTGGTGCTGTACTAATAAAAGATGGCCGCTCCCTCACTTATACTAGTAAGGCATTATCTCCTTCTCATCTCAAGATGACTATTTATGACAAGGAGATACTCGCGATTGTGTATGTAGTGTCCAAATGGAGATCGTACTTGATCGGGTGACGTTTTCAAATCAAGACCGACCATAAAAGCCTAAAATATTTCTTAGAGTAGAAGATATCTTCCCCTGAGCATCAAAAATAGGTAACAAAGCTTCTTGGATATGATTATGAAATAACTTACACAAAGGGGAAATATAATGTTGTTATAGATGCGCTTTTGCGGCTACCCGAGCAAGCTGAATTTTTTGCTGTTTCACTTCCGACCAATGACTTCTGTGAGGATATTAGGAGGGAATGGTAAGATAATCTAGAAATGAGTAAAATCATAAAAAAATTAGAGGAAGCACCAAGCTTCATGGCTCATTATAGTTGGGACTCAAAGGACTTGCGATATAAGGGACGCATTGTGCTTGTGTCAAATTCTACTTGCATAAAGACCATCCTTCAAGAGATGCATTCAACACCTACGATCGAGCACTCTGGGTTCCTTAGAACCTATAAAAGAATTAAGCAAAATTTTTATTGGATAGGAATGAAATAGTAATATAATCAACACAAATGTGAAAGAGAATTTTCAGTAGGAGATTGGGTCTTCCTACGACTCTAGCCATACAAGCAAAGATCAATCCAAACCAGAGCATCTATGAAGCTTTCACCTCGATTCTATGAATCCTACCAGATTTTGAAGCACATCGGAGTAGTAGCATATAGATTGGACTTACCCGTTAGCTCCTGAATCCATCTAGTCTTTCATATATCGTGTTTGAAGCTCAAGTTGGGACAACATGAGATAGCCCAAAGCCATCTACCAAATATGACTATCTATGGAGAGCTCCAGACCCAACCAAGTGCCATTATTGATCGATAGATCATGACTCGACGACGATGATCTACTACTGAAGTGTTAATATAGTGGATGAACCTACCAGCAGAAGATGTCACTTAGGAGAACTATGATGACTTGACGATCAAATTCTCAGAATTCATGGAACGTCAGCCTCAAGGACAAGGCTGATTTGAAGAGGGCAGGTCTGTTAGGACTTTAGCTATGAGAGTTCTAATCTAGTTTCATTGATAAGGGTATTCATGTAAATCCTATCTAGCTGACCCCTATTAAAGAGGTGAAGAGGCCGACTAGGTTAGGGTTAGATTGCTTCTTAGAGAAAGACTCCTATTAGAAGTAGGAGTCCTATTAGAGAAAGGGTCATATTAGAAGTATGAGTCCTATTAGAGAAAGACTCCTATTAGAAGCAGGAGTCCTATTAGAGAAAGAGTCCTATTAGAAGTAGAAGTCCTATTAGGGAAAGAGTCCTATTAGAATTAGGAGTCCTACTAGAGAATGAGTCTTAATTAGAAGTAGGAGTTGGTTAGAAGTAGGAGTCTTGAGTAACAGTCCTATTAGGAGTTGGGGTTTAGAAGCCCTATAAATAGCCATGTATTCACCCTCTTTTCATCATGTATAGATCAATATTTTAGCAGCCTTTGAGTAGCAACTTGGAGGAAGGAACTCCTATAGAGTTCCAAGGAGGCCGATCCCCTATAGAGATCAACCCCAAGCTTAGAATCCGCAAGGGTTCTAACAACCCCTTAGCCAGTAACCTTGCTGTATAGGTCTCTACCTTTCTATCTACTTCGATCTTTTTCTTGAAGAACCACTTACAGCCAATGGGTATGATACCCTTGGGTGCATCAACCAGGTTCCAAACCTTGTTAGAGTACATGGAATCCATCTTTGAATTCATAGTTTCTTACCACTTCCTAGAGTCTATACTTGTAATGGCCTCCTCGTAGGTCTGAAGATCAATATCCTCAACATCCTCTCCTCTAATATTCCCACATATCTTTCAAGAGGATGGGATATACTTCCGCACCTACGAAAAGTTAAAACTTGTGTGCTAGGTACCTGAACAGACTCTGGCTATGGAATGATGCTTAAGCTAGGTTCTCTAATCTCGCTCAACTCTATCATACTTCCACTATCTCCATTGAAAATGTGTTCCTTCTCAAGGAACACTACTCTCTTGGCTACAAAGACCTTTTGGTCCTTGGGATGATAGAAATAATACCCACAAGTTTTCTTGGGGTATCCCAAGAACTTGCACCATTCCGTCTTGGATTCCAACTTATCGGGCTTGTGCCTCTTAACATGGGTAGGGCAGCCCCAAGTCTTAACAATCTTATCGGGCTTCCTTTTCATATTTCATAAGGTATAGATACTACCGAGTTAGTTGGAACTCTGTTCAGAAGGTAAGCTATGGACTCTAGGGCATATCCCCAGAATGAGATGGGTAGGTCGACAAAACTCATCATAGACTGTACTATATCTAATAGTGTGTAATTCCTCCTTTCGAATATACCATTGAGCTAGGGTGTATAAGGAGGTGTCCATTGAGATAGAATCCCATGGTTTTTGAGGAGCTGGGTGAACTCTGTACTCAAGTACTCACCTCCTCGATCTGATAAAAGAGTCTTGATACACTTTTCAGTTTAGTTCTCTACTTCATTCTTATATTCCTTGTATTTCTTGAAGGCTTCGGACCTATACTTCATTAAGTATATATGTCCGTAGCTAAAGAAATTGTTAGTGAAAATAATGTAGGAATAACCACCGATGGTATGAGTTAACATGGGACCACATACATCACTATGTATGAGTTCCAACAACTCAATGGCTCTTTCTCTAGTCCTACTAAATGGAGAGTTAGTCATCTTTCTATGAAAGCAAAGTTCGCAAGTCGTATATGAGTCACAATCGAATAGATCTAGGTATCCATCCTTCAGCAACTTTCGAATCATTCCCTTATGGATATGACCTAGCCTACAATGCCATAGGTATGCACTATTCACCTCATCTCATTTCCCCTTGGACTCACTTACATTTATGATATATGGAGTAGTGTTTAGCATAATCAAACTATTATGCAATGTTCTTCTCGTGATGATCTCATTATCCTTAATAATTGAACAACTATTATTCTCAAAAACTACTTTATAACCATTCAATGTCAGACATGAATAGAAATAACATTTTTAATAATAGAGGGAACAAAATAACATACATATAATACAATAATAGCTCTACCAAGTAGATGTAGGGTGACCTTGCTAATAGCAACAGTAGCAACTCTTGCTTCATTGCCCATCTTGAGGTCTATCTTATCTCTCATCAATCTCCTAGGTCTTGTCAGAATCTACAATGAATTACAGATATGATAAACACTATCGGTATCCAATACTCATGTGTTATCATATAAGTATGACAAATAGAGACTAATCATGAATGCATATCTGAAGCTTCTCTAAGCTTTTGTTTCACTTTCTCTATAATGTACTCTTTGTAGTTCCTTTTTCAATGTCCATCTTTACCATAGTGGAAGCACTGGCTTTTGTCCTTTACTAGGTCTTCCTAGCAACCTTTACTTTATCCGGTTTGCCCTTGCCCTTGCCCTTCTTAAGGGACTTCTTTATCTTCCTTTTCTTTTTGGTCTTACTAGTATAGAGAACTGTGAAAAGGAATCTGGTAGGGACTGAAACATAAGATCCACACATAGGTTATCCTTTAGGACCATTCCTAGACTTATGAGTTTCTCTATCCACTCAATCTTCTTAGGAATATGGTTCTGAACTAGTGTCCTCTCAATCATCCTAGCATGGAAGAAACTCTTTGATATCTCATATCATTGAGTTCTTTCCTGTTCCTCAAACAGTTTGTGGAGATGTAGGAGTATAGATTTGATATCTATCTTTTCATATTATCTCTATAACTCAGGAGTTATGGAGCTCAACATGTAACACTGAGCAAGAATGGAGTCATCTGCGTACTTCATATAGTGAGCATTCTCATCCTCGCTTACCCCTTTCTTGGGTGTAGACATCACTGTATCAAGAATATACATGATTTTCTCCATTGTGAGAACTATTCTCAAGTTATGGAGCCAATCCGCAAAGTTTGGACCAGTGTGGCAGTTGGCATCAAGTATACCACGTAGAGGGTTTAATGATGATATTTTCTAAAAATAAAGATGTAACAAAAATAAATAATATATAAATTTTATAGAAATATAAATAATCAAGGTAAGGACTTTTATCTTAATGTGCTCCCACTATTTTCTAACGAGTCACACGACACCCTCAGCACGTGAAACGGAAGTCTTCATCAGACTTCTAGTGGAGATCGAGATCCAATTAGCATCTTAGTGTAACCTCGAGGGACTTGACCAATCACGCTAAGCCTAAAAGGTAGGCAACTCTTACCGATCACAACTTTTTATGATTCCTGTCCTATTCGACCTCTGAACCACCATGGTCTTGAGGGACTCGACCAACCATGATGTTCGGTTAAGTCATCACCATCGTTACAAGATGAGTTTGATTCGATGATATACCCTCGAGGGACTCGACCAAGCATACCATGTCCTCAGGTCACCGGTGACATCTCTATGTCATAAGCAAGATAGCGAATCGTGATATAGGTGAGCCTCGAGGGACTCGACCAACTCAACCTACATCGGGAATCGGTTCCTACCTATAATGATGGAAGGCTACGTGGGTCAATCTAATTACCTCATGTTTACCGACTTAATATTATTGAGAAAGGAGATTTTTTATTCAGTCTCCTAATATGGCATGTCATACACATACATATTTAATATATATCTATATCGCATGTAAATATTTATATCTAGTAGGTGTATAAGTAATCACACATCACATGAGCAATCACACCAGATGATCATGAACCATATCCTAATATGATCATAACTAAGCTAGTGGATCTGAGCACTCATATCAAGATCTATGTATGCATCGACGTATCTCCATGCTGTGTGATCGTTCATCTTATCCTCGTTAGTACCGTCGGTATCTTAGCGCATCGCTATGCATCGCGATCATCCATCTCGACCTTGTAGGTCTTGCTATTGCTTCTATGCTCCCGCTGCACCTTCTCATGTAATTACAATATAATTATAAGCACGTAGGCCCGACAATAAATGAGAAAAATAAAGGCTCGTAGGCCCCAATAATAATAATCAAACGTACACACACATCACACGGTCCATGATCATCCGTCCATATCATACATCACATGTACATATCATCATCATGTAGGACTACTAAATAAATAATAATAGTTAATTAAATATTTTAATTAACTAATATTTTTCTGAAATCAAAGATATAAATTTTTTTTGAATTATGAAGGGTATTTTGGTCATTCGACCAAAAGGGATGCAAATTGAAATTTTTGAAATTCTGAGAGGCAAAACTATCTTTTGACCAAAAAACCCGTAGCTCCCTTCCTTGCCTACGTTGTAGTGCAGCAGTCGCTACCCTACTAGTGACGACGTCTAAGGGGGGGGGAGTGATGGGGCGACGGGCTTTGAGTGGGGTGTCGCCCATGCCCGTGGGTGGGTCACTTGTGGTCAGCGCCACCACAATAAGCAAGCATAGTGCTCGCAAGTACTGCCCCTATCATGGGTGGCCTGCAGGCAGCGCCACCCCCTTGCAAGTGCTCGCCACTTGTGCAGGCGCTGCCCTTGCGGGCATGCGCCCCTATAGACATTGCTACGGGCGACCTCCGCTTGCACAAGCACCGTCCTTGTAGGCATGTGCCCCTATAGACACTATTGCGAGTGACCTCCGCCCCTGCCCATGGGCGGCTCACCTATAGGCGGGCACCCCTGTGGGCGAGGCCGTTGCTTGTGGGTGAGCGCAGCCCCGTAGGCGGCTCACCCGTGGGAGGGGCACCGCTTGCAGGCACAGGCAGCTTGTACCCATAGTGGGCTAGCCTACAGGTGTGCCCACAGTCGTCGTTGCTGCATGTAGGCCGCCGACGGTGGCCAAGGCTGCAAGTAGCCTTTGGTCGCTTTGCGAGCACAACAAGGGTAGCAACAGTTGCTACCCTTTCTCGCCGTTTGCACCAATAATTTTGACAACAAAAGCTTCTCTAATTCATAACATAGTTAAAATCCGATCTTCATATGAATAACTTGGCTCTGATACTACTGTTTGGAAATCCAAGGGGCCACATCACATGCGTAGTGGAAGAACATAAATTAAAATATCTTAGATTTTTGTAAAAAGGTTTCATCGTTGTGCGAAGATCGATATGCAAAAATAAAATCATGAAAAAGAAAACTATGTATATAAGAAAGATAGTACCTAGGGAGATCGTATATCCCTGAATTTCTGTAGATATATGGAGGAGGATAAAGGAAGTGAAGCATCCTCCTCTCTAGCGGTGATCCAATTACAAAGATGCTCCTTTTAGGGGAGAGGAGAATAGGAGGTGGCTATTAGGAAGCCCCCACCATATTGTCATGTGGCCATTACCCTCTCCCTACAAAACTGGCTTATTGGGGTGTGTAGTGCTAACGCTTATAAGGCTCAAGACCTCCTCTTTCCTTACCAATGTGGGACTAAATGCACCTTGCCTACCCCCTCTTGAGGCACACCCCCTCTGGGGCACTCGGCATGATACCCCATCTAGGGTGATCAATATGACATCCTTGAGAATTCACTATATCTACCCCCTTTGGGGCGCGCTTGGCGTGACATTCTCTCCCACCCAATCATGTGACACCCTTATCATGGACTAGCCACACTACTTACCCCATATGGGGCACTTGGCATGGACACCCCCTCTGGGGTTATCGATGAACGTCAAGGGTTACTCTAATACCACTTGCCACGTGGTCATTACCCTCTCCTTGCAAAACTGACTTATTAGGGTGTGTAGTGCCAATGCTTATAAGGCTCAAGACCTCCTCTTTCCTTACTAATAGGGGACTAAATGTACCTTGCCTATCCCCTCTTGGGGTGCACCCCCTTTGGGGCGCTCGGCATGATACCCCCTTTGGGGTGATCAGCATGATATCCTCAAGAATTCACCCTGCCTACCGCTTTTGGGGCGCTTGACGTGACACTATGGATCTTTGGTTTTCTCCTATTTATAGAGGCCCCATGTCAACCCTAATGGATCTTACCCTATTGGGTATTTGATCTCTATCCAATTACCCAAGCCTCTTAGATTAATGGGTCTCTACTCAATAATATTTTATTAGCTCTCATTGGATTTCATCCATGGGATCCAATAATATAGGGGCTTATTGGATATCCAATAAGATAGGGGCTTCGATGGATATCTCATATCCGAACCTCTATTCATCGTAATACCTACCATATATGTGTGACCCTGTAGGCCCAATATCAAGCTGGTCGTGAGTCATACATGCTAGAACTCCTTATGATTTAGTGAATTATTATCTCCATAATAATTCACTCAACTCATCGACTGTAGACATACTAGGCCACTACGTTGTAGTCTCCAGATGATACATGAGAATCCAATCCTTTAGACTTATTCGTCCTCAATTACTATGTATCTATAGTTCTTCATCCATCTAATATCCCAAAGACTATATATCGGGCATGGTACTAGCATGCCCATATGGTTTTCACTCGAATCTCGCTCTAATTAGATTATCCCAGAGAACTCTTTCTCTCTCAATCCGAATGACCCTGGCTAGGGATTTTCCTGATCAAAAATATATGAGATATTCCTCTTATGATATTGAGAGTGGATGATCGTCTATTGATACTTAATATGCCTTGTAAGGTTGGTTGTCACTCCCAATAACCGATTGTACTAGATCTGGAACTTCCAAACCTATAAGTCTGATATTAAAGAGTGGAATACTCATACAGGACATCCTTGGTGTCTCAAGTCTAAGGACCATAAATACTATTGGGATTACGGAATCGCTGTCTAATAATAAGTATCACTAACCATCCAACATTTCGTAAGTAGATCAATTAGTGAACTCATTCTCCAATGAGCACCTGCACTGTATCCTTAGTGTCCCCACATGAGTAGCTATGAGACTAGCTATCTCTATCATATAGATGGGTATACAACATACCAGTCTGTCCGGTTATCTCGATGTCTCTCTCGAGTAACCTATGACTAGGATTATTTATGGTCTATGTTTAAAGGTGAATCGGTCTCATTATCATGATCTCATCATGATCCGATTCCCATTGTACAGATCCAAGGACATCACAATATACATGTAGATAATATAAGAAAATATCAATAATCATAAGCAAAGAGATTGATGTAGTGTGTTACAGGTGCCATCACTCACGTGATTAGCTTGTAGGGCACATGTAACTAACAATTATATGAAGACAAATTCATCATCATCAAAATCACTTTTCTTTCAATCAGGAAATTCATTAAAAGTAATGGAGATTGATTCCTATATGATTAAAAGTGTTAGGATTTGAGCGATACTAAGAGGGGGGGGGGGGTGAATTAGTACAGTGGATGAAACTCATAAATTTGAAATCGATTTCAGAAATAGTTGTTAGAAGAAAAATTTTGATCCAACGGAAACGATTCTAGCAGAATGATTCAAGTGAATGCTATCGAAGGTAGAGAGAAGAAGATCGATAGTGTTAGGGATCGAGTGGCACTAAGAGGGGGTGAATTAGTGCAGCGGATAAAACTGAATAAAACTTAAAAACCGATTCCGGAGATTTACTTTAGAACTTGATTCAGCGAAAGAGACTTTAACTTGAAAATATTCAGGTAAGTGCAGTTTGAAGTAGGGAGAAGAAATCCGATCAGTTTGCAGCTTAAGAAATTTACGATGCAGAATTTAAGTACTCACACAGCAAGTAAACGCAGCGATATATAGTGGTTCGGTCAAATGACCTACGTCCACTCTTGAAGCCTCCTCCAATGAGGCTCCCAACTTCCACTACCAAGTCTCTTGAAGGGGAAGGACCAAATACCCCTTTACAGCCTTTTACAAATGGTTCCCTCTCTTTCAGTGATTTTTACAAGGAGAAGAAAGGAGGAGAACACTTGAGCAAATGAAAGCAGAAATTTGCTATAGCTTAGACTCAATTCTAACACTGCAAAAGGTCTTACAACCAGCTAGAAATAAAGGGGTATTTATAGGGAAATTTTGGGATTCAAAAATCCCGCTCACAAAGGTCTCGTCGAAATTTTTCGGTTTGTCAGGCGTACACACTACTGCTTTGGCACTTGCGATACTACCGCTGCGTGTGTCAGTGTCTTTGGCGGTACTACTGGCACTAAGCGGTACTATCGCTCGACACTGTGGTTGCAACCACTGCCAGCGTGTACCACCACCGCCGCTGGGGCGGTATTACGCATTGCTCTGATGGCCACTCTGATGCCTGACTACTGATAGCATGCACGTAGCATGCATGCTCAGATTTGGTTCGGTTTGGGCCAAAATTTTGGCCCAAACTCATCTAATCAAGGCCCAATGGGCCCCACTTTGGGTTATCTAATCTTAACCCAAAATACATGCCAACTACGAATTTTAAAGACGTTTCCTAAGCTATTACAAAGTCCACATGACAACTTCTTCCGCGAGCTTCCGGTCAACTTCCGACGGTCTTCCGACGAACCTTCGAAACTATTCCGCGGACTCACAAAGCAAGCTCTCGGACTTCACGATGATCTTGGCGAGTTCCCCGAGCTTCTTTGGCAAGCTCCGATCTTTCTTGGTAAGCTCGTGAACTTCCGACGAACCTCCTAGCGAACTTCCGAAAACCCTTCGGCAAGCTCCTACTCGTTCTCGGCCGGTTCAAGAACAGCGCTCCCAACGAATCTTGGACTTCCGTTGAACACTCGAACTCCCAACGATTCATCACACTTGTCTTCGGCCCTTTGTTTCGCTTTATGTCTTCATCCCTATCGTAGTCACTCCTGCACAAACAAACACCAAAAATTCTACTTCGATCTAGACAGATTATTATAACGCGAATTGACATTCGATTTCGGCACATCATTGGTGGCGCCGTCCGATCCTTCGGCACATCACCCTCTCTAGCGGCTTGTTGCCCAATCGACGGTTGACCTCCGCAACCTCGATATCCATGGCGCAACTCGCGCACTTCTTGGCCCGATGCTCGACGTCTGAAGCCTCCTGCCGATAGTCGGCCGAACCTTCGGCTCGACATCCAATATCTGACGTGATCACCTCCGCGCAACGTCAATTCCTCTAGTGTCAAGCTGTCTAATCTGATCGATAGTAGACTGCGTAACTCAAAACACAGTTAAACAATAAACCACAATCAATTAGTTTCATCATCAAAATCGAGATTCAACAATCTCCCCTTTTTGATGATGACAACTAATTGATGACTAACGAGTTAACCATAACTCCCGGAGTTTTAACCCAAACTCCCCCTATCAATATGCCATTGATAGAACACTTGGATTATCCCAAATCCAAGCAACATTCATCATAATGTTAAGAGAATCAATCAAACCATCATGCAAATATATAAAATACTTAATTAGCATCCCATTGCATGAACTCATCAATCTACACTTCTCCCCCTTTGTCATCAACAAAAGGAGAAGTAATATTTTACTAGTTTTTAAAAGTTATGGTTCAGGTTTTAAATCATACTAGCTAGATTTTCATTAACATTCAATGGTAAGTTTATCATCATATGCAAGATAGCACTTGTTGTGATGATGATAATTCAACACTTGCTTCTAGTGCAAGTTTGCACTTTGCTTTTCTTGAGATTGCAAGGTAGCAATTTTGTTATTGTCAAGATAGCAAGTTCCTTTATGGCTAGCAAGATATCAAAATGAATATTGACATTAATGCTTCAATCATCAAAATTTTGAAGTCATGAATACGAATTAACCGTTTAAGAAAAAAAATAAATCATGATACCAATTGTTAATAAGCAAGCAAGCATTCTTTGCAATACACAAGCTAGCTCTCTTTCAATTTTTGCAACCAAGTTTTTCTTTTGCAAGCTATCAAATTTTTGTTTGCAATGAGCTAACAATTTTGTAAAATTTACAGCATTCTTAAACATGCAAGCTCACAAGTTTAAAAAAAAAACTTTGTAATTTCTAGCTAGCTATGTTTGCCACTTTCTCTTGTGATATCCAAGCTAGCATGCTAATTTCCCCTTTGTCATTGTCGAAAAGAAGAGAAGAATTAATACTTCAAATAAGATGTTCTTTTTCAACAAGATCAAGGTCAAGATTCATGAGGTAATAAATAGCAAAACATGCTACTTGAAGCATCCTCATCAAAATCGCATTTTTAAGGAAAATTCCAAGCATCAAGATTATGATTTTCAAACATATATATTTTAACATCAATTTCCAATTCATGATAAGGAAGAATAAATCAATAATTCGATCAAGTGATGAATTCCATAAGACATCTTAATCTGTCAAAATCTTTTTAGAAAGATATTTCAAAAGGATATATTGCAATCGTAAATATCGATAGGTGATTCATTTAAGTGCAAAACCACTTTTACATCATCAATTTTCTAAAGATTCAAAATGACAAATAGATTACCAATTTCATGATTCATTTGGTAGCAAATAGCAAAAAGAACAATTTGTTTGATGCATAAGAAATCTCAATAAGATAATATTTCATAAGAAATTTCAAGAATCAATTAATAATCATATTTCTTGAAAATTCTCAAGCCAAGAGGTCAAAAGAAGGTTCATGATTCGGTTGAAACAAAATCTCATTCTATTTTATGAAATGAATCATCAAAATCATTCACAAAAAAAACTTCAATCTCGATAAGATAGAGAAGAGGCTTTTTCTTTTGAGTAATTCATTTCGTCTAAGCATGCATTTATCTTTTCATGCCAAATCAAATATTCAAAACTGAAAGACAAACTTAATTATCAAAACAAAAATATAATATATTATGAGATTCAATTTATCATGATAATGTGTTTCTATGTTTGTTTCAAACAAGTGTGCTCATGTTTCAAAAGATGAGTGTCAAATTTTAAAACCAAACATGAGTTTGTCATCAAGATATGATATCATAAAGTCATTAAACATGATAACAACCATTTAACATTTTCATTGTATCAGTGATGATTTCATAAGATATATTCAAATATTTTCATGAAAGCCATCATCTTATAAATTCAAAATATAAGTTTTATCATTAAACCAGTCATGATCAAGTGCATTAAAATCTTTCATTCGAAAATTTTAATAAGAGCAACATAAATTGATTACATGTGTGTATGTATCAACATTTCAAAGCAAGACATAAGTTTTGTCATAAAAACCATTAAGACCAAACACATCACAAATAAAACATCATGAATAAAACATTTTTAACTTTTGTGTTTTATTTTATGTGGTTGATCTTATATAAGCATGTTCAAATTTTCATGTAAAAATAAAGTCATCAATATGCTTGCTTCTATCTTTTAATCATATTTGGTGTGCAAGCATTATCTTGAAACATGCTATTAAATTTTTATGTCAAACATCATGCATCTTGTTTGAAATCAAAAACAATGTAGAATCATCAAGATTCATGAACTTATCATGATCATATACTTTCCTTTTTTTTATGTGTTTCATCATCTAAAAATTTCATCATAAAAATGTTTAGGAGCCATTAATCCAAGATAGAGATTTTCAAATTGTAAGCATGATACTATAAAATTATCATTAAACATTTTCAAGAATAACATGTAGTTGATATACAATCATTGTTACAAATCATTCAATCATCATTCATAATGTTGTATGCACCATTCAAAAATTTTACTTTTCAAAAATACTAGAAGGAAAAGCATAGTATAATTTTTAAAATATTTTTTTTTAATTTCCAAAAACACAAGAGAAGCATGACAAAAAAAAAACTACTAACTAAGTTAAGCATTCATGGAAAGCATCATGTAATTTCAAAATAATTCAAGGAAGTTAAGTTACTTACCTCATTGTCGAAGCCCATTAAAGCATAGTTTGCTTCTTCTTTCCTTGATTCTTCTTGATGAGTCTTCTTCTTCTTCTTCATTGGTCTCTTCCTCCGTTCAAGTTCATTGTTGATTTTAGACTTTTGTTTAATGAACTTATTAAGATCGATTAAAGGTTCAAAGTCCTCTTCATTGTCCTCATCACTTGAGTCATCACTCAAGTGGCATTCTCTTGTTCTAAGTTCAAAAACCTTCTTGTTCTTTAGAAGGTGGTTCAAATGTTCATCATGTTCCAAGAGTGTCATTTCATAGGTCATTAATGACCCGATTAATTCTTCAAGTGAATAATCATTCAAGTTTTTAGACTCTTGAATAGCCGTAATTTTTGGATCCCATTCTTTTGGAAGGGATCTTAAAATCTTGTTTGCTAAATCAAAACTTGAAAAAGATTTACCAAGACTTTTCAAGCCATTGACGACATCCGTGAAGCGGGTGTACATGTCGTCGATAGATTCGCTTGGTGTCATTTGGAAGAGCTCAAAATCATGCAACAAGAGGTTTACTTTCGAGTCTTTAACTCTACTAGTTCCCTCATGCGTGATTTCAAGTGTTTGCCATATATCAAAAGCCGTTTAAGAAGAAATTGATTGAACTCATTTTTGTTCAAAGCACAAAATAAGACATTCATAGCCTTTGCATTCAAAGAAAAGATTTTCTCTCTAAGTCCGACCATTCGTTCGTCGGTTTAGAGGGAAGTTGAAAGCCGTTTTCAATGATGTTCCACAAATCCAAATGCATTGAAAGCATGAAAACTCTCATTCGAGTTTTCCAATAAGTGTAGTCCGATCCGTTAAAGAACGATGGACGAAAAACCGAAAAGCCCTCTTGAAAATCATTTAGAGCCATTTCTCACGGGTGTAAATCCGAAAGAGAAAGAACGTGGCTCTGATACCAATTGTTAGGGATCGAGTGGCACTAAGAGGGGGTGAATTAGTGCAGTGGATAAAACTGAATAAAACTTAAAAACCGATTCCGGAGATTTACTTTAGAACTTGATTCAGCGAAAGAGACTTTAACTTGAAAATATTCAGGTAAGTGCAGTTTGAAGTAGGGAGAAGAAATCCGATCAGTTTGCAGCTTAAGAAATTTACGATGCAGAATTTAAGTACTCACACAGCAAGTAAACGCAGCGATGTATAGTGGTTCGGTCAAATGACCTACGTCCACTCTTGAAGCCTCCTCTAATGAGGCTCCCAACTTCCACTACCAAGTCTCTTGAAGGGGAAGGACCAAATACCCCTTTACAGCCTTTTACAAATGGTTCCCTCTCTTTATAGGATTTTTACAAGGAGAAGAAAGGAGGAGAACACTTGAGCAAATGAAAGCAGAAATTTGCTATAGCTTAGACTCAATTCTAACACTGCAAAAGGTCTTACAACCAGCTAGAAATAAAGGGGTATTTATAGGGAAATTTTGGGATTCAAAAATCCCGCTCACAAAGGTCTCGTCCGAAATTTCGGACTGTAGGCGGTACTACCGCCTAGCACTGGCGATACTACCGCCTGCGTGTGTCAGTGTGCTGGCGGTACTACCGCCTGCGTGTGTCAGTGTGCTGGCGGTACTACCGCCTGGCACTGGCGGTACTATCGCCTGACACAGGTGGTTGCAACCACCTGTCAGGCGGTACCACCGCCTGCCTGGGGCGGTACTACTGCTACTTTCTGATGGCGAGCTACAAAGAACCGACTACGATGTTCGCGCAAGCACGGTACCCAAGCTCTGATAGCATGCACGTAGCATGCATGCTCGAGTTTGGTTCGGTTTGGGCCAAAATTTTGGCCCAAACTCATCTAATCAAGGCCCAATGGGCCCCACTTTGGGTTATCTAATCTTAACCCAAAATACATGCTAACTCACGAATTTTAAAGACGTTTCCTAAGCTATTACAAAGTCCACATGACAACTTCTTCCGGCGAGCTTCCGGTCAACTTCCGACGGTCTTCCGAGCGAACCGGAAACTATTCCGCGGACACAAGCAAGCTCTCGGACTTCACGATGATCTTGGCGAGTTCCCCGAGCTTCTTTGGCAAGCTCCGATCTTTCTTGGTAAGCTCGTGAACTTCCGACGAACCTCCTAGCGAACTTCCGAAAACCCTTCGGCAAGCTCCTACTGTTCTCGGCCGGTTAAAACGCTCCCAACGAATCTTCGGACTTCCGTTGAACACTCGAACTCCCAACGATTCATCACACTTGTCTTCGGCCCTTTGTTTCGCTTTATGTCTTCATCCCTATCGTAGTCACTCCTGCACAAACAAACACCAAAAATTCTACTTGATCTAGACAGTTATTATAACGCGAATTGACATTCGATTTGCGGCACATCATTGGTGGCGCCGTCCGATCCTTCGGCACATCACCCTCTCTAGCGGCTTGTTGCCCAATCGACGGTTGACCTCCGCAACCTCGACATCCATGGCGCAACTCCGCACTTCTTGGCCCGATGCTCGACGTACGAAGCCTCCTGCCGATAGTCGACCGAACCTCCGGCTCGACATCAATATCTGACGTGATCACCTCCGGCGCAACGTCAATTCCTCTAGTGTCAACTGTCTAATCCTGATCGATAGTAGACCTGCGTAACTCAAAACACAGTTAAACAATAAACCACAATCAATTAGTTTCATCATCAAAATCTGAGATTCAACAGATAGATTTGTAGCTAAGTAAAGAACAAGATGCAGTAATTAAAACTCACATATTCAGAGTAGTACGGAGCGATGTATAGTGGTTCGGTCAAATGACCTACGTCCACTTCCGAAGCCTCCTTCGATGAGGTTCCCAACTTCCACTATCAAATCTTCTTGAAGAGGAAGGACTAAGCACCCCTCTTACAAACTTTTACAAGTGGTTCACACTTTTATAGATTTTTGACAAAGTAAAACATGAGATGTGAATAATGAAGCTATTAAATATAATTTTGATATAGCTTAGACTTAGTTTTTTTTCACTTCTCAAAGGTGCTTCACTAGTTGAGAAGAGAGGGGTATTTATAGACTCAATTGGCTTCAGAAATGGAGCAAAAAAGAGTCACATCCTGGATTTTTAGGTATTGATGGTATCACCACCTGGCACTAGCGGTACCACTACTAGTTGACCCTGCTCTATCAGTATACTAGGTGGTACCACCGCCTAGTCTGATGGTACCATCGTCTAACAGAGTCCTCAGTCTCTGTGGACTAGCGATACCACCGCTTGTCAAGCGGTACCACTATTGACAAGTAATAACTATTAGTGGTACCACTATTGACCAAGAGGCGGTACCACCGCCTAGACCACCTAGGAACTAGTTCCTAGGGTGGTGCCACCGCTCCAGTCTAACGGTACCACTACCAGACATGGTCTAGCACTATTGAATAGGCCCTGAATCTGACCCAATTCAATCCAAATAAGGCCCAATTGGCCCCTACTAGGGTTAATCAGGATTATCACCTAATCCTAACCCTAATTACATGCTAACTATGAAATTGAAACATATTCCTAAGCAAATTTTAAACCGACAATGTCGAGTTTTCTTCTGGTGAGCTTTTGGTGAACTTTCGGTGGACTTCCGACATACTCTCGGATTTCTTCCGACGGACTCTCAGTAGACTCTTGGACTTTATGGCGTGTTCTTCGAATCTTTGGCAAGCTTTCGAACCTTCTCGGTAAGCTCCATGAACCTCCGATAATCTTTCCGACAAACTTCTGAAACCTTCGGCAAGTCCCCGATTATATCTCGGTTTGTTCTAGCAGCATTTCCAATGACCCTTCAGACTTCTGGCAGACTCTTGAACTCCATCATCAAAATTCGAGATTCAATAATCTCCCCATTTTTTATGATGACAATCAATTGATGATGGAGTTAACTTTAACTCTCCCTATCTGCATGCCATATTATGAGAAGGACAACACTTGAATTCAATCTCCTTGAATTTAAGCCAAACCCGATAAGTTTCATCCGTTGAACTTATCATCATGCTTAGCAAGCATGATTTTTCATCCATAAATATGAAACTTCATATTTTTTATAATGTCAAGGTATGACACTCAATTTCAAGTCGAATGATTATAGATATTTATCACTTCGACAAATGATACCAATTATAATTAAAAAATTAATAAAGATCAAATGATATTAATATAAAATTACACAAATGCAAGGCATGATATATGTTTTCGATATATCATCAAATGAGATGATATCTTATCATATCAATGAAAGATACTAAATTTTAAACATGATATGATAAATAATCTTTCAAAAAAAAATTATATGTTAAGCAAGTATGAATCATTTGTGATACATTTGATATATTGCGATATGCTACAAGTTATATTGCGATGCATTTAAAGATAGCAACCAATTTTCAATACAAAGCTTGACAAAGACAATCATATTGCAATACAAAAGATATAAGACATTTATCATTCCATGAAGTCATTGCAATATGACATGATACATATAAGTCATTTATCAAGTCATCAATTCATTTGTCATATTCTTCTCAATACGATGCATGCATTTATCAAGTCATCAATTTATTTTACCACATTCTTCTCCCCCTTTGTCATAAATAAAAAAGTAGTGAAATATGATTATGAATAAAGGTAGTCATCATAAGGTATCATGATGCTAATCATTTATTAAACATATCAAAAATTGTAAAGGTGGTCATCAAACACATATGATACATGAGGCTAAAATTTGCTTAGAAAACGAGTTGAACATCATGCGAAATATGTCATCCAAGATGGATAAACCCAAAAAATGATTTGATTATTTTTATTCACATCTATGAAATCCAAAAAATGATCATTGAGGCCAAAAAGCATAAGAATTTCTAAGTGCTCATGAAAGATTTATACACGAAAAAAAATTTCAAGACTCAACTTTGATTGAAAATTCAAGCATAAAATTGTAAAGTGGAAAGACACATCATTGAAACCAAATCATTCATCAAACATAGTATCAAGAGCTTCATGTCATTTATTCAAAAAAATACGTGAGAGAGAGAGAGATCATTTTGGTTCATAAAAAAGTTCAACTTGGTATTACAAATTCATAAAATGAATCACATTAGCATCAAAAGTTTTATAAAGAAGGATTCAACATAACATTCTTATAAGAATTCATGAGATGGAAGATAAATAATCAAATCGTAAAAGCTCATGACTTAGAGATGAGTACAAGAGTTAAGAATAAAGTTCGATGAGAGTATTAACAAACACTTAAGAGCTTAATCTTTATGCAAAATTCATGACATTAATCTATGCATATGTCAAGTTTCAAATGTTATGAAAATCATGAAAACCATTTAATCATCCCAATAGAGGTAAAGGGAGTATAAAACCGATTTCACTACATCATCGAAGGGCATTATATTACTTAAGATTCATCAACTGAAGGAGGAGAATAAAAAAATTACGATCGAAGGATAAAAATGAGAGCTCCATTCAAAATATCATATCGATAAGATGTCATCCAAAATTCAAAAATAATAACAAGTTGTGATTATGAAAATCGAAGTCGAAAAATTTTGGAAAAGAAACACATAATGTCTTCATGTATTAGGACAATTTAGCATGTCTAATTCTCTTCTAATGAAGTCAAATTATTTTTCATTTAAAGGTTTTGTGAAGATGTCCACTAATTGGTCTTTGTATCAATACATTCTAGAATAACATCATTATTATTGACATGATCTTATATAAAGTGATGCCTAATGTCAATGTGCTTAGTTCTGAAGTATTAAATGGGATTTTTGGTTAAGCAAATAGCACTTGTGTTATCATATTTTATGGGAATATTCTTTAAATGAATTCCATAGTCTTCTAAAGTATTTTTCATCTAAACAACTTATGTACAACATGCATTTGCGGCTATGTATTCGGTTTTGGCCGTAGATAGTGCAACCGAATTTTGTTTCTTGGAAGTCCAAGAAAGAAGTGTATGTCCTAAAAATTGGTATGTTCGGATGTGCTTTTTCTATCTATTCTACATCCACCAAAATTCACATCTGATAGGCTTTTAAATCAAAGACATTTGATTTTGGATACCATAATCCTAGGTTAGGAGTTCCTTTAAGATATCGAAAGATTCTTTTAACAGCTTTGAGGTGAGATAACTTAGGATTAGCTTAAAATCTTGCACAAAGTCCTACACTAAACATGATATCTGGTCTAGTTACGGTGAGGTAAAGTAAGCTACATATCATTCCCCTATATATTTTTTGATCAAAATTTTCTCCACTTTCATCCAAGTCTAACTTAGTGGAAGTACTCATAGGAGTATTTATGGCTTTTGAATCATCCATGTTAAATCATTTTAATAATTCTAATGTATATTTAGTTTGATTAACAAATATACCATCACTAAGTTGTTTAATTTGTAATCCTAAAAAGAAGGTTAATTCACTCATTAGACTCGTTTCAAATTCATGACTCATACACTTGGCAAATGATTCACAAATTGATTCATTAGTAGAACCAAAGATAATATCATCAACATAGATTTGAACAATAAGAAAATTATTTTTAAAATATTTAATAAATAATGTAGTAAACTCATTTGAAATTAGAAATGAACTAAGTCTCTCATACTAAGCCCTTGGGGCTTGTTTTAACCTATAGAGAGCCTTGGTCAATTTAAACACATGATTAGGAAAAAGAGAGTTCTTAAAACTAGGTGGTTGTTCAATAAACACTTCTTCGGAAATAAAACTATTTAAAAAAGGACTTTTGATATCCATTTGAAATAATTTAAATTTATTACTACTAGCATAGGTAAGGAGCATCCTAATGGCTTCTAATCTTGCCATAGGAGCGAAGGTCTCTTCGTAATCAATACCTTCTTCTTGGTTGAAATCTTTGGTCACTAATCTAGTCTTGTTTCTAACCACGATACCAAATTCATCTTGCTTATTTCTAAATATCCATTTAGTACCTATAACTAAATGGTCACTTGATCTAGGAATAAGCTTCTACACCTCATTCCTCTCAAATTGGTTCAATTCTTCTTGCATTACGATAACCTAAGAATCATCTTTCAGGGCTTCATCAATGCACTTAAGTTCAATTTAAGAAAGGAAAGTGGTGTTGGCATAAAAAATTCTTAAAAGAGGAACGAGTTTGAACCCCTTTTGATATGTCTCCTATAATTAGCCTCTTGAATAGCTGTAACTTTCGGATCCCAACTCTTTGGAAGGGATCTTAAAATTTTTGTTACAAGTTCGAAATTAGAAAAACCTTTACCAAGTGCTTTGAGTCCATTGACGACATCCGTGAAACAAGTGTACATGTCTTCGATGGACTCACTTGGTTTCCTCCGAAACAATTTGTAAGAATGGACCAAAAGGTTGATTTTGGACTCTTTCACTCAGCCAGTGCCTTCATGAGTGATTTCAAGAGTATACCAAATATCAAAAGCCGATTCACAAATCAAAACACGATTAAACTTATTTTTATCAAGTGCACAAAATAAGGCATTCATAGCCTTTGCATTTAGAGCAAAAACCTTCTTCTCCGATTCATTCCATTCGTTCATCAGAAGAGAACATTTTTGAAATCTATTTTCAACGATATTCCAAAGTTTAAAATCCATGGAAATCAAAAAAATCTTCATACGAGTCTTCCAATAGGTGTAATCCGACCCATTAAACATAGGCGGACGTGTAATGGAATAACCATTTATATGCCAGAATAAGCCATCTCTCTTGGGTTTTAAACCAAATAAGACTAACCAAGCTCTGATACCAATTGTTAGGATCTGAGCAGCACTAAGAGGGGGGGGGGGCGGTGAATTAGTGTAGCAAATAAAACCCATAAATTTGAAACCGATTTCGGAAATAGTTGTTAGAAGAGAAATTTTGATCCAACGAAAATGATTCCAATAGAATGATTCAAGTGAATACTATCGAAGGTAGAGAGAAGGATATCGATAGATTTATAGCTAAGTAAAGAATAATATGCAATAATTAAAACTCACACATTCAGAGTAGTACACAGCGATGTATAGTGGTTCGGTCAAATGACCTATGTCCACTTCCGAAACCTCCTTCGATAAGGTTCCCAACTTTCACCATCAAATCTTCTTAAAGAGGAAGGACCAAGCACCCCTCTTACAAACTTTTACAGGTGATTCATACTCTTGTAGATCGTGGGAGGTGAACACTAAAGCTATCGAATACAATTTTGCTATAGCTTTGACTCAGTTTTTTTTCACTTCTCAAAGGTGCTTCGCCAGTTGAGAAGAGAGAGGTATTTATAGACTCAATTGGCTTTAGAAATGGAATAAAAAAAGTCACATCCCAGATTTCCAGTTGACCTTACTCTGTCAATGTACTAGGTGGTACCACCACCTGATAGAGTCCTCGGTCTCTATGGATTGATGGTACCACTGCTTGTCAAGTGGTACCACCGTTGATAGGTAATAACTCTTAACGGTACCATCGCTGACTTGGGGCGGTACCACCACCCACACCAATTGGGAACTAGTTCTTGGGGTGGTGCCACCACTCCAATATAGCGGTGGCCACTCCAGTCTGGCGGTGCCACCGCTAGACATGGTCTAGCAGTACTAAATGGGCCCTGAATCTAGCCCAATTCAATCCAAATAAGGCCTAGTTGACCCCTACTAGGGTTAATCAGGATTATCACCTAATTCTAATCCTAATTACGTGCTAACTACGAAATTGAAATATATTCCTAAGAAAATTTTAAACTGGCAACATCGAGGTTTCTTCTAGTGAGCTTCCGACGAACTTCCAGTGGACTTCCGACACACCCTCGGATTTCTTCTAATCAACTCCTAGCAAGCTCCCAGACTTTATAGTGAGTTCCTTGAATCTTTGGCAAGCTTCGGAACCTACTCAGTGAGCTCCACGAACCTCCGACGATCTTTCCTGTAAACTTTCGAAACCTTCGGCAAGTCCCCGATTCTTTCTCGGCTAGTTCTAGCAACTCTTCCGATGACTCTTCAGACTTCCGATGAACTCTTAAATTCCCAACATACTTAACTTTGACAATTCGTTTTATGTCTTCATTGCTATCATAGTTAATTCTACACACTTATCTCAGTAATATGGATTAGATCAAATAACTTATCAATTGATTTTATTATCAAAATATGAGATTCAACAAACAGTAGCTAAAGTTCTTTTAGTTCTAAATTTTGTAATTGATTTAATGCAAGCATGCTTAAGTCTTTTTATCCAAATACAAACATGCATCAATGTTTTAAACCAAAAAGCAATACGGAATTCATCAAGATACTCATTAATACTTCCTAAAACATACATGAAATTATTCTTGTTTAGTGTACAAGCATTAGATTTAAATTTAACATTTTATTCCTTTATCATAAAGCATGCAATTATCATGATGAAATATAATAATAATAATATTATTATTATTTTTAACTAATAAAATTATGAAATGAACTAAGTGATTTCATAATAAGGTAAAATGGATTTGATTGAGTTACTTACCTTGTTATCAAAAGCTATCAAGTCATAGTTAACCACCTCACCTTCGAATGCACTTGATTTTTCTTTGAGTGTTTTCTTCTTCTTCACTTTTGTACACTTGTCTTTGGAGTGCCCTGGCTTTTTATGTTCATAGCAAGTGGTTGTGTCCAGATTCAGTTCATTTTTATTCTTTAATTCTAGTTTTATGAACTTTTTAAAATTTATTATTAGGAGTTCAAGGTCATCATCATCACTTGAGTTATCAGTCAAGTGGTATTCTTTTATTCAAAGTGTCAGATCCTTCCTGTTCTTTGGAAGGTGGTTCTCATGTTCATCGTGTTTCAAGTAAGTCATTTCATATGTCATCAATGAGCCAATGAATTCTTCCAATGAAAATTTATTCAAGTCCTTTGTTTCTTATCTCATCATCACTTTTGGATCCTAACCTTTTGGAAGGGATCTTAGTATTTTGTTAACAAGATTAAAATCAGAAAAATATTTACTAAGACTTTTTAAGCTATTGATGATATTAGTAAAATGGGTATACATGTCACCAATAGTTTTGCTTGGTGCCATTCGAAACAAATCAAAATCATACATTAAAAGAATTGTTTTAGAGTCTTTTACTCTGCTTGTGCCTTCGTGTGTGACTTCAAGAGTATGCCAAATCTCATATGTAGTTTCACAAATTGAAATCTAATTAAATTTGTTTTTGTCCAAGGTATAAAATAAACCGTTCATCACTTTTGTATTTAATAAAAAAGTCTTCTTTTTCAAATCAGTCCATTCATTCATTAGTTTGGAAGACTTTTGAAAGTTATTTTCAAGGATATTCCATAAATTTAAATCGAAGGAAAGCAGGAAAACTCTCATTTGAGTTTTCCAATATGTGTAGTTCGTCCCATTGAACATGAGAGGACGAATGATAGAGTGACTCTCTTGAAAGCTGGAAAGAGCCATTTCTCTTAGTTGTTAAACCAAATGAGAAATAACATAGCTCTGATACCAACTATTAGGATCATAGTCAACACTAAGAGGGGGGGTGAATTAGTGCAGCGATAAAAACGTCATCGATTTTGAAAAACTTTGTTCGCTCAAAACTTTTGATGATTAAGTCCATATCAAAAATGCTTTAAACTTATGAGAGTAGTGAGTAAGTAAAGTGATTTAAACTTGTGAGAGCAGTGAGCAAGTAAGGTGATTTACAGTAAGGTAAATAGTAAAGAAAGGCAGCAAACTGATTTATAGTGGTTCAGTTATCCGACCTATGTCCACTCCTAATTTCTCCTTCATCAAGGCCACTGGCATCCATTAACTGATCTTCTTTCAACGGGAAAAGATCAACTATCCTTTATAGCCCTTTCTCTTTTTTACAAGTTTAGGAGATAACCTTTATAACCCCACTCACCCCTCTCTTAGACTTAACCAAAACTCAAAGATAGAGGAGAGGTTTTTCATACAATTATAATATAATTTTTTCTCTTTTTGTTCTCAGTTGGTGTGTTTTCTAACCAAAGATGAGATGAGTATTTATAGGCCCCAAGTGGATTCACACTTAGAGCTAAAATTTAAACCTCCCTGAGTTTTCAGGGTACTAGCGGTACCACTGCCTATATTGGGTGGTACCACCACCCAGTACACTCTGACACTAGGCGGTACCATCGCCCAGTTTGGCGATACCATCGCCTGAATTGGGAGGTACCACCGCGTAACACAGTCTTGGAAATTGTGTCTCGCAGACTAAGCCACCAGTAGTTCCATCGCTTGTTTAGGCGGGTGCCACCACCTAACCCACATGTTAGGTCACTATTTGGACCTTTCACTTGGCCCAACATAGCCTAAACTTAGGCCCAATTGGCCCCTAATTGAATTGGCCCAATTCCAACCTAATTACACCTAAAACCTACTTCGATCTAGATAATTATTATAAAGTTTAATAAAAGGTTATCTAGCATGTCATTGGTTCATCAAGCTCTTCATCAGATTCTTCGGTGCATTGTCCTCTCTTGTGTCCTATTACCTAATTGGCCAATTGACCTCCACAACTCCGATCTTTTTAGCGCAATATCCACTCTTTTTGGCCCAATGCCTGAACTGATCGTCCGAAGCCTTCTACCGATACGTCGATCGATCCTTTGGCTCGACGTCTAATCTTCTGACATGTTCCACTTCGGCCCAATATGAATTCTTCCTACTTTAATTGTCTCTTCCTGATCGAAGCTAGTCCTACGTCACTCAAAATACAGATCAGATCATAAATACTATCCATTGGTTTCATCATCAAAATATAAGATTCCATAGCTACCACCTGTAGCACCTTGAAAATAGGGGCTCTAGTGATACCATAACCTGCCAACTTTAATGCTAGGGGTACCATTGCCTGTAGCTTGGAAAAGTATATTTTTTCACTTTTCTAGCTCATATGCGGTTCCATCGTCAGTTTGATAGTGCTGCCACTTGCAGCACTTTTGGGTCACTAAACGGGCCTCACAATGAGCCCAAATTAGTGTCAATTTAAGCCCAATGAGCCCCTAACTGAGTTAGTAGAGTTATACTTAAAACTAACTCAATTTAAGACCTAACTACGATAATTAAGACCTAAACAATTATAAGACATGAATCTATGTTATCCGACATATCATTGGTTCTCCTGGTGAACTTTCAATGAACTCCCGGTGAACTTTCAATGAACTTTTGGCATATCGTCCAAACCTTCGTGTCTTGCCTAATCTATCAACATGTTGACTACTACAACATTTGTTCTCGATGCATTGTCTGCTTCTTTTGACCCGATGCCCAATCTTGACTCCAACCTAATGTCTGATTCTTCTTGCTTTAATTGTTTTGCCTCTTCTAGTCGAAATTAGTCCTGCATCACTTATCTTAAAGCACAGACCATATCACAAACTTATCAATTGATTTCATCATTAAAATATGAGATTCAACAATCTCTCCCTTTTTGATGATGACAACCAATTAATGATGGAGTTAAACTCAACTTCCCCTATCTATATGCCATATCAAAATAAGGTAAACTTGAATTCAAAAGGAATAATAACCATTGAATTCAAGTGAAACAATTTTGACCATATGTAACATATCATATCAAAATTTCATACATTGTGCAACATAGTTTCAAATCATCAAAATACAACATATACAATTTCATAATATTACAACTCATCATCACTTCATGAATGATACAAAAAATAAATCAACATCACTCTATATATAACATACATGACACCAAAATATTAAAATTTTCAATTATTCATCATTACTTACTTCTCCCCCTTTGTCATCAACAAAAAGGAGAAAAGTTCAATAAGTGAATTTTGAAACATGCAAGCTAGTACTTTAGCAAGTTTTACACCACTTTAGAACATGTAAACTAGCAAGTTTTAGAGATGGGAAGTTAAGCAAAATTTTTGCTTCTTGAAATAGCCAAGCTAGCACTTCTTTTTAGATATGCAAGCACTTTTGGTTCTCTTGAGACGTGCAAACTAACATTTTTGTTTCTTTCTTCCCTTTATCAGTAAAAAAGAAGGAAGAAGAGAAGAAGAGTTCATTGGTATAAAAATTTATATCATGAATGAATAAAAATAAAGGAATAAAAAAGATCAAGTTATAAATCTGAAATATCATGAATCATTTTGACAAGTCTTCTTTTGTAAATAGTGAAAGAGGAAGGAATCATAACAAATGATACCAAGGAATTATAGGAAATGATCATCACATGAAAAATAAAAGATCAAGTCATAAATTCAAAATATCATGAATCATTTTGACAAATCTTCTTTTGTAAATTGTGAAAGAGAAAGGAATCATAGGAAATGATACCAAGGAATCATAGGAAATGATCATCACATGCAAAATAAAAGATCAAGTCATAAATTTAAAATTTCATGAATCATTTTGACAAATCTTCTTTTATAAATTATGAAAGAGAAATGAATCATAGGAAATGATCTCGATTTAAAAGGAAAACTCAAGTTACGAAAATCGAGAAATCCAAAAAGTGTATAATAGGAACTCATGCATTCGGAAGATTTAGCATGTCTAATTCTCTTCTAATAAAATCAAATTGTTCCTCATTTAATGGTTTTATAAAAATATCAGCTAATTGATATTTTGTATCAATAATTTCTAAAGATATATCATGGTTATTAACTTGATCTCTAATAAAATGATGCCTAATATCAATATGTTTAGTTCTAGAGTATTGAATAAGATTTTTTATAGGAATATTTTTTAAGTGAATTCCATAATCTTCTAAAGTGATTTTTATCCATGTAACTTGTGCACAACATGCACCTGTTGCTATATATTCAGCTTCAACTATAGATAATGCAATAGAATTTTATTTCTTGGATAGGCATGGAGAATCCTTATGGCTTCAAGTCTAACCACAGGAGCGAAGGTTTCTTCATAATCGATACCTTCTTCTTGGTTGAAACCTTTAGCCACTAATCTAGCCTTGTTTCGAATCATGATACTAAGTTCATCTTGCTTTTTCTAAAGACCCATTTAGTGCCTATTACTAAATGGTCACTAGGTCTAGAGACAAGCTTTTATACCTCATTTCTCTCAAATTAATTTAACTCCTATTGCAATAACCCATGAATCATCTGTTTAATCTTAGATTTTGATGATGAAACTAATTAATTGTGTTTGTGATCTAACTACGTTTTGAGTGACATAGGACTACTTTCAGTTAAGATTAGATAATTGAAGCAGGAAGAATTGATGTTGCACCGAAGGAGAATATGTCAGAAGATTGGACATCGAGTAAGAGGATCGATCGACATATCGGCAGAAGGCTTCGGGCAAGGAATTCGAGCATCAAGCCAAGAAGAGTAGAGTTGCACCAAGGTGATTAGAGTTGCAGAGGACAACTGTCGATTGGGCAATAGGCCATAAGAGAAGATGATGCATCGAAGAATCGGATGAAGCGCCGATGGACCAATGACATGTCAGACAATAAATTTGATTAGCTTTGTAATAATTATCTAGATCAAAGTAGGATTAGGTTTAATTGGGTTGGAATTGGGCCAACTCATTTAAGGGCTAAGTGGGCCCGAATCAAGGTTGTGTTGGGCCATATGAAAGGCCCAAACAATGCCCTAGTAACATGTCAAGCGGTGGCACCGCCATGTTTGGCGATGGAACCACCTGAAGGCTCAGTCTTCTAGGCTGAGTGTGGGTAGTGGTACCACCAAGGTTCAATAGCCGAGGTTCTGCCTAGGCGGTGGTACCGCCTAGTATCAAGTAGTCTGGGCGATGGTATCGCCCAGCGTTAGTGTGCCAGGCAATGGTATCGCCAACACCTTGAAAACCAGGGTGATTCAAATTTAGGCTCTAAATTTGAATCCTCTTGAGGTCTATAAATACCCCTCTCATTCTTAGATAGACACACTAAATTGAGAACAAAAAAGAGAGAAAAATGCTATTAAAATCTTATCAAAATTCCTCCCCTCTAGTTTAGTGTTGGCTAAGTTTAAGAGAGGGGTGAGAGATCTTATAAAGGTTAACTCTTGAACCTGTAAAAGGATAATTGAGTTGTAAGGGTAGTTAGTCTTCGCTCAGTTGAAAGAAGACTAATATTGAAAGCCAATGACCTTGACAAAGGAGGAATCAGGAGTGGATGTAGGTTGGATGATTGAACCACTATAAATCAGTTTATATTTTACTTTACTGTTTTCCTTGCTGTAAACCATTTTACTTGCTGCTCTACATCTCTCATTTGCAATCTCTTTCAAGTTTGAAGCATTTTCGATATGCTTTAATCGAAACAATTTTTCATCGTACAAGTTTTTCAAAATCGCATAAATCAAATATTTTTAACCGCTACACTAATTCATCCCCCCCTCTTAGTGCCGGACTCGATCCTAACATCATCGTTTATAGCTTTGTTAATACATTTCGATTCAATTTGAGACAAAAAGATTACATTCACATGAATTTTTTTAAAAGAAGAACGAGTTTGAATATCTTTTGATGTATCTTAAATGATTAGCTCCTTAGGATGAGCATCTGCATACTTCCATTCCTTGGGTAAGGATTTTTTTGAAAGTAGATGAATCCGTTGATAGGGAGAGGAGAATTTTCATTTAAATTCAAGATATCAAAATCAAGATCATCATCAAAATAATTTTTCTTAAATTTAAAAATCTCATTAAAAATAACATGAATAGATTCCTCTATCACCAAAATTCTTTTATTAAAAATATAATAAGTCTTAGAAATAGAGGAATATCCAAGAAATATGCCTTCATCGGATTTTACATCAAATTTTTCTAAGGCATCTTTTTCATTTAAAATAAAATATTTACAACCAAAAACTTTAAAATATGAAATGTTGGGTCTTTTACAACCAAAGTTTATTCTCATGATAAACTTGAGAATAACCTTCCAAAGTTTATTATGTGCTATATATGTCATTTCGTAGGTCATCAAAGATCCGATAAGTTCTTCGAGTGAAAAATTATTTAAGTCCTTTGCTTCTTATATTGCCATTACTTTATGATCCCAACTTTTTGAAAGGGATCTTAGTATTTTATTAATAAGTTCAAAATTAGAAAAAAATTTACCAAGTGCTTTTAGACCATTGACATCTGTAAAATGGGTGTACATATCTCCAATGGTCTCGCTTGGTTTCATACGAAACAACTCACAGCTATGAACTAAAAGATTAATTTTTTACTCTTTAACCCTACTTATATCTTCGTGTGTGACTTCGAGTGTGTGCCAAATCTTATATACAGTTTTGCATATAGAAACCTGATTAAATTCGTTTTTATCAAGAGTGCAAAATAAAGCGTTCGTTGCTTTAGCATTCAAAGAAAAAGTCGTCTTCTTCAAATCATTCCATTCGTTCATTAGTCAGGAAGACTTTTCAAAATCGCTTTCAATAATATTTCATAAATCGAAATCCATAAAAAGTAAGAAGATTCTCATTCTAGTTTTCTAATATGTGTAGTCCGTCCCATTGAACATAGGAGGACAAGTGATAAAATGACCATCTTGATTGTCAGAAAAAGTCATTTCTCTTGGGTGTTAAATCAAACAAGAAAAACCTTAGCTCTAATACGAATTGTTAGGATCGAATCAGCACTAAGAGGGGGGGTGGGGGTGAATTAGTACTTTTAAAAAACTTTTATCGATTTGAAGATTCATTCGATAAAGCTTGTATCGAATAAACTTTTAAGCTTGAAAACATTCGTATGACTGTAATGTGCAAGTAAAGCAATTTGCAAAATAATTAAGTAGCAAAGAAGAGAAGACACACTAATTTTATAGTGGTTCGGTCGTCATGACCTACATCCATTCCTGATTCCTCCTCCATCGAGGTCATCAGCTTCTATTATCGACCAAGGGTGTATTGAACATATACCTCTTCTTCAATAAATCCATTATGAAATACTAATTTGATATTTATTTATAAAATTTTTTATTTCATTTGAGCTACTAGAGAGATAAGTAATCTTATTTTTTCCAATCGAACAACTAGTGTGAGTACTTATGCATATTTAATCTCATATTATCTTTTGTATCCCTTTGCAACCAATTGAGCCTTATATTTCTTTACTTTCCCTTGTGTATTTTCTTTTGTTTTGAAGATCCACTTAATACAAATTGCTTAATAGTCTTCTATAAGTATAGTAAGCTCCCATGTATCATTTTTAATAATAGCATAAATTTTCTCTTATAACTTATCAACATTTATCTTCTCTACAAGCTTGAAGGTAAATAGATCATATCCTATAAAAAGATAAAATAGAAAAAGCTCCTCATTGTTATTATCAATCATTCGAGTCACATTATCTAGCTTTTGAATTATTCGTGTCCTTCTTACAATCGAACTTTTTGAATCATGTGACCTAATAGATCTAGGTGATGATTAAAGTAAAGACTCTTTAGTACTTGCATATATTATATCATCATCTTCTAAAGCTTTCTTATATTGCTCATCACTTTTCTAGTTCTAAATATGTTGTTCATCAAATTCAATATTTCTTAATATCATAATTTTGTTTGTGATAGGATTATAGAGTTTGTAACCACTGGAATTCTCAGTATAACCTTACAAGTTGCATTTGTAACTTTTATTCTTAAGTTTTATTCTCTTTTTTTTAGTATCTTGATAAAACTCTAGGGTTTTATCTAAGAAAAGAGATAGGGATTTGATCGCTTCGAGGGGATCAGCCTCCTCTTGATCACTTCGAGGGGATCAACCTCCAAGTTAGCTAAAGGTTTTGAGTTGTATTTGATTGCTTGAGAAGAATAGCCAAAGGTTACTTAATCCTTAGTCAACTAGGACTATGAGTCCTAAAAAATAAAAATAAAAATTCTTAATTTGTTATATCAAAGGAATCTTAACAAACTCCTACTATAACTAGGAAAAATTAAATAGAAAAAAAGATTAATATCAAATCCCTAAAATTAAGGACTCCTAAAATTAAGGAATCCTATCATTTCTCGCCTATTCAAAATAGCCTTGTTCTTAAGGCTGAGCAGCAATAAATTCTAGAAACTTCTCTAATACTTCGTAAGACTCCTAAGTGACATCTTAAATTGATAAGTTGGCTCACTAAACAAGCACCTTAGTGATAGGATATTTATGATAAATCATGACACGTCGATTAAGTATGGCTTGAGGCAAGATTTGAACCTTATCAGTGAAAGAAATATCTAGTAAATGGTGTTGCACTACTTCATCCTCATCTAACTTCTTTTTAAGGTAAGAAATATAAAAAACTGGATGTATCTTAAAGCTTATTAGCAAGTCAAAGCGATAAGCAAGTGGGCCAATGCATTCCAACATCTTATAAGGCCCAAAGAATCGAGGAAATAACTTCATAGAAGACTGAACATTTATAGAAGTTTGCTTATAAGGCTAAAGTTGAAGAAAAACCCAATCACCTATTGCAAACTCTAACTCACTAAATGCTTATTAGCTTGTTGCTTCATTCTGACTTGTGAGACTACGAGATTATCTCTTAGAAGATGAATAATCTTATCCTTATTAAGTAATTCCTTATCCAATTGATCAACCTTAGAAAAAGGCATGCATTTTGTAATCATAGATGGAGGTCGATCATAAACCACTTCAAAAGAGTCATTTTAGTAGAGGAATAATAAGTGGTATTATATCACCACTACCCAAGGAAGTCATTTCATCTATTCCTTTGGTTTATCACTAGTAAAATATCTGAGATAGTTTTCTAGATATATGTTCACCACTTTAGTTTGCCCATATATTTGTGGGTGATAGATAGTACTCGATACCCTGCAAGTGGAAGAGCTCCTTCCAGAAGGTGCTTGTAAAAATTTTCTATTGATCACTAACAATAGAACGTGGAACTTCATACAACTTCATTATATTCTTAGCAAAGGTGCGAGTAATACTTGCAACAATATAAGGATGTCGTATAGTACAAAAATAAACATATTTTGTAAGATGATCCATAACTACAAGGATGGTGATTTTACCTTGTGATGGTGGAAGTCTATCAATAAAATCAATAGATATGTCAATCCAAGCATCATCAAGAATAGGAATAGGCTGAAGCAAACCAAGGGTAGCTATTGTCTCACCTTTGTAGCGTTGGCAAACATTACATTCTGCAACAAACTTCTTGATAGTTTTCTTCATACCCTTCTAATAAAAAAGTTGATAGATGCATTTGTATGTACGAAAAAATCCAGAATGATCCATAGTTGGTGATGAATGAAACTCCTTCAAAATTATATTCCGACAAAAAGAATTTGGTGACAAAACATTCTACACTTGTGGCGCAAATTTGTTAGATCCTAGCTGTAATTAGGAATAGAAGTTGGATTTTCTTCTAGCCTTTTAATAATATCTTGAATTTCAAGATCTTCTAACCGTTCACTCCTAATAAGTTTTAGTGTTTTGCAAGTAGAAATAGAAATAGTCGCTAGTTTAGCTTGGAACAATTAAAAACGTCGGGTGGGGTGGGGTGGGTTTGTTTGAATTAGTGCAACAATTAAAAACGTCGATTTTGGAAAACCATTTCAGTGAAAATATTTTGTTCGATGAAAATACGTTTCAACAAAAATATTGAACTTTGAATACATTCACAAGAGGATTGAGAAGAAGTAGGGCAGTTGTAGTATAGTAAAGAAGGTAAGTATTAAAAGTAAAGTATGCAGCAAGAAGAGAACACACCAATTTATAGTGGTTCTGTTGTCCAACCTACGTCCACTCCCGATACCTCCTCTAATGAGGTCATCGGCTTCCACTATTGATCTTTTTTCAAGGGCAAAGATCAATCACCCTTTTACAGAACTCTTTACAAGTGACTTACTTTCTTTATACAAGCTTCTAACACTTAGAATCAGTGGAGGTGAACTCTCAATGTTTACAAGCAATTTCAATATAGTTTCAGTTTTTTTGTTCACTTCTCTATGTCCAACAAGCTTAGAAGTAATAGGTATTTACAGGCCTCAATTGACTTCAAAAATAGAACAAAAAAGGTTTCATCCCAGATTTCTGGAGTACTAGCGATACCACCGTTTGTTCGGTGGTACCACTATCTGTTCTGGCGGTACCACTATCAGTTGACTCCGACACTGGGTGATACCACCGCTCAGTCTAGTGGTACTATCACCAGACAGAGTCCTAGCTACTGGAACTGGGTGGTACCATCGCCCAATCTAGCGATACCACCACTTGGCAGTTCATAACTACTTGACGGTACCACTGCCCAAACACTTGGGAAACTAAGCCCTGGGCAGTTCCACCACCCAGTCTGGTAGTGCCACTGTCAGACAGGGTTCAGTAACTTATTTGGGCCATGAGTCTAGCCTAAACTAGTCCAATTACAGGCCAAGTTGTCCCCTAAAAGAGTTAGTGGGATTACCACCCAAACCTAAATCTAATTAAGCCCTAACTATGAAATTTAAGGCATATACTAAAGCACGTAAGTTTGGTAGGTCAAAATTCTTTCTAACGAGCTTCCGATGATCTTCTGATGGACTTTCGATGAACTTTCTATGATCTTCCAATGGACTCCCGGTAAGCTCTTAAACTCACGACGATCTTCTTGGCGAGCTCCGATGAGCTTCTTTAGTGAGCTTCGATCTTCTCAACGTGCTCCAACGAACTTGTTGGCGAACTTCCGACGTACGTTTCGATAAGCCCTTGACAAACTCTCGGCCAATTCCGGCAACACTCCCGATGAACTCTCAGACTCCCGATGAATCATTCAATCTTTGACTCTGACACTATATTTGCTTTATGCCTTGATCACTATCGTAGTTAATCTTGCACACTTTTCTAAACATATAGATTAGATCAAATAATTTATCAATTGATTTCATCATCAAAATCCGAGATTCAATAATCTACCCCTTTTTGATGATGACAACCAATTGATTACGGAGTTAACCTTAACTTCCCCTATCTATATGCCATACTTGAGAAAAGACATTCTTGAATTCAAAACCTTCGAATTCAAGCACTAACCGATAAGTTACATACATTTCAACTTATCAACATGCACAACATGATGCTAAGCATGAATCTTCATCTCAAAACATGATATCATGCATTTATCATAATACCAAAACGATGTCAAAGCATGATAATCATTTTCAAGTCTGATATCAAATGATGATAGACATTCATCATTTCAAAGCATGATACCAACTTCAAATATGATATTTAGCATGATACAAACTTCAATTTCGATACCAAATGATAATTCATCATTTCAAAGTATGATACCAATTTCAATTAGGATATTGAGCATGATTCACATTTCAAGTTCGATACCAAATTATAATGATAGACATTTATCATTTCGATACCAAATCAAATACAATAGTAAGCATAAAAAGTTATTATTTTAAGTATAAAACTTTTTCAAGCATTCATGATACATTTCAAACGTTTACAATGCATTTCAAGCATTCATGATATATTTCAAGCATTTTATGATACATTTCAAGTATTCATCAATTTACCATTTTCTCCCCCTTTGTCATCAATAAAAAGGAAATGGGCAATCGTTACAAGCAAAATTGTTGCAATAGCAAGGTAATGACTTTTCATTTATGGCCAAGTAAAGAGGAAATGTACAAACTAGCACTACTCATGCTAGCATAGCTTTGAAGTAGGTAAGTTAGCAAAGATGAAAAATAGGTGAAAATGTCCACAAGAGTTCTTCTTGAAAAGGAAAAGAAAGAGTTCATTCATCAAGAAAAATCGAGTTATCAAAAATTTATGAATAATACACGGAAACAATCCATTCAAGCTATCGAAAATTTATTTCATCAAGAACTAAAGAACTCATAACATAGAAAGATATGAATAGAAGAAAAAGATTCACATCAAGAGCCAAGTGTATCATTTCATGACATATGAAATCCGTAAATAATATTTCTATCATATAAAAATTCATGAATGACACTTTTATCAAGTAAAGTCCATGAATAAAATTCATGAATGCCATTTCTATCAAATAAAATCTATACATAATCAATGCTAAAATTTGCACAAGAATGAAATCTATGAATGATACATTAGTCAATAAAATCTATGAATGAGGGGAGGGTTCTAAGAGTATCAAAAATGATCAAGTGATAGAGCAAGGGTACCAAAAATTCATAAAATAAATTTGATATCAAGATAAGAGGAAGATGATATGAAATAAATTCGATAAAAGCTCCATTTACAAAAGAACGAAAAAGTCCAAAAAAGTATACAAAAAACTCATGCATTCGGATAATTTAACATACCTAATTCTCTTCTAATAAATTCAAATTGTTCTTCATTTAAAGGTTTTGTAAAAATATCAGCTAATTGATGTTTCACATCAATAAACTCTAAGTTACATCATGATTGTTAATGTGATCTCATATAAAGTGATGCCTAATGTCAATATATTTAGTTCTAGAGTGTTGAATATTATTTTTTATTAAACATATTGAACTTGTGTTATCACATTTTATGTAAATATTTTTTAAGTGAAATTTGTAATCTTCTAATGTATTTTTCATCTATATAACTTGAGCACAACAAGCACTCGCTACTATATATTTAACTTCGACTATAGATAATGCAACCGAGTTTTGTTTTTTAGATGACCAAGAGACAAGTGTATGACCTAAGAATTGACATATTCCATATGTGCTTTTTCTATCTATTCTACATCCAGCAAAATCAACATCAGCATAAGTAATTAATTCAAAGATTTTGGATTTCAAATACCATAATCCTAGATTAGGGGTTTCTTTAAGATATCTAAGAATTCTTTTAATGATTTTAAAATAAAATAGCTTATGATTAGATTGAAATGTAGTACAAAGTCCTATACTAAACATAATGTCTGGTCTAGTTGCGATGAGGTATAAACAATATATCATACCCCTATAGGTTTTTTTATTAATGCTTTCTCCACTTTCGTCTATATCTAACTTAGTGGACGTACTCATTAGTGTATTGATAGCCTTTGAACTATCCATATTAAACTATTTTAGCAATTCTATTGTATATTTTGTTTGACTAAGAAAAATATCATCACTAAGTTGTTTGATTTGTAAGCCTAAGAAGAAAGTTAGTTCACCCATTAAGCTCATTTTGAATTCTTGGCTCATATGTAGAACCAAAAATAATATCGTCAACATAAATTTAAACTACAAGAAAATTATTTTTAAAATTTTTAATAAATAATATAGTATCGACATTGTCTTTGGAGAAATTATTTTGAATAAGAAAAGAGCTAAGTCTCTCATACTAAGCCCTTAGGGCTTGTTTTAATCTATATAGAGCCTTGGTTAGCTTAAACACATGATTAGGAAAAAGAGAGTTCTCAAATTTGAGCGATTGTTCAACATATACTTTTTTATAAATAAAATCATTTAGAAAAATACTTTTGACATCCATTTAAAATAATTTGAAATTATTACAACAAGCATAAGTAAGGAGAATCCTTTGGCTTCTAATCTTTCCACAGGTGCAAATGTCTCTTTATAATCGATACCTTCTTCTTGGTTGAAACCTTTGATCACTAATCTAGCCTTGTTTCTAACCACGATACCAAATTCATCTTGCTTGTTTCTAAAAACCCATTTAGTACTAGTCACTAAATGGTCACTAGGTCTAGGAATAAACTTCCACGCCTCATTTCTATCAAATTGATTCAACTCTTCTTGTATTACGATAACCCATGAATCATCTTTCAAGACCTCATCAATGCATTTAGGTTCAATTTGAAAAAGAAAAGCAATGTTAGCACAAAAAATTTTAAAGGAAGAACGAGTTTGAACACCTTTTGATATGTTTCCTATGATTAGCTCCCTAGGATAAGCATCTACATACTTTCATTCCTTAGGTAAGGATGTTTCGGAAGAAAATGCATCCAAGTTGCTAGTAGGAGGAGAGATTTCATTCAAATTTAAAGCATCAAAATCAAGATCATCATCAAAATAATTTTTCTTAAATTTGAAAACTTCGTTAAAGACAACATGAATATATTCTTCTATAACCAAAGTTCTTTTATTAAAGACACAAAAGGCTTTAGAAATAGAAGAATAACCAAGAAAAATGTTTTCATCATATTTTACATCAAACTTTCCTACGACATCTTTTTCATTTAAGATAAAGCATTTACAATCGAAAACCTTAAAATACGAAACATTGGGTTTTTAGGTATTCTATAATTCATAAGGAGTTTTAGAAAGTAATAGTCGTACTAGAACCCTATTCATGACATAGCATGTCGTATTAACGGCTTTGGCCAAAAAATATTTGGGTAGACTATGTTCGTTCAACATGGTTCTTGTCATTTCATGTAAGCTCCTATTCTTTCTTTCAACTACTCTATTTTGTTGAGGATTTCTCGAAGTAAAGAAATTATGGTTGTATCTATTTGATTCACAAAAGTTTTAGAAATCACAGTTTTGAAACTCTCCACTATGAAAACTACGAATTGATGAAATCATAAAGCCTTTTTTATTTTGAATAAGTTTACAAAATTTCAAAAAACACTTAAAGCAATCACTTTTGTGTGCCAAAAAGTATGTCCAAGTGTATCTACTATAATCGTCTATAATTATAAAGGCATATTTGCTACCTCCTTGGCTTGTTATATCAATTAGTCCAAATAAATCCATATAGATCAATTGCAATGGTCTAGAGGTGCTTATTTGATTTTTGATTTGAAACTATTTTTTATTTATTTTTCTAGTTGACATGCATCACACACTTTGTCTTTGACAAACTTAATGTTAGGAATATCTCTTACAAGTTCTCTAGATGAGATTTGAGATATTAGTTTCATGTTAGCATGACTTAGTCTCCTATTCCAAAGCCAAGCATCATTGTTTAAAACCGAAAAGTATATTTCATTACAAAGATCATCAATATTAATAGTGTAATCGATGTATTTTTATGTGGTTTTTCAATAATGCAAGTATTAGATTCAAATCTTATGATGTATCCTTTATCACACAATTGCCTAATACTCAAAAGATTATGCTTTAAGCCATCTACTAACAACACATCTTCAATCAAAAAGTTTGATTTGTTACATATAGTTCCTTTGTCAATGATTTTACCCTTGATGTTCTCTCCGAAAGTGACATACCCTTCGTCTTGGCTAGTGAGCTTAGAGAATTAAGTTGGATTTCCGGTCATGTGCTTTGAGCATCCACGATTAAGGTACCATCTCTTGTTCCTAACTTGTGATTGTAAACATGTCTACAAAAAAGGGTGATTTTTAGGTATCCATTTCACTTTGGGTCCCTAAAAAATTGATATACTCAACTTGTCATTTTGTATAAAGTTCTTTGTGGTACCTTTAGAAATCTAAATTAATTTGTGTGGACTATATTTCTTAAATGGACATTTATGAGCATAATGTCCAAGTTTGCAACAAAAATTGCATTTAACGCTAGGTGAAACATGCAAGGTATGTTAAATCTCGGATTTTGATAATGAAGTCAATTGATAGGTTATTTAATCTAATTCATATTATTGAGATAGGTTATTTAATCTAACTATGATAGTAATGAAGACATAAAGCAAATTACTAGAGTCAAGTACGCTGGGTGTTCAAGAGCCCGTCGAAAGTCCGAAGGATCATCGGAAGTGCTGCCAGAATTGGCCGAGAATGGATCGAGGAATTGTCGAAGGTTTCAGAAGTTCATCGGAAGGTTCGTGGGGCTTACTGAGAAAATTCAAAAGCTTGCCAGAAGATTCATCGGAACTCACCATAAAGTCCAGGAGCCTATTGGGACTCCGCTAGAAGATATCCGAGGGTGGATTCAAGTTCATCAGAAGTTTGCCGGAAGCTCACCTAAAAAAGACTCAACGTCACCATATTATAATTTGTATAGAAATATGTTTCAATTTCATAGTTAGCATGTAATTAGGGTTATGATTAGGTAATAATCCTAATCAACCCTTGTATGGGCCAACTAGGCATTAACTAGACTGAATTGGGCCAGATTCAAAGCCCAAACTATAACATTTAAGGCATATACCAAAGCACATAAGTCTAGTAGGTCAAAATTCCTTCTAGTGAGCTTTTGACAATCTTCCAATGGACTTCCGATGAACTCTTAGTGATCTTCTAGTGGACTCCCGATAAGCTCTTGAACTCACGATAATATTCTTGGCGAGCTCTGATGAGCTTCTTTGGTGAGCTTTGATCTTCTCGACGAGCTTTGGTGAACATTCGATGTACATTTTGACAAGCTCCCAACGAACTCTCGACCAATTATGGCAACACTCCAAATGAACTATCGGACTCCCGATAAACTCTCAGACTCCCGATGAACTCTCGGACTCCCGATGAATCATTCGATCTTTGACTCTGGCACTATATTTTGCTTTATGCCTTGATCACTATTGTAGTTAATCCTACATACTTTTCTCAACATATAGATTAGGTCAAATAATTTATCAATTGATTTCATCATCAAAATTCTAGATTCAATAACTTTTAATAATAACTAATGAGTACCAATAATCCTCTTAGAGCCTTAATCGATTTTGGAATTGGCTAACCTTTTATTGCCTAAATTTTAGAAGGGTCAACTGTAACACCCTTTTGGGAAACAATATGGCCAAGATATTCCATCTCCGATTGCGTAAAGTTGTATTTTGATTTTTTGACAAAAAGATAATACTCATGAAGGAGGATAAAGAAAATCCACAAATGTAATAAACAATTTTATGAAGATAGACTATATATCATAATATCATCAAAGAAAATCATAATAAACTTAGCCAAGAGGCCACTTTCAGCTTTGGCCGAGAGCTCTAGAAGATGCTATCGGCTTGGCCACCTGCAATAATCTGAGAATAGCCATGTTGCTTTCGACCAAACAGAGGAGATCCCCTGCAACTAGGGATTCCTATCTACAAGGGGAACCCTTGGCGGCTAGGGTTTCCTAGTTGCCTAGGAGTCCCTATGGCTAGAGATTCCTAGTTGCATGGGGCAAACTAGTAGCCAGGGTTTCCTAGCCGCCCATGACTACCCTGCAGCCAAGGTTTCCTAGCTGTAGAGGGGACCTTGGTGGCCAAGGATTCTTGGCCGCCCAAGGCTTCATATAGCCAAGGATTCTTGACCACAAGGGTAACGAAACCCTTGCCACATGGAGCACCCTATATGGTGATGTGTATATGTGATGTGTGATGTGAACGGATAATCACGGACTATGTGACATGATGTATGTGTATATTGTGATATGATTATTATTATTGGGGCTTGTGAGCCTCTATTTTTTTTAATTTATTATTGGGCTTGCATGCTTGTTACTATGTTGTAATTACATGAAGAGACGCATGAGGAGTGTGGAGATGATAACGAGACCCACAAGGTTGAGACAGATGATCGCAACACATGGAGATGTGTCGAGATGCCGACGTAACTGATGAGGACAAGATGGATGATCACAAGGCATGGATATGTGCCATTGTACACATAAATCATAATATGAGTGATTGAGCCCATTAACTCGGGCTTGATCATATTCAGCTATGGTCCATGATCATCTGGTGTGATTGTTCATGTGATATGTGATTGATTATACACCTACTAGATATGTATATTTATTTACATGCAATGCAAATATATACTAAATATATGTGTGTGCGTCTGACACATCATATTAGGAGACCGAATCAAAATGCCCTTTCACGATAATATTAAGTTTATAAGTGAGTCAATTAAATTGACCCACGTGGCCTTTCATTGTTATAGGGAAAAATCGATTCCCGACATAGGTTGAGTTGGTCAAGTCCCTAAAGACTCACCTAAATTATGATTCAAGATATTGTTTACAACATAGAGATATCACCGGTGACCTGAGGATGTGGTATGCTTGGTCAATTCTCTCGAGAGCATATCATCGAATCAGACTTATCTTGTAACGATGGTAATGACTTAATTGAATATCATGGTTGGTCGAGTCCCTCGAGACCATGATAGTTCGGAGGCTGAACAGGACGTGAATTATAAGGAGCTGTGATCAACAAGAGTTGCCTACTTTTTCGGGCTTAGTGTTATTGGTTGACTCCCTTGAGGTTACACTAAGATGTCGATTAGATCCCAATCCCCATTAAAGATTTGCCAAGGGTCTCCGATTCATATACTAGAGAGAGTTGTGTTTCACAAGAAAATAGTAGGAGTAGATTAAGATACAAGTCCTTATCTTTATTATTTACTCTTATGTAAAATCTGTGTTATTTATTTTTTTACTGCATCTTTATTTTCAGAACATTTTATTTTTAAATTCCTTACATGATATACTTGATGTCAACTGTCTTACTAGTCCAAACTACATGGATTAGCTCTACAACTTGAGAATCATTCTCACGGTAGAGAAAATCATGTATGTCCTTGACATAGTAATGCCAACGCCCGAGAAAGGGGCAAGTGAAGATGAGATCGTTTGCTATGTAAAGTACTTAGACGGTTCCACTCTTGCTTAGTATTACATATTGAGCTCCATGACTCTCGAGTTATAGAGGCTGCATAAAAAGATGGATGTCAGATCTATTCTCCTACATCTCCATAAATTATTTAAGGAACAAGGAAGAGCTCACCGATATGAGATATCCAAGAGTCTCTTCTGCGCTAGGATGATTGAGAGGACACTGGTTCAAAACTATATTCTCAAGATGATTAAGTGGACAGAGAAGCTCATAGGTCTAGGAATGGTTATAGAGGATAATCTGTGTGTGGATCTTATGCTTCAATCCTTTCTAGACTCCTTTTCTCAATTCATTATAAATTTTAATATGAATAAGCTTAAGGTGACTCTCCGTAAGCTCCCTAATATGTTGAGAGAAGCAGAGAGCACCATCAAGAAAAAGAAGCTAGTTCTCTATTCTGATGAGACTAGAAAGAAAAGGAAGGCAAAGAAGTCCCTTAAGAAGGGCAATGGCAAGAGCAAATTAGATAAAGCAAAAGTTGCTAAGAAGGACCCAGTAAAAGACAAAGGTCAATACTTCTACTATGGCAAAGACGGACATTGAAAGAGAAACTATAAAGAATACCTTGCAAAGAAAGTAAAATAGAAGCTCAAGAAAGCTTCAAGCACATTCATGATTAGTCTCCATTTATGATAACACATGGGTATTAGATATTGGTAGTGCTTATTACATCTATAATTTGTTACAAATTTTGACAAATCCTAGGAGATTGGTGAAAGGTGAGATGGACCTCAAAATGGGGAATAGAGCAAAAGTTATTACAATGGCTTTGGCAAGGTCACCCTATATCTATTTGGTGGAGCTACTATTGTATTGGATGCAAGTTACTTTGTTACTTCTATTATCAAAAATATTATTTTTATTTTATATTTGATATTTAATGGATATAAATTAGTTTTTGAGAACAATGATTGTTCAATAATATTAGATGATAAGATCATCACTAGATAAATATTGTATAATGATTTATTTATGCTAGATATTGCTCCACACATTATAAATGTAAGTATGTCTAAGAGAAAATAAGATGAGGTAAACAGTGTGTACCTCTGACATTGTAGGCTAGGTCAAATCTATGAAAGAAGAATCCAAAAATTATTGAAGAATAGATACCCAGATCTATTCGACTATGAATCATATGTAACTTACAAGCCTTACCTTAGCGAAAAGTTGATCAACTTGTCATTTAGTGGAGCTGGAGAGAGAGCTACTAAGTTGCTAGAACTCATACATAGTGATGTATATAGTCTCATCTCGACTCAGGCTATAGGAGGTTATTCTTACTTTATTATATTTACTGATGACTTTTCTAGGTATGGACATATATACTTGATAAGTACAAGTCCAAGACATTCGAGAAATTCAGGGAATATAAGAATAAGGTAGAAAACCAAACTAGAAAGAGTATTAAGACTCTTCAATCATATTAAGGAGGTGAGTACTTGAGTATAGAATTCACCATCACTGTATCCCTAGTGTTAGAAAGGAGGAATCGTATGTTGTTAGACATAGTGTCATTCATGATGAGTTTCACCAATCTACCCATATCATGAAGGGGATATGCCATAGAGTCTATAATTTACCTTTTGAATAAAGTTCCAACTAAGTCGATAGTGTCTACACCATATGAGATATGAACAGAAAAGAAACATGATCTTAAGGTTGTTAAGATTTGGGACTGTCCTGCCCACATTAGGAGACACAACCTGGACAAGTTGGAATCCAAGATATAATGATGCAAGTTCGTGAAATGCCCCAAGGAAACTAGGATACCCTATCATAAGAAGGGCAAGGGCAAGAGCAAGGGCAAACCGGGTAAAGCAAAGATTACTAAGAAGAACCAAATAAAGGACAAAGGTCAGTGCTTTCACTACAGCAAAGATGGGCACTGGAAGAAGAACTGTAAAGAGTACCTTGCAGGGAAGGCAAAACAAAAGCTTGGAGAAGTTTTAAGTATATTCATGATCTGTCTCCATTTGTTAGATTCTTATGATAACACATGGGTATTAGATACTAATAGTGCTTATCACATCTATAATTTATTGCAAGTTCAGGTAAAACCTAAGAGATTTGCAAGAGGCGAGATAGACCTCAAGATGAGCAATAGAGCAAAAGTTGTTGTAGTGGCTATTGGCGAGATCACCCTACATCTACCTAGTGGAGCTACTATTGTATTGGATACATGTTATTTCATTCTCTCTATTATCAAAATATTATTTTTATTTTATGTTTGACAGTTAATGGATATAAATTAGTTTTTTAGAATAATAGTTGTTCAATAATGTTGGATAATAAGATCATCACTAGAGGAACATTGCATAATGGTTTATTTGTGATAGAAACTACTCCATATATCATGAATGTATGTCCAAGAGGAAATGAGATGAGGTGAACAGTGCATATCTATGGCATTCTAGGCTAGGTCATATCCACGAAGAGAGAATCTAAAAGTTGCTAAATAATGGATACCTAGATCCATTCGACTACGAGTCATATGTGACTTGTGAGTCTTGCCTTTATGGAAAGTTGACTAACTTTCCATTTAGTAGATTTGGAGAGAGAGCCACTAAATTACTAGAATTTATACATAGTGATGTATGTGGTCCCATGTCAACTCAAGCCATAGGAGGTTATTCTTACTTCATTGCATTCACTGATGACTTCTCTAGATATGGATATGTGTACTTGATAAAGTACAAGTTCGAAGACTTCAAGAAATTAAGGGAATATAAGAATGATGTAAAAAACTAGACTAGAAAAAATATCAAAATTCTTCGATCAGATTGAGGAGATGAATACTTGAGGACAAAGTTTACCTAGTTCCTCAAGAACTATAGGATTCTGTCCCAATAGACCCCTCCTTATACACAGCTCAATGAAATATCAGAAAGGAGGAATCACACACTATTATATATGGTGTTGTCCATGATGAGTTTCATCGACCTACCTATCTCATTCTGGGGATATGCCCTATAGTCTGTAGCTTACCTTCTGAACAGAGTTTCAACTAAGTCGATAGTGTCTACACTGTTAGGAAATTTGGGGTGACATCACATGCGCAGCGAAAGAATAAAAAAGAAAATTATCAGATTTTCATAGAAAAAAAAGGTTTCATTATTGTGCGACAGATTGGTGCGCAAAAATCACAAAACCAAAAAATTTTGCGTATAAGAAAGATGTGTTACCTAGGGAGATCATATATCATTGAAATCCTACAGATCTGTGAGAGAGGATGAACGTGGTCAACTATTCTCCTCTTTAGCGATGATCCACATGGTAGGGGTTGTGAAGACACTCCTTAAAGGGAGAGGAGAATAGGAGGTGGTAGCCAAGATAGGCCTTAGCCTATGGGCCTTTGGTTCCCTCCTATTTATAGAGGTCCCTTGTCAACTTAACCTTAGTGGATCCTATCTTATTGGGTGTTGGATCTCCATTCAATTACCCAAGCCTCTTAGATTAGTGGATCTCTACCCAATAATCTCTCATAGGCTCTTATTAGATCTCATCCATTGAATCCAATAATTCAAGGGCTTATCGGATATCTAATAAAATAAGGGCTCTAATGGATATTATATATCTGAACCTCTACTCGTCATAGTACCTACCAAATGTGTATGACCCTCTAGGTTCAATATCGAGCTGGTCATGAGTTATACCTATCAGAACTCATTCTAATTTAGTGAATTATTATCATCATAATAATTCACTCGACTCATCGACTACAAATGTACTAAGCCACTACGTCGAAGTCCTTAGACGATATAGGAAAATCCAATCCTTTGGATCTATCAGTCTTCAGTTATCATGTGTCTATAGTCCCTCATCTATCTAATATCCCAGAAACTATATACTAGGTATAGTGCTGTCAGACCCAAACAGTTTCTACTTGAGTCTCACTCTAATCAGATTCTTGTGGAGAGCTCTTTCTCTCTTAATCCGAATGACTCTGACTAGGGATTTGCTTGAGAAAGAACACATGTGATATTTCTCTCATGACACCAAGAGTAGATGATCCTCTATTGATACTTAATTGCACTCATAAGATCAACTATATTCCCAATAGCTGACTGTGCTATATCTGAAACTTCCAAACCTATAAGTTTGGTATCAAAAAGTGGAGTACTCATGCAGGACATCCTTGGTGTCTCAAGTCTAAGGATAAAATACACCACTAGGACTACGAAATCACTATCTAACAATATGGTATAATCAATCAACTTTCGATAAGTAGATCAATCAATGAACTCATTCTCCAATGAGCACTTGTACTATATCCCTAGTATTCCCACACGAGCAATTATGAGACCAGCCGCTTCCATCATATGGATGGATATATAGTACACTAGTTTGTCCAGTTATCTCGATGTCCTTCTCGAGTAACCCATGACCAAGATTATTTAGGGTCTGTATTTAAAGGTGAATCTGTCTCATTATTATAATCACATCATGATTTGATTCTCATTGTACAGATCCATAGACATCATAATATATATATATATATATATATGCAGTAAGAAATATAAAATGAGAAAAAAATCAAATAATTAATAAGCAAAAAGAGTGCATATTATATCACATATACCATCACTTACGTGATTGGCTTATAGGGCACCTATAACTAGCAATCTCTCTCTTGACCTAAAGCCAATCACCTGCATGTCTGATTCCTATCAAACTCCTGTAATGCTCAAAGATAATCTGAGACAATGGCTTTACAATATTATCTTCAGATGGAACTTGTTCCACTATTATATCTCCTCGAGCCATGATCTCTCTTACTAGATGGAACCTCCTCAGAATATGCTTAGACTTCTGATTAGACCTAAATTCCTTCGCTTGAGCAATCACTCGATTATTGTCGCAATATAAGGGAATCGGCTCCTTGCTACCCGGTGGCATGACTCTAAGATCTATGATAAACGTTTTCATCCAAACTCCCTCTTTTGCTACTTCTGCCACAACAATATACTCCGTCACTATGGTGGAGTCAACAATAGTATTTTATTTGGAACTCTTCTAGCACATTGCTCCTCCATTCAAGGAGAACATATATCTTGAATTAGATTTACTATCATCAACATCGGACTGGAAACTTAAGTCCGTGTAGCCCTCAACCTGGAGACTACCTCCTTTGTATACCAATAAAAGATCCTTAGCCCTTCTCAAGTACTTAAGGATACACTTTACTACTTTCTAGTGCTCCAAGCCTAGATCTGTCTGATACCTGCTCGTACACTCAGAGCATGCACTATATCAGGCCTTGGTACATAGCACAACATATATGATTGATCCTATCACTGAGGCATAGGGTATCCTATCCATGTTTGTTCTTTCTTTAGGAGTATTTGGGGACACACTCCTAGAAAGTGATATTCCATGTCTTATCAGTATGAGACCTCTCTTAAAATTTTTTATACTGAACTTTTTGATAATGACATCTATGTACCTGGACTAGGATAAGCCAAAGATCCTTTTAGATCTATCTTTATAGATTTGAATCCCCAAAAGTAGGATGCTTCCCTTAAGTCTTTCATGGAGAAGTGTCTAGATAGACAAGCCTTTACTATAGAGAGCATTCCTACATCATTCTGTTAGAACCCTTATAGATTCTGAGCTTGGGGTTGATCTCTTTAGGGGATCAACCTCCTTGGAACTCTATAGGGGTTACCCCCTCTAAGTTGCTGCTCAAAGGCTGATAAAAGGATTAATCTATTCATCATAAAAAGAGGGTGAATAAATGGCTATTTATAGGGCTTCTAAATCTCAACTCCTAATAGGACTCCTATTCAAGACTCCTACTTCTAATCAACTTCTCCTACTTAAGACCCCTACTTCTAATCAACTCCTAATACTTCTCTAAGAAGCAACCTCCAAAGTAATCCTAACCTAGCTGGCCTATTCACCTCTTTAATAGGGGTCGGCTAGATAGGATTTACATGAATGCCCTTAGGATTTATATGTTTGTCCCCTTCAATGAAACTAAATTAGGACCCTCCTAGCTAGAGTCCTAACAGACCCGCCCTTTCAAATCAGTCTTATTCTCGAGGCTAATGCTCCATAAATTCTGAGAATTTGATCTTCAAGTCATAATAATTTTCCCAAGTGGCATCTTTTGTTGGTAGGTTCGCACACTGTATTAGTACTTCAGTAGTGGGTCGTCATCGTTAAGTCATGATCCATCGATCAATAATGGCACTCGGCTAGGTCTGGAGCTCTCTTGGGTATTCATATTTAGTAGGTGGCTTTGGGCTAACTCGTTTTGTTCCAACTTGAGCTTCAAACATGATATATAGAAGACTGGATGGATTCGAGAGCTGGCGGGTAAGTCCAATCTATATGCTACTACTCTGATGCACTCCAAAATCTAGTAGGATCCATAGAACCGAGGTGAAAGCTTCATGGATGCTCTGGTCTGGATTGATGTTTGCTTATATAGTTAGAGCCATAGGAAGACCCAATCTCCTTCTGAAAATTCTCTTTCGCCTTTGTGTTAATCATATTATTGTTTCATCCTTACTTGAGCTGTAGTGAGATAATCTTTTAATAACTTCAGTATTTTATCTCTGTCTTGTAGTTCCCTATCTACTTGTTCTTCTTTAGAGGTACCCAATATATATTTTGGGATTACAGGAGGAGGTCGGTCATACATAGCCTTATTTGGAGTACATTTTGTGGATGAATGATAAGTTATATTATACAACCACTAGGCCTAGGAAAGCCACTTTTTCCACTCTTTTGGCCAATCACTGGTGAAGCATTTGAGGTATGTCTCCAAGCACCTGTTTACCACTTCAGTCTGGCCGTCGGTTTGTGCGTGATATGCCGTACTCATCTTCAATTTAGTGCCCTGTATCTGGAACAACTTTGTCAAAAATTTGCTCATAAAGACCCTATCATAATCACTTACAATAGATCTCGGCATCCCATGCAATTTTGTAATATTCTCCATAAAAATTCGAGCAATAGTAGAGGTAGTGTAGCGATTAGAACAATGCAAATGTAAGCATACTTTTATAAGGCAATCAACCACGAAAAGAATTGTACCTTTTCCTTGTGATGAGGGAAGCCCTTCGATGAAGTCCATTGATATATCAGTCCATATTAAGTCTGGGATGGATAGAGGTTGTAGCTTTTCGGGACTTGTCATTGTCTCACCTTTATGTCATTGACATACATCACATTATGCTACAAATTCAGCAATAATATTTTTTATCCCTACCCAATAGAAATTTTTCTTAATTCTCTTATAGGTTCTAATGAACTCAGAGTGCTTAGCCATAGGTGTAGAATGCATCTCTTGAAGGATAGTCTTTATGCAAGTAGAATTTGGCACAAGCACAATGTGTCCCTTATAACACAAGTCTTTTGAGTCCCAATTGTAATGAGCCACGGAGCTTGGTGCTTCCTCTTATTTTTTTATGATCTTACTGGTCTTCGAATCATCTTGCCATTCCCTCCTAATATCCTCAAGAAAGTCACTAGTCGAAAGTGAAATGACCGAAAATTCAGCTTGCTCGGGTAGCCGCGAAAGCGCATCCGCAACAATATTCTCTTTCCCCTTTTTGTAAGTTATTTCATAATCATATATCAGAAACTTTGTTACCTATTTTTGCTACTCAAGGGAAGATATCTTCTGCTCTAAGATATATTTTAGGCTTTTATGGTCGTTCTTGATTTGAAAGCATCGTCCGATCAAGTATGGTCTCTATTTGGCCACTACATGCACAATCGCAAGCATCTCCTTGTTGTAAATAGTCATCTTGAGATGAGAAGGAGATAATGTTTTACTAGTATAAGTGAGGGGGCAGCCATCTTGCATTAGTACAACACCAATTCTGACTCTAAAGGCATCGACTTCAATAATAAAAGTCTTATCGAAGTCAAGTAGTGCTATGATAGAACCCCAGAGGAATTCTATAGAGATTGATCTTTGAGGGGGATCAACCCTTGGAACGCTATAGAGGTTCCACCCTCCAAGTAGCCTGGTGGCTGCAATTGTAGATTGATCTTTCTTATTCCAAAGAGGTGGAGGCTACAAGCTTATATAGAGCTCCAAACCCTAGCCCTAGGGGCTGCTTCCTAAGTGAACTACCCAATTTACCCTCAACCTTAGCGGGCCGGCCCAGTAACAAGGGGGGCGGCGGCTAAGAAGCCCAAAGTCCCAAATATAAACCCTAGCCTCTCTTTTTTATAGGATAGAGGCGGCTAGGTGGGGTTTATTACATTCTCACAGGGTTTTTATTAGCTATTACATGGTTGAGTAGGACCTAACCCTGCTAGGGTCCTATCAAGCCCGCCCTCTTCAAATCAGCCTTGTCCTCAAGGCTGGGGTTCCATGAACTCGGGCGGGACTTGACTCTCATATGATTCCCATGTGGCATCTTGAGTGGTAAATTAGTCCAATGTACTAGTACTTCAAGAGAGGGCGTCGACGACGTATCACGACTCTGCTGGTCGAGGATGGCTTGTGGTTGGGCTTGAATATTTCCATCATCGGTGGTGTTGGGCGGTTGGATCAGGGTGTCTCGTGTTCTCCCAACTTAGGCTTCAAGCATGACACGTGGAAGACAGGGTGAATTTTGGCATCTTGGGTAATTTAAGTCTGTACGCCATAGCTCCAATACGCTCTATGATCTGATAGGGCTCATAAAAATGTGGAGATAGCTTCATGGAGGCTCGTGTGTTGATGGATAGTTGCTTGTATGGTTGTAGGCGAAGATAAACCCAATCTCCTACTAAAAATTCTCTTTCACTTCTTTGTGTGTCGAAACCTGTCGCTTCATTCTAGCTTGAGCAAGAGAGAGATTATCCTTTAGCATGTTTGTTGGAGTTTGTCCTTGTCAATTAAATCTTGGTCAACCTGATCTACCTTAGCTGAGAGCCAATTACATACTTTGGAATCACGAGAGCAGACCGACCATATAATGCTTCATATGGGGTACATTTTGTAGATGAATGATATGTAGTATTGTACCACCATTCGGCCCAGGGAGCCATTTCGTCCACTCCTTTGGTCGATCACTAGTGAAACACCGAAGGTATGTCTCTAAACATCTGTTCACCACTTACATTTGGCCGTCGGTTTGTGGATGGTATGCAGTGCTCATCTTGAGTTTGGTGCCTGAACTGAAATAACTCGGTCCAAAATTTACTAGTGAAGATCCTATCACGATCACTTACAATGGACCTTGGCATCCCATGCAGTTTAACAATATTTTCTATGAAAATCTGAGCAATACTAACAGCAGTGTAGGGATTGCGCACAGCACAAAAATGAGCATATTTAGTAAGTCGATCAACCACCACAAGGATTGTGCTTTTACCTTTGAAGGTGGCAGCCCTTCGATGAAGTCCATGGAGATGTCACCCACACCGAAGTGCGGTATGGGCGGTGGTTGTAGTTTCACTGGACTTGCCTTTGTTTCACCCTTTTCTTTGTTGACATACATCACATTGTGCTACATATTCAGAAATAATTTTTTCATCCCTTTCCAATAAAAGTTTTGCTTCACTCTTTTGTAGGTTCTTAGAAATCTGGAGTGCCCCTGCTAAAGGTGTGGAGTGCATTTCATGCAGAATGACTTTGATGCAAGGGAGTTTGGTATAAGCACAATACGACCTTTATAGCGTAGATCCTCGAATCCCAAGTATAGTGAGCTATTGCACTTGGATCCTCCTCCAATTTTTTGATGATGTTGCTGGTTTCTGGATCCTTCTTCCATTCTTCCCTAATGCCCTCGAGGAAGCCGGTGGTAGGAAGAGAGATAGCTGAAAATTCAGCTTGCTGAGGGAGCCGTGAGAGTGCATCTGCAACAACGTTTTCTTTCCCCTTTTTATAAATAATTTCATAATCAAATCCTAGAAGTTTGGTTACCCATTTTTGCTGCTCCGGGGATGATATCTTCTACTCCAAAAAGTACTTAAGGCTTCTATGGTCGGTTTTAATCTGAAATCGTCGGCCAATCAGGTAGGGTCTCCACTTTGTTACTGCGTGCACAATGGCGAGCATCTCCTTATCATAGATAGACATTTTTTGATGGGTGGGAGACAATGCCTTGCTAGTGTATGCGAGTGGTCGACCATCTTGCATGAGAATAGCTCAATTCCAACTCGGATGCATCACCTCAATGATGAAGGGTCGGTGAAATCTGGTAGTGCTAGCACCGGTGTTGTCATCATGGCTGCCTTAAGTCTATCGAAGGGGCGGAGGCTTTGTTCGACCATAGGAAGGCATCTTTTTCAATAGAGAAGTGAGGGGGCACTAATCTTCCCATAGTCCTTCACGAATTTTCGGTAGTAGCCCGTTAATCCAAGGAACCCACGCAGCAATTTCACATTTGTAGGTTTCGCCAACCTTGCATTGCTTCATTTTTGTTGGGTCTACGGCCACTCCTTCTTCTGATATTATATGCCCAAGGTACTCTACTTTTCTTTGAGAAAGCTGCATTTTGATAGCTTAACAAAAGAGTATTCTCTCGAAGGATCGTCGAGAATAATTCGCAAGTCTTGAAAGTGAGTCTCAAGAGAAGGGCTGTAAATGAGAATATCATCGAAAAATACCAGCACAAATTTACGAAGAAAGCTCCAAAAAATATCGTTCATGAGACTTTGGAAGGTTGAAGGAGCATTAGTGAGTCCAAAGGGCATTACCAAGAATTCATAATTCCTGTTGTGAGTGCGGAAAGTAGTTTTTGGGATGTCGCCTTCACATACCTGAATTTGATGATAACCAGATCAAAGGTCCAACTTTGTGAAGACTCGAGCTCCTTTTAATTCATCAAGAAGTTCATCCACCACTGGTATGGGGTATTTATCCTTGACGGTGATGTCGTTTAGAGCTCAGTAGTCGACGCACATCCGCCAAGTTCCATCTTTCTTGCGCACAAGTAGCACCGGTGAGGAGTAGGGGCTGCAGCTTGGTCGAATCACCCCTGTTTCGAGCATTTCCTTCACGATCTTCTCAATTTTATCCTTCTGGACATAAGGATAGCGGTAAGGCCGAGTGTTTGCTGGTGGTTTGCCCAGAAGGAATGGAATCCGGTGGTCATGTTGCCGAGTAGGAGGAAGACCGCGCGGTTCAGCAAAAACATCATCAAATTCAACAAGCAGTTGGGTGATCTTTTGATTTTTAATTTCTGTTTTCTCCCCCTCTGGTTGCTGCTGGAGATGCATAAGAAAGTGATAGAACCCCAGAGGAATTCTATAGAGATTGATCTTTGAGGGGGATCAACCCTTGGAACGCTATAGGGGTTCCACCCTCCAAGTAGCCTGGTGGCTGCAATTGTAGATTGATCTTTCTTATTCCAAAGTGGTGGAGGCTACAAGCTTATATAGAGCTCCAAACCCTAACCCTAGGGGTTGCTTCCTAAGTGAACTACCCAATTTGCCCTCAACCTTAGCGGGCCGGCCCAGTAACAAGGGGGGCGGCAGCTAAGAAGCCCAAAGACCCAAATATAAACCCTAGCCTCTCTTCTTCATAGGATAGAGGTGGCTAGGTGGGGTTTATTACATTCTCACAGGGTTTTTATTAGCTGTTACATGGTTGAGTAGGACCTAACCCTGCTAGGGTCCTATCAAGCCCGCCCTCTTCAAATCGGCCTTGTCCTCAAGGCTGGGGTTCCATGAACTCAGAGGAAGGGACTTGACTCCTCATATGATTCCCATGTGGCATCTTCAAGTGGTAAATTAGTCCAATGTACTATTACTTCAGTAGAGGGACATCGATGACGCATCACGACTCTGCGGTCGAGGATGGCTTGTAGTTGGGCTTGAATATTTCCATCATCAGTGGTGTTGGGCAGTTGGATCTGGGATACCTCGTGTTCTCCCAACTTAGACTTCAAGCATGACACGTGGAAGACAGGGTGAATTTTGGCATCTTTAGGTAATTTAAGTCTGTACGCCACAGCTCCAATACGCTCTATGATCTGATAGGGCCCATAAAAACGTGGAGATAGCTTCATGGAGGCTCGTGTGTTGATGGATAGTTGCTTGTATGGTTGTAGGCGAAGATAAACCCAATCTCCTACTAAAAATTCTCTTTCACTTCTTCGTGTGTCAGCTTGCTGCTTCATTCTAGCTTGAGCGGTAGAGAGATTATTCTTTAGCAAATTTGTAGGAGTTTGTCCTGTCAATTAAATCTTGGTCGACTGATCTATCTTAGTGAGCCAATTACATACTTTGGAATCACAGGAGCCGGCCGACCATATAATACTTCATATGGGGTACATTTTGTAGATGAATGATATGTAGTATTATACCACCATTCGGCCTAGCGGAGCCATTTCGTCCACTCCTTTGGTCGATCACTAGCGAAACACCGAAGGTATGTCTCTAAACATCTGTTCACCACTTACTTTGGTGTCGGTTTGTGGATGATATGCAGTGCTCATCTTGAGTTTGGTGCCCTGTAACTGAAATAACTCGGTCCAAAATTTACTAGTGAAGACCCTGTCATGATCACTTATGATGGACCTTGGCATCCCATGTAGTTTAACAATATTTTCTATGAAAATCTGAGCAATACTAATAGCAGTGTAGGGATTTCTTGACAAAGACAAAAATGAGCATATTTAGTAAGTCGATCAACCACCACAAGGATTGTGCTTTTACCTTTGGAAGGTGGCAACCCTTCGATGAAGTCCATAGAGATGTTAGTCCATACCAGTCCTGGTATAGGTAGTGGTTGTAGTTTCCACTGGACTCGCCATTGTTTCACCTTTTCTTTGTTGACATACATCACATTGTGCTACGTATTCAGAAATAATTTTTTTATCCCTTTCCAATAAAAGTTTTGCTTCACTCTTTTGTAGGTTCTTAGAAATCCGAGTGCCCTGCAAAGGTGTGGAGTGCATTTCGTGCAGAATGACTTTGATGCAAGGGAGTTTGGTATAAGCACAATACAACCTTTATAGCATAGATCCTCGAATCCCAAGTATAGTGAGCTATTGCACTTGGATCCTCCTCTAATTTTTGATGATGTTGCTGGTTTGGATCCTTCTTCCATTCCTCCCCCTCGGTTGGTGCTTTGGAGATGCATAAGAAAGCCACCATTTATCTTGTGTAAAACTTTCTCCATTCGTTGGGTTGAAGCGGTGGTTACGTTGCTTCCACGCTTCCGCGTAGGGTGACCTGTTTACCTTTGCAATAGAATTTCATAATCAATTTGAAAAGTTCCAAGAGACATCACCTAGTGTCGGCCATTCTATGCCAAAGCCACAGCCTCATAATCATTAATTGGTAGGAGGAAGAAGTCGGCAATAATTTCTTGGCCCTGCAGTAATAGTTTCACCTAAGGGCATCTTTGGTCGCATTTTAGGATTCGGCCGTCGGCAACCTTTACGCCGAACTTGCTGCAACCTTCGATATAGAGCGCCATCCGAGCAGCAACCTTACAATTTAGAAAATTATTAGTACTGCCTGTATTGATGAGAACAGTGATTGGTTGTTGTTTGAGCAGGCCTCCAACTTTCATCGTTTGCGGATTTGAGTAGCCGGCTAGCGCATGTACCATAAAGTTGGTTGATCGTGGCTCTTCTTCCACATCTTCATCCTCATGTTCAAGACTCTCTTCTGGCTGTTCACTGATCTTTTCTTCCACTGGTTCAATCACAAGAAGTCTCCCCTTTTTACAACGATGCTCGCGGCTCCACGGCTCGTCACAATGCCAACATAACCCCTTAGCAGATCGGTCTCGAAGCTCTTCTCTTGTCAACCTTTTTGGTGCAGGAGCTCGGCTGATAGTAGGCGAGGCTGAGGGCTTCAATATTTCTGGTCGGGGAGCGACCCTAGTCCTCCGGGCTTCATGGTTCAATCGCTCCTCCCGAAGTCGTGCGAAGAGAAGAGATGGCTGCCATAAGCGTGTACGGTTGTCGCGCTTTAACTTCTCCCCGGATCTCCGGCTTCAAGCCCTCAATAAATGTCCCCAATAACTGTTTTTCAGACCAATCACGAGTTTGATTAGATAACCTTTCAAACCTGGTTTGATACTCCTGGATGGTGGAGGTTTGTCGGATCTTTGCTAGTTGTCCGTCGATGTTCTCGTAATCGTTGGTCGAAACGGATCAGCAGTCCTTCTTTGAATTGTCGCCATGAGAGGACTCCATGAGTATGTTCAAACCAATCAAACCATTGTATGGCATCTCCTTCAAGATGTATAGCTGCAATTTCTACCATAGATGCATCTGCGGTTTTGTGGTACCGAAAATATCGCTCCGCGCGCGAGATCCAACCAATCGGGTCTCCTTCTTCCCATCTAGGGAAGTCCACCCTCATGCGTGGATAGTAGGGATCGATCATAGAGCCTCCCTTCTCTTGGGAGTCATCTCTTCGGTCAGAGCTCTCTCCTTGATGAGATTTCTTTGGGCTCGGTGTTCTACTGAAACTGAGTTCGGCAAAGAGAGCCGAATCTTATCCTCCATTCGCGTCTCGAAGGTTTCGAATTTAGCATTTATCGCCTCCTCGGATGCCATAGTATATGACTCCAGATCTGTAATATTAAGATCTCTCTTTTGTTGCCGGGTTAAAGGCATGAATTGTTTGAGGGAAGTGGTGGTTGAAAGGGTTTGTGGATCGGTGGATGTAGGTTACGGTTTAGGCTTGTTTTGTGGCTGTTTTGGGTGCTGTTTGGGGCTGCGATTTGATGGAGTTTTGGGCTGAGATGGTAGTGGATAAAGGTTAGGGAAGAGGGTTTTAGATCTATGGTAGATTGCAGCAAAGATTTGACAAAAATCAGTAGCAATTGCTGCCTATGTGCGCTGCCTCGTAAGAGAAGAATTGTCGTCGAAGAAATAGCGATTTCTCGACGAAATTTCCAGCGAAAACTCAGGGATTTGAGGAGGGGTTTTGATGGTAGAATCTTAGTTTAGATAGCAACAAGGATAACAAATTGGATCAAGAAATTTCGGCAGCAAAGCAGTAAGAAATCGGTGCAAGTTGCGATAGCAGAATTCTCGTCAAAAAATTTCAGCAGTTTGTGACGAGAGATTGCAGCAACACACGAAATTGTTTTTGTGATGAATTTCATAATAGATCAATCATGGATGGGAGCCAAGATGATCTATGAGGTGCACAAAAAATTTCGTTCAAAAAGGATAACAATTAGATCGGTTAAAAAGCAGCAACACGCGGCTGAAATTTTCTCTGACAATCCTTCGTTCGCAAAGATGGTAACTTTTGCGACGCAAGGAATTCGCAGCAAGCAAGGATCGATAGAAAACTTCTTTTTGATATTTTAGATGAAAAATTGCAGCAGCAAAAGGTATTGGTGGTAGAAAAATACCAGATCTCTGATGCAATTGGAGGTGGCGACTGTAGATTGATTTGATCTACGTCAAGAGATGACGGTGGAGACGACGACATCAAGAGCAATTGTGGGAATTGCTTGGCTAATGGTAGGCGGCAGGGATGGCAGCAAAAGCAGCAAGATCGCTGCTCTGATACCAGATGATAGAACCCAGAGGAATTCTATAGAGATTGATCTTTGAGGGGGATCAACCCTTGGAACGCTATAGGGGTTCCACCCTCCAAGTAGCCTGGTGGCTGCAATTGTCGATTGATCTTTCTTATTCCAAAGAGGTGGAGGCTACAAGCTAATATAGAGCTCCAAACCCTAACCCTAGGGGTTGCTTCCTAAGTGAACTACCCAATTTGCCCTCAACCTTAGCGGGCCGGCCCGAGTAACAAAGGGGCGGCTAAGAAGCCCAAAGACCTAAATATAAACCCTAGCCTCTCTTCTTCATAGGATAGAGGTGGCTAGGTGGGGTTTATTACATTCTCACAGGGTTTTTATTAGTTGTTACATGGTTGAGTAGGACCTAACCCTGCTAGGGTCCTATCAGAAAGCCACCATTTATCTTGTATAAAACTTTCTCCATTCGTTGGGTTGAAACGGTGGTTACGTTGCTTCCGCGCTTCCCGCGTAGGGTGACCTGTTTACCTTTGCAATAGAATTTCATAATCAATTTGGAAAAGTTCCAAGAGACATCACCTAGTGTCGTCAGCCATTCTATGCCCAACATAGCCTCATAATCATCAATTGGTAGGAGGAAGAAGTCGGCAACAATTTCTTGGTCTGTAGTAATAGTTTCACTGCGGGCATCTTTGGTCGCATTTTAGGATTCGGCCGTCGGCGACCTTTACGTCGAACTTGCTGCAACCTTCGATATGGAGCGCCATCCGAGCAGCAACCTTACTGTTTAGAAAGTTATTAGTGCTGCCTGTATCGATGAGAACGGTGATCGGTTGTTGTTTGAGCAGGCCTCCAACTTTCATCGTTTGTGGATTTGAGTAGCCGGCTAGCGCATGTACCATAAAGTCGACCGATTGTGGCTCTTCTTCCACATCTTCATCCTCATGTTCAAGACTCTCTTCTAGCTGTTCACTGATCTCTTCTTCCACTGGTTCAATCATAAGAAGTCTCCCCTTTTTACAGCGATGCTCGCGGCTCCACGGCTCGTCACAATGCCAACATAACCCCTTAGCAGATCGGTCTCGAAGCTCTTCTCTTGTCAACCTTTTTGGTGCAGGAGCTCGGCTGATAGTAGGCGAGGCTGAGGGCTTCAATATTTCTGGTCGGGGAGCGACCCTAGTCCTCCGGGCTTCATGGTTCAATCGCTCCTCCTGAAGTCGTGCGAAAGAGATGGCTGCCATAAGCGTGTACGGTTGTCGCGCTTTAACTTCTCCCCGGATCTCTGGCTTCAAGCCCTCAATAAATGTCCCCAATAATTGTTTTTCAGACCAATCATGAGTTTGATTAGATAACCTTTCAAACCTGGTTTGATACTCTTGGATGGTGGAGGTTTGTCGGATCTTTGCTAGTTGTCCGTCGATGTTCTCGTAATCGGTTGGTCCGAAACGGATCAGCAGTCCTTCTTTGAATTGTCGCCATGAGAGGACTCCATGAGTATATTCAAACTAATCAAACCATTGTATGGCATCTCCTTCAAGATGTATAGCTGCAATTTCTACCATAGATGCATCTACGGTTTTGTGGTACCGAAAATATCGCTCCGCGCGCGAGATCCAACCAATCGGGTCTCCTTCTTCCCATCTAGGGAAGTCCACCCTCATGCGTGGATAGTGAGGATCGGTCATAGAGCCTCCCCTCTCTTGAAGGTCATCTTTTCGATTAGAGCTCTCCCCTTGATGTGATTTCTTTGGGCTCGATGGTCGACCCAAACTAAGTTCGGCAAAGAGAATCCGAATCTTCTCCTCCATTCGTGTCTCGAAGGCTTCGAATTTAGCATCAATTGCCTCCTCGGATGCCATAGCATATGTCTCCAAATCTGTAATATTAAGATCTCTCTTTTGTTGCCGGGTTAAAGGCATGGATTATTTGAGGGAAGTGGTGGCCGAAAGGGTTTGTGGATTGGTGGATGTAGGCTGCGGTTTAGGCTTGTTTTGTGGCTGTTTTGGGTGCTGCTTGGGGCTGCGATTTGATGGAGTTTTGGGCTGAGATGGTAGTGGATGAAGGTTAGGGAAGAGGGTTTTAGATTTGTGGTAGCTCGCAGCAAAGATTTGATAAAAAATCAATAGAAATTGCTGCCTATATGCGCTGTCTCGTAAGAGCAGAATTGTCGTCGAAGAAATAGCGATTTCTCGACGAAATTTCCAGCGAAAACTCAGGGGTTTGAGGAGGGGGTTTGATGGTAGAATCTTAGTTTAGATAGCAACAAGGATAACAAATTGGATCAAGAAATTTCGGCAGCAAAGTAGTAAAGAAATCGGTGCAAGTTGCGATAGCAGAATTCTCGTCAAAAAAATTTTAGCACTTTGTGACGAGAGATTGCAGCAACATACGAATTTGTTTTTGTGATGAATTCCACAATAGATCAATCACGGATGGGAGCCAAGATGATCTATGAGGTTCACAAAAGATTTCATTCAAAAAGGATAACAATTAGATCGGTTAAAGGCAGCAACACACTGCTGAAATTTTCTGCAGCAATCCTATGTTCGCAAAGATGGTAACTTTTGCGACGCAAGGAATTCGCAGCAAGGGATCGATAGAAAAACTTCTTTTTGATATTTTAGATGAAAAATTGCAGCAGCAAAAGGTATTGGTGATAGAAAAATACCAGATCTCTGATGCAATTAGAGGTGGCGACTGTAGATTGATTTGATCTACGTCAAGAGATGATGGTGGAGACGACGACGTCAAGAGCAATTGTGGGAATTGCTTGGCTAATGGTGGGCGGCAGGGATGGAAGCAAAAGCAACAAGATCGCTGCTCTGATACCAGATGATAGAACCCCAGAGGAATTCTATGGAGATTGATCTTTGAGGGGGATCAACCCTTGGAACGCTATAGGGGTTCCACCCTCCAAGTAGCCTGGTGGCTGCAATTGTAGATTGATCTTTCTTATTCCAAAGAGGTGGAGGCTACAAGCTTATATAGAGCTCCAAACCCTAGCCCTAGGGGCTGCTTCCTAAGTGAACTACCCAATTTACCCTCAACCTTAGCGGGCCGGCCCAGTAACAAGGGGGGCGGCGGCTAAGAAGCCCAAAGACCCAAATATAAACCCTAGCCTCTCTTCTTTATAGGATAGAGGTGGCTAGGTGGGGTTTATTACATTCTCACAGGATTTTTATTAGCTGCTACATGGTTGAGTAGGACCTAACCCTGCTAGGGTCCTATCATGCTAGTACGGGCATTGTCGACATTGTGCTTTAAATTCATCAAAGGCAATGGTGGCTTTGTCCAACCATTGAAAAGTATCTTTTTTTAGTAAGGAAGTAAGGGGTGTACTAATCTTTCCATAGTTTTTCATGAACTTGGGGTAGTAGCCTGTTAAAACGAGAAAGTCGCACAACGATTTTATGTTCCTCGGGGTCGGCCTATTCTGCATTACTTCAATTTTGGAGGGGTCCATCATCACACCTTCCTTTGATATGCCCAAGATATTCCACTTTCTATTGAAGAAGGCTGCACTTTGATTTTTTGACAAAAGAACATGTTCTTGCAAAATCGTCAAAACAAGTCGTAAGTGTTGAAAATGACTTTCAAGGGAAGGGCTGTAGATAAGGATATCACCGAAAAAAACCAGCACAAACTTTCGAAGATAACTCTAGAAAATATCATTCATAAGGCTCTGAAAGGTGGAGGGAGCATTGGTGACACCAAAGGGCATTACCAAAAATTCGTAGTGGCTGTTGTGCATTCGAAAGGCAGTTTTCGGTATGTCTTCTTCACGCACTCATATTTGATAATGCCCGGATCGAAGGTCTAGCTTTATGAAGACTCGTGCTCCCTTTAATTTATTAAGCAATTCAACTACTACTCGAATAGGGTACTTGTCCTTGGTGGTTATGCCGTTGAGAGCTCGGAAATCAATGCACGTTTGTCATATTCTGTCCTTCTTTTGTATGAGGAGCACCGGTGAAGAATAGGGGCTGCAACTTGGCTGAATAACTCCTATTTCAAGCATCTCTTTTATAATCATTTCTATTTCATCATTCTAGAGATACGGATACTGATATGATCAAGTATTTGCTGGAGGTTTACCTAGAAGAATCGGTATACGATGATCATGTTGGCGGGTAGGAGGTAGGCTGCACGATTCGTCAAATATATCTAAAAATTTAGCAAGCAAGGGAAGTTAGTTTGGGTCTTCAAATTCGATTAGCTCTCCCTTAGATTGCTGCTTAAGTTATATCAAAATGCTGCTGCATGCTTTATGCAAAACTTTCTTCATTCGTTGTGTGCAAGTCGTCGTTATGTCGCCCCTACATTTCCCGTGCAGTATCACCTATTTCCCCTTACTGTAAAATTTCATAATTAGTTTTAAAAATTTTTAGAAAATATCACCTAATGTCATCAGCCATTTGATGCTGAGCATGGCCTCATAATCATCAAGAGGGAGGAGGAAGAAATATGTAATTATCTCTTGGTCCTACAGCAATAGTTTCACCCGCGGGCACCTATGATCACACTTCAAAATTCGTCCGTCGGTGACCTTAATGTCAAACTTGCTGCAATTCTTAATAGGTAAGGCAACCCAAATAGCAACCTATTCATAAAATTATTAGTGCTCCTGGTCTCAATAAGAACGGTGATCGGTTGTTGCTTTAGAAGTCCTCTCACTTTCATCATTTACAGGTTCGCGTAACCGGCAAGGGCATGTATCATAATATCAATTGGCTATTGTTCTCATCCATGACCTCTTCCTCATGCTCCTGGACCTCCTCCTCCATGTCTTTAAGAGGTTCAATCAGTAGGAGGCAGCCCCTTTTGCAGCGATGATCGCGGTTCCATGGCTCGTCATAATGCCAACAAAGACCCTTTGCTAATTGGTCACGTAGTTCTTCTCTTGTCAATTTTTTTGACAGTGAAAGATGGTTGGGAGCATAAGGAGGTTTATATGCCATGGGCCTAGGAGAGGTTCTCATCCTCTGAGCATCTTGGTTGAGTCATTCTTCTTGTATTTGGGCGAAAGAAGTCACAGCCATCACGGTACGGGGCTGTCATGCCTTAATCTCCCATTTTATCACTAGCTTGAGTCCTTTGATGAATGTTCCTAACAATTGATAGTCAGTTCAATCATGAGCAAGGTAGGATGGCTTCTCAAACCTAGTTTGGTACTCTTGAATCATAGAGGTTTGTCGAATCTTTGCGAGTTGGCCGTCGATATTTTCATACTTCGTAGGTCCGAAATGGTTCAATAGTACATTTTTAAATTGATTCCACGTCAGAGCCCCATGATTGTATTTTAGCCAATTATACTATTGAATAGCATATCCTTCAAGATGGATGATAGCAATTTCTACCATAGCATCATCCGACGTTTAGTAGTAGCAAAAGTAATGTTCGGCGCACAAAATCCACCTTGCCAGGTCTCCTTCTTCCCATCGCGGGAAGTCCACCCTCATGCATGGCTGAAGCATATCCAAGGACTATCCCTCCTCTAGAGGCCTCTCTAAACTTTCTTCTCACTAAAATTTGGTTGGACTCGGTGGTTGTCCAATTCTGAATTCTACAAACAAAGTGCGCAATTTGTCCTCCAAGCACGATTCAAACCATGATTCAATCCAAGATTTTAATACTTCAAATTTAGCATCAATTGGATCTTGAGAAGCCATAGCATATGCTTGTAGATCAAAGATATCTTTGTCTTTTTTTGTTGATGGGTTAGTGGCATGGGGCGGTGGAAGGTTCAGACAATAGATCGGTGATAGAATGGTTTGGCTATAATGGTTTATTGTTTTGGGCTATGGTTTTTGATGCTGTTAGGGTTATGAAAATAGGTTATGATGGCTATGTTTTAAGCTAGAGGGATGCCCTAAAGATGTCTTGGTTGGTGGCAGCAAGGTGGCTAGGATTTGGTAGGTTACGAAGAAGAAAAAGGACAAAGGTGCAGCACCAGATTTTTTACCAAAAAAATTTCAGCAGTAAAGATGTAATTTTTTCTAGCAATTCTTAAGAAAGATTCAAGTAAATCTTAAAGGGAATCTAATGGTAAGAGAGAGTTAATACTATTAAAAATTTCGTAGAAGGAAACGGCATCAAGAGGTTTAGCAAAATTGAGGATCACGGAAAGGTACTTATTATGAATCTTTTACTTTCTAAGCTTTGGATAATGCTTTGGATAATGTTATGGAGTTATCTAGTAAGGAGTTGGTTACTAATTCGGTTAGGAGTCGGTTATGTAGTTGGTTAATAAGAGTCCAAGTCCTGGGGGACTCTATGTGGGACTCTATAAAAAGAGATGTAACTATTTCTTTCAGACAAGGAGAAAGGCAATGAAGAATTATTTAGTCTTTTGGCTAAACTAAGGAGGTCAATCCCCTTGAATCGATCAAAGGAGATCGATCTCCTCGAAGCGATTAAGGAGGTCGATCCCCTCGAAATGATCATTATCCCCTTTTCCCCCACTTCTTCTACTTCTCCTCCGCTTCTTTCACCTTTTCTAGGATAAAATCCTAAGGGGTCTTATCATTTGGTATCAGAGCGACGATCCTCGACATTTTTGCTATAAATTTGCATCACTTTGCCGCAGCCACCATCACCCAAAAAAAAAGAAAAAAAGAGATCTTCCCACGACCACCGCAAGCGTCGGCTGCCACCGCAAACTCTCAACTGCCACAACTGCGAGAGCCGCCCACAACCAGTACCGAATTCCCACGATGCTGCTGCCTTCTCCCCATGACACTACTGCCTTCTTCCCATGAACATTGCCTTCCAACATCGACGTTGCCACCATCCAGCCCTCGGCACCTGCAATAATACCGCATGCAGTGACAAAAATAGGGAATGGCTACCGACAACTCAGTTAAGGCCCAAATTGAAGCATTTGAAATCAGAATTGAAAATCGACTGCAGGATACCCTTAACGAATTCAAAAGAAGCCTGCTGGAGAACTTTAGTAAGTTTCAATAAGATGGATAGCTCGCTAAAATTCGTCAGACTTCTACAGTGTAAGAATATCAAGACAGATTCCAACGATTGTCAAATCAAGCCATAAATTGGTCTGAACGACAGCTAGTGGATACCTTTATTTAAGGGTTTAATTCAGATATCAGATATGAAGTTAAGGCTCAACAGCCCTGCACTATGATGGCTGTAATTTCATTTGCATGTCTACATGAGGAAAAAATCAATCAAGAAAATCGTCGATACAGAAGTGACTACAAACAAATGATTAACGAGCCACCTAGTAAGGAGCACCAATGTAAACAAGAGCAACCTCTGGTGATTGAACCAATTAGAGAGAAACCAGAAGCTAACAAAGTTGACTTCGATAATGAAGGTATGAATTTTGATAAAGATGTTGAACCTATTACACATATAGTGCATGCATTAGCTGACTATTCTAAACCACAAACTATGAAAGCTGAAGGAATTTTGGAACATCAACCTATTACAGTCCTGATTGATACCAGTAGCACTAACAATTTTATAGACAGTAAGATTGCTGACTGATTAGCCTATCATATTGAAGATCAGAAAATTCAAGTAAAGATCGTTGATGAACGACCTTTGACTTGTGACAGCAAATGTTCAAAGATAAAATTATTTATACAGAGCCAAAAACTACTGTGGGATTTCTTTTTGCTACCCTAAGAAGACTTCGAAATGGTGATTTTAAATGGAAGACAAAGAAGTAAGGCTACAACTGCTACTAGCCATTAGATGAAAAGGGTTCTCCAAAAGACTTTAAAGACTACTATACAAAAAGGTCGACCTGTTGCTCACATCATCAAGTGAAGGTCATACTTACTTGATCAGCGAGTTGTAATGCGCCACAAATACCTTGTGCCAAATTTGATACCGCTCACAACCTTGAGGACAAGGCTGATTTGACGAGGGCGGAACTGTTATGAATCTTTTACTTTCTAAGCTTTGGATAATGCTTTGGATAATATTATAGAGTTATCTAGTAGGGAGTCGGTTACTGATTCGGTTAGGAGTCGGTTACGGAGTCGGTTAATAAGAGTCCAAGTCCTAGGGGACTCTACGTGGGACTCTATAAAAAGGGATGTAACTATTTCTTTTAGACAATAAGAAAGGAAGGAAGAATCATTTAGTCTTTTGGCTAAACTAAGGAGGTCGATCCCCTCAAAGCGATCAAAGGAGGCCGATCCCCTCGAAGCGATCATTTATCCCCTTTTCCCCCACTTCTTCTGCTTCTCCTCCGCTTCTTTCGCCTTTTCCAGGATAAAACCCTAAGGGGTCTTATCAATACTGTAGCAGATTTTTACGTCTAAAGTGTAGAAGTTTGGACATAAAAGATCAGTAGTTTATATTGAGAAATTTTCGACAAAACTAAAGGAAAATCTGCTGTTGAGAAGTGTCAAAGCTGTTGTAAAAATTTTGTAGAGATTTGAACAAGAAAACGTAGTAGTAAGATCAAACAAATAGTGCTATGCTGTTAGAATTCTACAGTGTATCTTTCATCGTAGAGATGAAAATGTTACCACGAAAAGTTTATGCAACAATATAAGAATAATTTTTTTGGATTTTTTGAATAAGGATAACTAAATTGCAGCAGTAGTAAGATAGGAAACTAGAACCTATTGCAATTCACGGGGAGATCAAAGGATAATCCGTGGTGGTGGAGATGACGATGAAATTCAACGATGATCTTTTAAGCAATTATGGGAATTGCTTTGGGTGGCTGTGGAGGGCTGATGGATGGCTATGGAAGGACAGCGAGATGCCAAGAATGCTGCTCTGATACCAAGTATTAGAACCCTTGTGGATTCTAAGCTTAGGGTTAATCTATTTTAGGGATCAGCCTCCTTGGAACTCTATAGGGGTTCCCTCCTCTAAGTTGCTACTCAAAGGCTAATAAAAGGATTGATCTATTCATCATTAAAGAGGGTGAATATATGGCTATTTATAGGACTTCTATACCCTGACTCATAATAGGACTCATACTCAAGACTCCTACTTCTAATCAACTTCTCTTATTCAAGACTCATACTTCTAATCAACTTCTCCTACTCAACACCCCTACTTTTAATCAACTCCTAATGCTTCTCTAAGAAGCAACCTCTAAACTAACCCTAACCTACTTGGCCTCTTAACATCTTTAATAAGGGTCGGCTATATAGGATTTACATGAATGCTCTTAAGATTTATATGTTTGCCTCCTTTAATGAAACTAAATTATGACTCTCCCAGCTAGAGTCCTAACACATTCCCAATGATCAGGATATCATCCATATATAACCCCAAGAAGATGATAGCACTCCCACTTACCTTCCTATACACACAAGACTCATCTTCGTTCTTAATAAAGTCATAAGATCTGATTGCCTCATCAATCTTATGTTCCAACTTCGGGAAGCTTGCTTTAGTCCATAGATGGATTTAAGCAACTTGCACACCTTATCTGAACTATCTTTGGATATGAATCTCTCAGGTTGTATAATATACACCTCCTTCTCAAGGTTTGTTAGGATCAGTTTGGCACTAAGAGAGGAGGGCGGTGAATTAGCGCAGCGGTAAAGATTACATCAAATTAATGATTTCAGAAAACTTCGTACGATAAAAATAATTGTTTTGTATAATGAAAGTCATATCGGTGAAATGGTATCGGAAAAGCTCTAACTTCAAACATTTGCAATTGATGAGGAAGTAGAGCAACAAGTAAAGTGGTTTGTAGAATAAATGAAAAGCATAAAGTAAATGCTGGGCAATCCAAGGGGCGACATCTCATGCGTAGCGGAAGAACATAAAAACAAAACCTCCTAGATTTCCATGAAAGGTTTCATCATCATGCAAACATAAAAACAAAACATAAAAACCCATTTAGTACTAGTCACTAAATGGTCACTAGGTCTAGGAATAAACTTCTACGCCTCATTTCTATCAAATTGATTCAACTCTTCTTGTATTACAATAACCCATGAATCATCTTTCAAGACCTCATCAATGCATTTAGGTTCAATTTGAAAAAGAAAAGCAATGTTAGCACAAAAAATTTTAAAGGAAGAACGAGTTTGAACACCTTTTGATATGTTTCCTATGATTAGCTCCCTAGGATAAGCATCTACATACTTTCATTCCTTAGGTAAGGATGTTTCGGAAGAAAATGCATCTAAGTTGCTAGTGGGAGGAGAGATTTCATTCAAATTTAAAGCATCAAAATCAAGATCAAAATCAAAATAATTTTTCTTAAATTTGAAAACTTCGTTAAAGACAACATGAATATATTCTTCTATAACCAAAGTTCTTTTATTAAAGACACAAAAGGCTTTAGAAATAGAAGAATAACCAAGAAAAATGTTTTCATCATATTTTACATCAAACTTTCCTAAGACATCTTTTTCATTTAAGTTAAAGCATTTACAATCGAAAACCTTAAAATACGAAACATTGGGTTTTTAGTTATTCTACAATTCATGAGTTTTAGAAAGTAATAGTCGTACAAGAACCCTATTCGTGACATAGCATGTCGTATTAACGACTTTGGCCAAAAAATATTTGGGTAGACTATGTTCGTTCAACATGGTTCTTGTCATTTCATGTAAGCTCCTATTCTTTCTTTCAACTACTCTATTTTGTTGAGGATTTCTTGAAGTAAAGAAATTATGGTTGTATCTATTTGATTCACAAAAGTTTTAGAAATCACAGTTTTGAAACTCTCCACTATGAAAACTATGAATCGATGAAATCATAAAGCCTTTTTTATTTTAAATAAGTTTACAAAATTTCAAAAAACACTTAAAGCAATCACTTTTGTGTGCCAAAAAGTATGTCCAAGTGTATCTACTATAATCGTCTATAATTATAAAGGCATATTTGCTACCTCCTTGGCTTGTTATATCAATTAGTCCAAATAAATCCATATAGATCAATTGCAATGGTCTAAAGGTGCTTATTTGATTTTTGATTTGAAACTATTTTTTATTTATTTTTCTAGTTGACATGCATCACACACTTTGTCTTTGACAAACTTAATGTTAGGTATATCTCTTACAAGTTCTCTAGATGAGATTTGAGATATTAGTTTCATGCTAGCATGACTTAATCTCCTATGCCAAAGCTAAGCATCATTGTTTAAAACTGAAAAGTATATTTCATTACAAAGATCATCAATATTAATAGTGTATATATTATTATATTTTAGGGCAATCATCGATGTGTTTTTATGTGGTTTTTCAATAATGCAAGTATTAGATTCAAATCTTATGATGTATCCTTTATCACATAATTGCCTAATACTCAAAAGATTATGCTTTAAGCCATCTACTAACAACACATCTTCAATCAAAAAGTTTGATTTGTTACATATAGTTCCTTTGTCAATGATTTTACCCTTGTTGTTGTCTCCGAAAGTAACATACCCTTCGTCTTGGCTAGTGAGCTTAGAGAATTAAGTTGGATTTTCGGTCATGTGCTTTGAGCATCCACGATTAAGGTACCATCTCTTGTTCCTAACTTGTGATTGTAAACATGTCTACAAAAAAGGGTGATTTTTAGGTACCCATTTCACTTTGGGTCCCTAAAAAATTAATATACTCAACTTGTCATTTTGTATAAAGTTCTTTGTGGTACCTTTAGAAATCTAAATTAATTTGTGTGGACTATATTTCTTAAATGGACATTTATGAGCATAATGTCCAAGTTTGCAACAAAAATTGCATTTAATGCTAGGTGAAACATGCAAGGTATGTTAAATCTTGGATTTTGATAATGAAGTCAATTGATAGGTTATTTAATCTAATTCATATTATTGAGATAAGTGTGCAGGATTAACTATGATAGTAATGAAGACATAAAGCAAATTACTAGAGTCAAGTACGCTGGGAGTTCAAGAGCCCATCAAAAGTCCGAAGGATCATCGGAAGTGCTGCCGGAATTGGCCGAGAATGGATCGAGGAATTGTCGAAGGTTTCAGAAGTTCATCGGAAGGTTCATGGGGCTTACTGAGAAAATTCAAAAGCTTGCCAGAAGATTCATCGGAACTCACCATAAAGTCCAGGAGCCTATTGGGACTCCGCTGGAAGATATCTGAGGGTGGATTCAAGTTTATCAGAAGTTTGCCGGAAGCTCACCTAAAAAAGACTCAACGTCACCATATTATAATTTGTATAGAAATATGTTTCAATTTCATAGTTAGTATGTAATTAGAGTTATGATTAGGTAATAATCCTAATCAACCCTTGTAGGGGCCAACTAGGCCTTAACTAGACTGAATTGGGCCAGATTCAAAACCCAAACTATGACATTTAAGGCATATACCAAAGCACATAAGTCTGGTAGGTCAAAATTCCTTCTGGTGAGCTTTTGACAATCTTCCAATGGACTTCCGATGAACTCTTGGTGATCATCTAGTGGACTCCTGATAAGCTCTTGAACTCACGATAATATTCTTGGCGAGCTCTGATGAGCTTCTTTGGTGAGCTTTGATCTTCTCGACGAGCTTTGGTGAACATTCGATGTACATTTTGACAAGCTCCCAACGAACTCTCGACCAATTATGGCAACACTCCAAATGAACTATCGGACTCCCGATAAACTCTCAGACTCCCGATGAACTCTCGGACTCCCGACGAATCATTCGATCTTTGACTCTGGCACTATATTTTGCTTTATGCCTTGATCACTATTGTAGTTAATCCTACATACTTTTCTCAATATATAGATTAGGTCAAATAATTTATCAATTGATTTCATCATCAAAATTCTAGATTCAACAACTTTTAATAATAACTAATGAGTACCAATAATCCTCTTAGAGCCTCAATCGATTTTGGAATTGGCTAACCTTTTATTGCCTAAATTTTAGAAGGGTCAATTGTAACATCCTTTTGGGAAACAATATGGCCAAGATATTCCATCTCTGTTTGCGTAAATCTATATTTTGATTTTTTGACAAAAAGATAATACTCATGAAGGAGGATAAAGAAAATCCACAAATGTAATAAACAATTTTATGAAGATAGACTATATATCATAATATCATCAAAGAAAATCATAATAAACTTAGCCAAGAGGCTGCTTTCAGCTTTGGCCGAGAGCTCTGGAAGATGCTATCGGCTTGGCCACCTGCAATAATTTGAGAATAGCCATGTTGCTTTCGACCAAGCAGAGGAGATCCCTTACAGCTAGGGATTCCTATCTACAAGGGGAACCCTTGGTGGCTAGGGTTTCCTAGTTGCCTAGGAGTCCCTATGGCCAGAGATTCCTAGTTGCATGGGGCAAACTAGTAGCCAGGGTTTCCTAGCCGCCCATGACTACCCTGCAGCCAAGGTTTCCTAGCTGTAGAGGGGACCTTGGTGGCCAAGGATTCCTATAGCCAACGATTCTTGACCACAAGGGTAACGAAACCCTTGCCGCATGGAGCACCCTATATGGTGATGTGTACATGTGATGTGTGATGTGAACGGATAATCACGAACTATGTGACGTGATGTATGTGTATATTGTGATATGATTATTATTATTGAGGCTTGTGAGCCTCTATTTTTTTTATTTATTATTAGGCTTGCATGCTTTTTACTATGTTGTAATTACATGAAGAGACGCATGAGGAGTGTGGAGATGATAACGAGACCCACAAGGTTGAGACAGATGATCGCAACACATGGAGATATGCCGAGATGCCGACGTAACTGATGAGGATAAGATGGATGATCACAAGGCATGGATATGTGCCATTGTACACATAAATCATAATATGAGTGATTGAGCCCATTAACTCGGGCTTGATCATATTCAGCTATGGTCCATGTTCATCTGGTGTGATTGTTCTGTGATATTTGATTGATTATACACCTACTAGATATGTATATTTATTTACATGCAATGCAAATATATACTAAATATATGTGTGTGCGTCTGACACATCATATTAGGAGACCGAATCAAAATGCCCTTTCACGATAATATTAAGTTGATAAGTGAGTCAATTAAATTGACCCACGTGGCCTTTCATTGTTATAGGGAAAAATCGATTCTCGACATAGGTTGAGTTGGTCAAGTCCCTAAAGACTCACCTAAATTATGATTCAAGATATTGTTTACAACATAGAGATATCACCGGTGACCTGAGGATGTGGTATGCTTGGTCAATTCTCTCGAGAGCATATCATCGAATCAGACTTATCTTGTAACGATGGTAATGACTTGACTGAACATCATGGTTGGTCGAGTCCCTCGAGACCATGATAGTTCGGAGGCTGAACAGGACATGAATTATATGGAGCTATGATCAACAAGAGTTGCCTACTTTTTCGGGCTTAGTGTTATTGGTTGACTCCTTTGAGGTTACACTAAGATGTTAATTAGATCTCAATCCCCATTAAAGATTTGCCAAGGGTCTCCGATTCATATACTAGAGAGAGTTGTGTTTCACAAGAAAATAGTAGGAGCAGATTAAGATACAAGTCCTTATCTTTATTATTTACTCTTATGCAAAATCTGTGTTATTTATTTTTTTACTGCATCTTTATTTTCAGAACATTTTATTTTTAAATTCCTTACATGATATACTTGATGTCAACTATCTCACTAGTCCAAACTACATGGATTAGCTCTACAACTTGAGAATCATTCTCACGATAGAGAAAATCATGTATGTCCTTGACATAGTAATGCCAACGCCCGAGAAAGGGGCAAGTGAAGATGAGATCGCTTGCTATGTAAAGTACTTAGACGGTTCCACTCTTGCTTAGTATTACATATTGGGCTCCATGACTCTCGAGTTATAGAGGCTGCATAAAAAGATGGATGTCAGATCTATTCTCCTACATCTCCATAAATTATTTAAGGAACAAGGAAGAGCTCACCGATATGAGATATCCAAGAGTCTCTTCTGCGCTAGGATGACTGAGAGGACACTGGTTCAAAACTATATTCTCAAGATGATTAAGTGGATAGAGAAGCTCATAGGTCTAGGAATGATTATAGAGGATAATCTGTGTGTGGATCTTATGCTTCAATTCTTTCTAGACTCCTTTTCTCAATTCATTATAAATTTTAATATGAATAAGCTTAAGGTGACTCTCCGTAAGCTCTCTAATATGTTGAGGGAAGCAGAGAGCACCATCAAGAAAGAGAAGCTAGTTCTCTATTCTGATGAGACTAGAAAGAAATGATGGGAGAAAATAAAAGGATAGGTAACAAACAATAACTTTTGTCTATGAACAAATACTAGCAGGCCATAACACAATGGAATTAAATAGAAATCACAATCAAATAGAACACCAAGATTTACGTAGAAAACCCCTTCAACGTGAAGGGCAAAAACCACGGGGCAAACCAGAGAAAATCCACTATAGAAATAATGAATGTATAATTCTTGAATCTCTTGCCCAAAACCCAAGCAACAATCACAAGAGAATAACTGGGATACAAGGATCACGTCACTGTGCACAATATCCAAAACCTCGCTCAAGAAATCACGAAAAAACTCACTGTAGATCTGATCTAACCTGAGATGAGAAACTGTTTGGATGAGTGAGAACAATTTCTGAGTTTTCCTTGTCTTCTTCCCTTTCTTTTTCTCTTATTTTTCTACCCTTTTCTCCTCTCTTTGAATCCTTAATGTTGTAAATTTCTGCCCCTTGCTGGGATTTTAATCTCCTAATTTCACAGCCACCATAGCCCCTATATATAATTAGAGATTAGGTGAATTAGGGTTTAAGGTTAATAAAGAGGAGGGCTATGGGCTGCTAAAGCCCATATGGGCTGAACTGGGCTCTCAGCCCAACAACCTCCCCCTTCAGCCCATAAGGGAGGCTATCCCATGACTCAGTGTAAATCCATGCCGACCAACTGTCGACACATCTCCTGCCTCTCTTTTGGTAAAGTCTTTGTTAACATATCTGCTCCATTATCATCTGTATGAATTTTCTGAAGTTGCAACTGCTTCTCTTCAAGTACATTTCGAATCCAGTGATATCTGACATCTATATGCTTTGACTTAGAATGAAAAACTGGGTTCTTACATAAATGGATGGCACTCTGGCTGTCACAATACACCACATAATTTTCCTGTTTCAACCCCAATTCTTGTAAGAATTCTTTCATCCATAACATTTCTTTACAAACCTCTGTAGCAGTAATATATTCTGCCTCTGTGGTAGAGAGAGCAATACACCTTTGCAATCTGGATTGCCATGACACAGCTCCCCCTGCAAAAGTAAGTACAAAACCTGATGTAGATTTCCTTATATCAATATCTCTGGCCATATCTGCATCTGTGTAACTCACTAACACAGGTGGTCCACCTCCAAAGCTTAAACAAACCTTAGAGCTTCCTTTGAGATATCTCAATATCCAATTCACTACTACCTAGTGCTCTTTGTCTGGATTTATAAGAAATCTACTAGTAACACCCACTACATATGCGATGTCCGGCCTCATACATACCATTGCATACATTAAACTTCCAACTGCTGAAGCATAAGGAACCTTTTGCATTTTCTCCTTCTCTTCATCACTTGACGGACTCTGTTCTGAGCACAACTTGAAGTGACCTGAAAGAGGAGAACCAACTGGCTTTGCATTGCTCATACTGAACCTTTCTAATACCTTCTCGATGTATTTCTCTTGTGACAACCAAATCTTCTTATTTTTCTTGTCACGAGAAATCTGCATGCCCAGTATTTGCTTTGCTGGCCCCATGTCCTTCATTGCAAAGGACTCACTCAGTTCCTTCTTCAACCTGTCAATTATACACATATCTTTCCCAAGGATAAGCATATCATCAACATAAAGTAAGAGAATAATAAAATCCTCACCAAACCGTTTGATGTACACACAATGATCTGAAGCCGTTCTTTTATATCCATTTTCAATCATAAATGAATCAAACTTTCTGTACCACTGTCTTGGAGCTTGCTTCAATCCATACAAACTCTTTCTTAACTTGCAGACAAAATTTTCTTTACCTTTGACTTTGAAACCTTCTAGTTGCTCCATATAAATTTCCTCCTCCAAATCACCATGAAGGAAAGCTGTCTTCACATCTAACTACTCCACCTTCAAGTCCTGGCTAGCAGCAATACCTAGAGCAACACGAATAGAAGACATTTTAATAACAGGAGAAAAAATCTTTTCAAAGTCAATACCTTTCTTTTGACCAAAGCCTTTCACAACCAATCTGGCTTTGTACTTTGGTTGAGAACAATATTCTTGAGTCTTCAACCTGAAAACCTACTTGTTTTTTAAGGCCTTCATTTCCTGTGGAAGTTGCACTAAATCATATGTATGATTTTTCTGTAGAGTATCCATCTCTTCCTGCATAGCAACTAACCACATTTTTTTCCGCTCACTTTTCGCTTCGATAACTCTCTGGTTCACTTGCATCAGTAAGCATCACATACTCATCTGTAGAGTATCTCCTGGAAGGTTGACGTTGTCTTGAAGATCTTCTCAATTGAGGTTCTGCGGGAAGCTGCTCCTCAACTTCTTCTTGCTCAACATGTCCTGCAGGTAGATTAATATCTGGCTCTACACCATCTTCCTGCACATCTCCCCATCACCCTCGATATCTTTGGAGGAACAACGGGTCACACCGCTAATCCTTGCAGAAGTCTTGGTGGTGCCTTCTTCTTCAAATCTCTTAAGGGTTTGATCCTCAAAGAAGACCACATCTCTCGCTTCTAAACACCTTTCGCTTTTCGGATCCCAAAGCCTGTAACCAAATTGATCATGTGAGTAGCCAAGAAAAATACATTCTTTTGTCTTACCATCCAGCTTAGACCTTTCATTATCTGGAATATGTGCAAATGCACGACAACCAAATACTCTCAAATGCTTATAGGAAACATCTTTCCCTGACCAAACATGCTCTGCAACATCAGCATCTAGGGCTGTACAGGGAGATAAGTTGATCACATCAACTGCAGTCCTCAAAGCTTCATCCCAAAACCTTTTGGGTAGCTTTGCCTGTGAAAGCATACATCTGATCTTTTCCATGATGGTACGGTTCATCCTCTCTACAATTGCATTATCTTTGAGGTGTACCAGAAGCTGTCATCTCATGCTGGATGCCATGTGACCTGCAATAATCATCAAACAATCCTGTATACTCACCACCATTATCTGATCTTATGCATTTCAACTGTCTTTCTGTCTCCCTTTCAACTCTGGCATGAAACTCTTTGAAGACACCAATAACCTGATCCTTGGTCTTCAAAGCATAAGCCCAAACTTTCCTGGAATAGTCATCTATAAAAGTAACAAAGTAAAGTGCACCACTGATGCCAGGAACATTAGTAGAACCATTAGGAGTTTTTGTCCTTAAAGGACCACATATATCTATATAAACACGGTCCAAGGCATGCATTTTTCTAGACAAAGCAAGACTAGCAAATGAAACTCTATGTTGTTTACCAGCTAAACAATCGATACAAGGGTTCAAACGTATACCTCTGAGGTCAGGCAATACCTCTCTCTTGGAAAGAGCTTGTAGTCCTTTCTCGCTCATGTGTCCCAATCGCCTATGCCACAACTCCATGCTGAAGTCTTTCTCTGTGGCATTTAACTGTTCACCACAAGCTTTAGCCTGCAACCTGTACAAAGTGTGACATTTCTTTCCATTAGCTATAACAAGAGAACCCTTACTGAGTTTCCACTGCCCTCTGTGAAACCTGCTATCATAGTCTTCATCATCTAATCTTCCAACTGAAATTAGATTCAACCTCAAGTCAACCACATGCCTCACATCCTTAAGCACCAATTTGCATCCAAGATTGGTCTTTATATGGATGTCACCCATGCCAATGATGTCTGCTGTGCCATGGTTGCCCATCTTGACACACCAAAATTTCTAGACCTGTACGTAGTAAAAAACTCCCTCCGTGGTGTAGCATGATAAGAAGCTCCTGTGTCAATTATCCACTCGAGATCCTGACATACACAAGAAAAAATATCATCAGATGGAGATAAAATCAAATAATCACCAACCTGCACTATAGTTGTGGTATTTTCTTTTGACTCTGTAGACTCCACTTCTTTTCCCTTTTTCTTACTCTTTTTAGGCTGCTTACACTGATTCTTATAATGTCCTTTCTCACCACAGTTATAGCAAACAATATCTTTCCTTGATCTTGACTTGCTTCTACCTATGCGTGAACTGCTTCTATTTTTAGACCTTGACCTTCCTCTGTTCTCTGAGATAAGTGCTTATGAATCAATCTGAGATACTGCTGAGGTCTTTCTTCTCAACTCCTCATTCAACAAACTGCTTATTACTTTACTCATGGGAACAATACCATTTGGCGCAGAATTACTGAGGGAAACCACCAGTGTCTCCTAACTTTCTAGCAATGAACTGAGAAGTAACAATGCTTGTAACTCATCATCAAGAGACATTTTCATAGAAGATAACTGGTTAGTAATACTCAATTTCATTCAAATGTTCAGAATAGAAGCACCCTCTTTATATTTTAGGTTCACAAGTTTTCTGATCAAAAAAGCTTTGTTGCCAGCTGTTTTTCTTTCATAGAGACCTTCTAACTTTTTCCAAAGAGAATATGCAGAACTTTTAGTAGAAACATGATGAAAGACACTATTATCGAGCCACTGTCAAATAAATCTAATCATTTTTCGATCTAATCTCTTCCACTCATCATTTGTCATAGTTATGGGTTTTTCACTATCCCCTTGCAAAGGTCCATACAAATCTTTGCAATACAAGAGATCTTCCATTCTTGGTTTCCATATCATCCAATTGTTTCCGTTCAAACTAATCATGCGAGAAACATTACCAGCCTCCATGTTCAAATACAAAAGTTAAATCACCAAAACCTTGCTCTGATACCAGTTGATGGGAGAAAATAAAAGGATAGGTAACAAATAATAACTTTTGTCTATGAACAAATACTAGCAGGCCGTAACACAACAGAATTAAACAGAAATCACAATCAAATAGAACACCAAGATTTACGTGGAAAACCCCTTCAATGTGAAGGGTAAAAACCACGGGGCAAACCAGAGAAAATCCACTATAGAAATAATGAATGTACAATTCTCAAATATCTTGCCTAAAACCCAAGCAATAATCACAAGAGAATAACTGGGATACAAGGATCACGTCACTATGCACAATATCCAAAACCTCGCTCAAGCAATCACAGAAAAACTCATTGTAGATCTGATCTAACCTAAGATGAGAAACTGTTTAGATGAGTGAGAACAATTTCTGAGTTTTTCTTATCTTCTTCCCTTTTTTTTCTCTTATTTTTCTGTCATTTTCTCCTCTCTTTGAATCCCTAATGTTGTTGCAAATTTCTGCCCCTTGCTGCGATGTTAATCTCCTAATTTCGCAGCCACCATAGCCCCTACATATAATTAGAGATTAGGTGAATTAGGGTTTAAGGTTAATAAAGAGGAGGGCTATGGGCTGCTAAAGCCCATATGGGCTGAACTGGGCTCTCAGCCCAACAAGAAAAGGAAGGCAAAGAAGTCCCTTAAGAAGGGCAATGACAAGAGCAAATTAGATAAAGCAAAAGTTGCTAAGAAGGACCCAGTAAAAGACAAAGGTCAATACTTCTACTATGGCAAAGACGGACATTGAAAGAGAAACTATAAAGAATACCTTGCAAAGAAAGTGAAATAGAAGCTCAAGAAAGCTTCAAGCACATTCATGATTAGTCTCCATTTATGATAAGACATGGGTATTAGATATCGGTAGTGCTTATCACATCTATAATTTGTTACAAATTTTGGCAAATCCTAGGAGATTGGTGAAAGGTGAGATGGACCTCAAAATGGGGAATAGAGCAAAAGTTGTTACAATGGCTTTGGCAAGGTCACCCTATATCTATTTGGTGGAGCTACTATTGTATTGGATGCAAGTTACTTTGTTACTTCAATTATCAAAAATATTATTTCTATTTTATATTTGATATTTAATGGATATAAATTAGTTTTTGAGAACAATGATTGTTTAATAATATTAGATGATAAGATCATCACTAGATAAATATTGTATAATGATTTATTTATGCTAGATATTGCTCCACACATTATAAATGTAAGTATGTCTAAGAGAAAATAAGATGAGGTAAACAGTGTGTACCTCTGACATTGTAGGCTAGGTCAAATCTATGAAAGAAGAATCCAAAAATTGTTGAAGAATAGATACTCAGATCTATTCGACTATGAATCATATGTAACTTACAAGCCTTACCTTTGCGAAAAGTTGATCAACTCATCATTTAGTGGAGCTGGAGAGAGAGCTACTAAGTTGCTAGAACTCATACATAGTGATGTATATAGTCTCATCTCGACTCAGGCTATAGGAGGTTATTCTTACTTTATTATATTTACTGATGACTTTTCTAAGTATGGACATATATACTTGATAAGTATAAGTCCAAGACATTCGAGAAATTCAGGGAATATAAGAATAAGGTAGAAAATCAAACTAGAAAGAGTATTAAGACTCTTCAATCATATTAAGGAGGTGAGTACTTGAGTATAGAATTCACCATCGTTGTATCCCTAGTGTTAGAAAGGAGGAATCGTATGTTGTTAGACATAGTGTCATTCATGATGAGTTTCACCAATCTACCCATATCATGAAGGGGATATGCCATAGAGTCTATAATTTACCTTTTGAATAAAGTTCCAACTAAGTCGATAGTGTCTACACCATATGAGATATGAATAGAAAAGAAACATGATCTTAAGGTTGTTAAGATTTGGGACTGTCCTGCCCACATTAGGAGACACAACCTGGACAAGTTGGAATCCAAGATATAATGATGGAAGTTCGTGAAATGCCCCAAGGAAACTAGGATACCCTATCATAAGAAGGGCAAGGGCAAGAGCAAGGGCAAACCGGGTAAAGCAAAGATTACTAAGAAGAACCCAATAAAGGATAAAGGTCAGTGCTTTCACTACAGCAAAGATGGGCACTGGAAGAAGAACTGTAAAGAGTACCTTGCAGGGAAGGCAAAACAAAAGCTTGGAGAAGTTTTAAGTACATTCATGATCTGTCTCCATTTGTTAGATTCTTATGATAACACATGGGTATTGGATACTGATAGTGCTTATCACATCTATAATTTATTGCAAGTTCAGGTAAAACCTAGGAGATTGGTAAGAGGCGAGATAGACCTCAAGATGAGCAATGGAACAAAAGTTGTTGTAGTGGCTATTGGCAAGGTCACCCTACATCTACCTAGTGGAGCTACTATTGTATTGGATCCATGTTATTTCATTCTCTCTATTATCAAAATATTATTTTTATTTTATGTTTGACAGTTAATGGATATAAATTAGTTTTTTAGAATAATAGTTGTTCAATAATGTTGGATAATAAGATCATCACTAGAGGAACATTGCATAATGGTTTATTTGTGCTAGAAACTACTTCATATATCATGAATGTATGTCCAAGAGGAAATGAGATGAGGTGAACAGTGCATATCTATGGCATTCTAGGCTAGGTCATATCCACGAAGAGAGAATCTAAAAGTTGTTGAATAATGGATACCTAGATCCATTCGACTATGAGTCATATGTGACTTGTGAGTCTTGCCTTTATGGAAAGTTGACTAACTTTTCATTTAGTGGATTTGGAAAGAGAGCCACTAAATTACTAGAATTTATACATAGTGATGTATATAGTCCCATGTCAACTCAAGCCATAGGAGGTTATTCTTACTTCATTGCATTCACTGATGACTTCTCTAGATATGGATATGTGTACTTGATAAAGTACAAGTTCGAAGACTTCAAGAAATTAAGGGAATATAAGAATGATGTAAAAAACTAGACTAGAAAAAATATCAAAACTCTTCGATCAGATTGAGGAGATGAATACTTGAAGACAAAGTTTACCTAGTTCCTCAAGAACTATAGGATTCTGTCCCAATAGATCCCTCCTTATACACCTCAGCTCAATGAAATATCAGAAAGGAGGAATCACACACTGTTATATATGGTGTGGTCCATGATGAGTTTCATCGACCTACCTATCTCATTCTGGGGATATGCCCTATAGTCTGTAGCTTACCTTCTGAACAGAGTTCCAACTAAGTCGATAGTGTCTACACTATTGGGAAATCTAGGGTGACATCACATGCGCAACGGAAGAACAGAAAAGAAAATTATCAGATTTCCATAGAAAAAAAAAGGTTTCATTATTGTGCGACAGATTGGTGTGCAAAAATCACAAAACCAAAAAATTTTGCGTATAAGAAAGATGTGTTACCTAGGGAGATCATATATCCTTGAAATCCTACAGATCTGTGAGAGAGGATGAACGTGCTCAACTATTTGTTAGAACCCTCTGCGGATTCTAAGCTTGGGGTTGATCTCTATAGGGGATCGGCCTCCTTGGAACTCTATAGGGGTTCCTTCCTCCAAGTTGCTGCACAAAGGCTGAAAAATATTGATCTATTCATTGATTAAAGAGGATGAATACATGGCTATTTGTAGGGCTTCTAAGCCCCAACTCCTAATAGGACTCTTGCTTAAGACTCCTACTTCTAACCAACTTCTAATTAGGACTCCTTCTCTAGTTGGACTTCTACTTCTAATAGGACTCTCTTCCAAATAGGACTTCTACTTCTAATAGGACTCTCTTCCTAATAGGACTTCTACTTCTAATAGGACTCTTTTCCTAATAAAACTCTTACTTATAATAGGACTCATTTCCTAATAAGACTTCTACTTCTAATAGGACTCTTTTCCTAATAGAACTCCTACTTATAATAGGACTCCTTTCCTAAGAAGCAACCTAACCCTAACCTAGCCGGCCTCTTCACCTCTTTAATAAGGGACGGCTAGATAGGATTTACATGAATGCCCTTATCAATGAAACTAAATTAGGACTCTCATAGCTAGAGTCCTAATGACTCCGCCCTCTTCAAATCAGCCTTGTCCTCGAGGTCGACGTTCCATGAATTTTGGGAATTTGATCTTCAAGTCGTCGTAGTTCTCCCAAGTGGCATCTTTTGCTGGTAGGTTTGCCCACTGTATTAACACTTCAGTAGCAGGTCATCATCGTCGATCAATAATGGCACTTGGTTGGGTCTGGAGCTCTCCTTGGGTAGTTATATTTGGTAGATGGCTTTGGGCTGTCTCGTGTTGTCCCAACTTGAGCTTCAAACATGATACATGGAAGACCTGGATGGATTCGGGAGTGGCGGGTAAGTCCAATCTGTATGCTCTTTGCTCCGATGTGCTCCAAGAAATATTTTAGGCTTTTATGGTCGGTCTTGATGTGAAAGCGTCGCCCAATTAATCTGATCTCCATTTGGACATCGCATGCACAATCGCGAGCATCTCCTTATCGTAAATAGTCATCTTGAGGTGGGAAGGAGATAACGCCTTACTAGTATAAGCGAGGGTCGGCCATCTTGCATTAGTACAACACCAATTCCTGCTCCGGAGGCATCAGCTTCAATAATAAAAGTCTCATCGAAGTCGGGTAATGCTAGTATTGGTGTTGTTATCATTGCGACTTTAAGTTCGTCGAAGGCGGTGGTGGCTTTGTCCGACCACTGGAAAGCATCTTTTTTCAGCAAGGAAGTAAGGGGTGCACTGATCTTTCCATAGTCTTTCACGAACTTACGATAGTAACCTGTTAAACCAAGAAAGCCGCACAGTGATTTTATGTTCCTCGGGGTTGGCCAGTTCTGCATTGCTTCAATTTTGGAGGGGTCCACTGTCACCCATTCCTCTGATATGATATGCCCAAGATATTCTATCTTTTGTTGAAGAAGGCAGAAATTCATAGTGACCGTTGTGCGTTCGAAAGGCAGTTTTCGGTATGCCTTCTTCGCACACTCATATTTGATGATACCCAAATCGAAGGTCCAACTTTGTGAAGACTCGTGCTCCTTTAATTCATCAAGCAATTCATCTACTACTGGAATAGGATACTTGTCCTTGACGGTTATGTCATCGAGAGCTTGGTAATCAACGCACATTCGCCATGTTCCGTCTTTCTTTCGTACGAGGAGCACTGGTGAAGAGTAGGGGCTGCAACTTGGCCGAATAACTCCTGTTTCAAGCATCTCTTTTACAATCCTTTCTATTTCATCTTTTTGGAGATGTGGATACCAATATGGTCGAATATTTGCTGGAGGTTTCCCTGGAAGAATCGGTATACGATGATCGTGTCGGCGGTTAGGAGGTAGGCTGCGTGGTTCGTCAAATATATTTGAAAATTCAGCAAGCAAGGGAAGTAGGTTTGGATCTTCAAATTTGGTTGGCTCTCCCTTAGGTTGCTGCTCAAGTTGTACCAAAAAGCCGCTGCATGCTTTGTGCAAAACTTTCTCCATTCGTTGTGTGCAAATTGTCGTTACGTCGCCCCACGCTTCCCGCAGACAAAGTATCACTGTTTCCCTTCATCTTGTAAAATTTCATAATTAGTTTCAAAAAATTCCAGGAAACATCACCTAATGTCATCAACCATTCGATGCCAAGCATGGCCTCATAATCATCGAGAGAGAGGAGAAAAAAATCTGCAATTATCTCTTGGTCCTGCAGCAACAGTTTCACCCGTGGGTACTTACGATCACACTTCAAAATTCGTCCATCTGCGACTTTAACATCGAACCTGCTGCAATTCTCAATAGGTAAGGCCATCCGGACAGCAACCTTGCTGTTCATAAAATTATTAGTGCTCCCGATGTCAATAAGAACGGTGATTGGTTGTTGCTTCAGAAATCCTCCCACTTTCATTGTTTGTGGGTTCGCATAACCGGCAAGGGCATGCATCGTAATATCAATTGGCTGCTGTTCTTCATCCGTGACCTCTTCCTCATGCTTCTGGACCTCCTCCTCCATGTGTTCAAGAGGTTCAATCAATAGGAGGTGGCCCCTTTTGCAGCGATGATCGCGGTTCCATGGCTCATCGCAATGCCAACAAAGACCCTTTGCTGATCGGTCACGTAGTTCTTCTCTTGTCAATTTTGTGGGTAGCGAAGGATGGTTGGGAGCAGAAGGAGGTTTATATGTTGAGGTTCCATGAGTGGTTCTCATCCTCCGAGCATCTTGGTTAAGTCGTTCTTCTTGTATTCGGGCAAAAGAAATCGCAGCCATCACGGTACGGGGCTATCGCGCCTTAACTTCCCCTTTTATCTCTGGCTTGAGTCCTTCGATAAATGTTCCTAACAATTGATGGTCAGTCCAATCACGAGTAAGGTAAGATAGCTTCTTAAACCTGGTTTGGTACTCTTGAATCGTAGAGGTTTGTCGAATCTTTACGAGTTGGCGTCGATATTTTCATACTCCGTAGGTCGAAACGGTTCAGCAAATTGCATTCTTAAATTGATTCCATGTCGGAGCCCCATGATTATATTCCAGCCAATTGTACCATTGAATAGCATCTCCTTCAAGGTGGATGATAGCAATCTCCACCATAGCATTATCCGACGTTCGGTAGTAGCGAAAGTAACGTTCATGCTTGAAATCCACCCGCGGGTCTCCTTCTTCCCATCATGGGAAGTCCACCCTCATGCGTGGCTGTAGCATGTCCGAGGGCTGTCCCTCCTTCTCTGGGGTCCTTTCTAAATTCTCTCCTTGCTGTAGTTTGGTTGGACTCGATGGTTGTCCAATTCTGAATTCTGCAAACAAAGCGCAATTTGTCTTCCAAGCACGATTCAAGCCGTGATTCAATCCGAGATTCCCATGCTTCAAATTTGGCATCAATTGGATCTTGGGAAGCCATAGCATATGTCTGTAGATCAGAGATGCCCTTGTCTTTTTTCTGTTGACGGGTTAATGGCATGGGGTGGTGGAAGGTTCGGACAATGGATCGGTGATTGAAGGGTTCAGCTGTAATGGTTTACTATTTTGGGCTGTGGTTTTTTATGCTGTTAGGGTTATAAAACTAGGTTATGATGGCTGCATCTTGAGGCTAGCGGGATGCCCTAAAGACGTCTTGGTTTGTGGCAGCAAGGTGGCTAGGGTTTGGTAGGTTACGGAGAAGAAAAAAGGACAAAGGTGCAATACCAGATTTTTCGCCGAAAAAATTCCAGCAGTAAAGATGTAATTTTTTCCAGAAATTTTCAAAAGAGATTCAAGTAAAACTCAAAGGGGATCTACTGATAAGGAAGAGGTAATACTGTAAAAAATTTCGTAGGAAGAAACGACAACAAGAGGTTTGGCAAAATTGAGAATCACGGAGAGGTATTATAGCAGATTTTTACGTCTAAAGTGCAGCAGATTGGACGTAAAAGATAAGTGGTTTTTATTGAGAATTTTTCGACAAAACCAAAGGGAAAACCACTATTAGGAAGTGTCAAAGCCGTCGTAAAAATTTCATAGAGATTTGGATAGAAAAAACGCAGTAGCAAGATCAAAAAGGCAGTGCTATGCGGCTGAAATTCTGCAGTGCGACTTTCGTTGTAGAGATGAAAACTTTACGACGAAAAGTTTTATGCAGCAATTATAGGAACGAATTTTTTTGGAGTTTTTGAATAAGGATAACTAAATTGCAGCAGTAGTAGGGTAGATAACCAGAACCTGTTGCAATTCACGGGAAGATCAAAAGATGATCAACGGTGGTGGAGATGACGGCGGAATTCAGCGATGATCTTCTAAGCAATTGTGGGAATTGCTTTGCGTGGTTGTGGAGGGCTGGTGGATGGCTGTGGAAGGGCAGCGAGATGCCAAGAACGCTGCTCTGATACCAAGTGTTAGAACCCTCCGCGGATTCTAAGCTTGGGGTTGATCTCTATAGGGGATCGGCCTCCTTGGAACTCTATAGGGGTTCCTTCCTCCAAGTTGCTGCACAAAGGCTGAAAAATATTGATCTATTCATTGATTAAAGAGGATGAATACATGGCTATTTATAGGGCTTCTAAGCCCCAACTCCTAATAGGACTCTTGCTTAAGACTCCTACTTCTAACCAACTTCTAATTAGGACTCCTTCTCTAGTTGGACTTCTACTTCTAATAGGACTCTCTTCCAAGTAGGACTTCTACTTCTAATAGGACTCTCTTCCTAATAGGACTTCTACTTCTAATAGGACTCTTTTCCTAATAAAACTCTTACTTATAATAGGACTCCTTTCCTAATAGGACTTCTACTTCTAATAGGACTCTTTTCCTAATAGAACTCCTACTTATAATAGGACTCCTTTCCTAAGAAGCAACCTAACCCTAACCTAGCCGGTCTCTTCACCTCTTTAATAAGGGGTGGCTAGATAGGATTTACATGAATGCCCTTATCAATGAAACTAAATTAGGACTCTCATAGCTAGAGTCCTAACACTATTCTCCTCTTTAGCGATGATCCACATGGTAGGGGTTGTAAAGACACTCCTTAAAGGGAGAGAAGAATAGGAGGTGGTAGCCAAGATAGGCCTTAGCCTATGGGCCTTTGGTTCCCTCCTATTTATAGAGGTCCCTTGTCAACTTAACCTTAGTGGATCCTATCTTATTGGGTGTTGGATCTCCATTCAATTACCCAAGCCTCTTAGATTAGTAGATCTCTACCCAATAATCTCTCATAGGCTCTTATTAGATCTCATCCATTGAATCCAATAATTCAAGGGCTTATCGAATATCTAATAAAATAAGGGCTCTAATGGATATTATATATCTGAACCTCTACTCGTCACAGTACCTACCAAATGTGTATGACCCTCTAGGTTCAATATCGAGCTGGTCATGAGTCATACCTATCAGAACTCATTCTAATTTAGTGAATTATTATCATCATAATAATTCACTCGACTCATCGACTACAAACGTACTAGGCCACTACGTCGAAGTCCTTAGACGATATAGAAAAATCCAATCCTTTGGATCTATCAGTCTTCAGTTATCATGTGTCTATAGTCCCTCATCTATCTGATATCCCAAAAACTATATACTAGGCATAGTGCTGTCAGGCCCAAACAGTTTCTACTTGAGTCTCACTCTAATCAGATTCTTGTGGAGAGCTCTTTCTCTCTTAATCCGAATGACTCTGACTAGGGATTTGCTTGAGAAAGAACACATGTGATATTTCTCTCATGACACCAAGAGTAGATGATCCTCTATTGATACTTAATTGCACTCATAAGATCGACTATATTCCCAATAGCTGACTGTGCTATATCTGAAACTTCCAAACCTATAAGTTTGGTATCAAAAAGTGGAGTACTCATGTAGGACATCCTTGGTGTCTCAAGTCTAAGGATAAGATACACCACTAGGACTACGAAATCACTATCTAACAATGTGGTATAATCAATCAACTTTCGATAAGCAGATCAATCAATGAACTCATTCTCCAATGAGCACTTGTACTATATCCCTAGTATTCCCACACGAGCAACTATGAGACCAGCCGCTTCCATCATATGGATGGGTATATAGTACACTAGTTTGTCCAGTTATCTCGATATCCTTCTCGAGTAACCCATGACCAAGATTATTTAGGGTCTGTATTTAAAGGTGAATCTGTCTCATTATTATAATCACATCATGATTTGATTCCCATTGTACAGATCCATAGACATCACAATATATATATATATATGCAGCAAGCAATATAAAGTGAGAAAAATATCAAATAATTAATAAGCAAAAAGAGTGCATATTATATCACATGTACCATCACTTACGTGATTGGCTTATAGGGCACCTATAACTAGCAATCTCTCTCTTGACCTAAAGCCAATCACCTACATGTCTGATTCCTATCAAACTCCTATAATGCTCAAAGATAATCTGAGACAATGGCTTTACAATATTATCTTCAGATGGAACTTGTTCCACTATTATATCTCCTCGAGCCATGATCTCTCTGACTAGATGGAACCTCCTCAAAACATGCTTAGACTTCTGATTAGACCTAAATTCCTTCGCTTGAGCAATCACTCGATTATTATCGCAATATAAGAGAATCGGCTCCTTGCTACCCAGTGGCATGACTCTAAGATCTATGATAAACATTTTCATCCAAACTCCCTCTTTTGCTACTTCTGCCACAACAATATACTCCGTCGCTATGGTGGAGTCAATAATAGTATTTTATTTGGAACTCTTCTAGCACATTGCTCCTCCATTCAAGGAGAACATATATCTTGAATTAGATTTACTATCATCAACATCGGACTGGAAACTTAAGTCCGTGTGGCCCTCAACTTGGAGACTACCTCCTTTGTATACCAATAAAAGATCCTTAGCCCTTCTCAAGTACTTAAGAATACACTTTACTACTTTCTAGTGCTCCAAGCCTAGATCTGTCTGATACCTGCTCGTACACTCAGAGCATGCACTATATCAGGCCTTGGTACATAGCACAACATATATGATTGATCCTATCACTGAGGCATAGGGTATCCTATCCATGCCTGTTCTTTCTTTAGGAGTATTTGGGGACACACTCCTAGAAAGTGATATTCCATGTCTTATCAGTATGAGACCTCTCTTAAAATTTTTTATACTGAACTTTTTGATAATGACATCTATGTACCTGGACTAGGATAAGCCAAAGATCCTTTTAGATCTATCTTTATAGATTTGAATCCCCAAAATGTTGGATGCTTCCCTTAAGTCTTTCATGGAGAAGTGTCTAGATAGACAAGCCTTTACTATAGAGAGCATTCCTACATCATTCTGGTAGAACCCTTATAGATTCTGAGCTTGGGGTTGATCTCTTTAGGGGATCAACCTCCTTGGAACTCTATAGGGGTTACCCCCTCTAAGTTGCTGCTCAAAGGCTGATAAAAGGATTAATCTATTCATCATAAAAAGAGGGTGAATACATGGCTATTTATAGGGCTTCTAAATCTCAACTCCTAATAGGACTCCTATTCAAGACTCCTACTTCTAATCAACTTCTCCTACTTAAGACCCCTACTTCTAATCAACTCCTAATACTTCTCTAAGAAGCAACCTCCAAACTAATCCTAACCTAGCTGGCCTATTCACCTCTTTAATAGGGGTCGGCTAGATAGGATTTACATGAATACCTTTAGAATTTACATGTTTGTCCCCTTCAATGAAACTAAATTAGGACCCTCCTAGCTAGAGTCCTAACAGACCCGCCCTTTCAAATCAGTCTTGTCCTCGAGGCTAATGCTCTATAAATTCTGAGAATTTGATCTTCAAGTCATCATAGTTCTCCCAAGTGGCATCTTCTGTTGGTAGGTTCGCACACTGTATTAGTACTTCAGTAGTGGGTCGTCATCGTTAAGTCATGATCCATCGATCAATAATGGCACTTGGCTAGGTCTGGAGCTCTCCTTGGGTAGTCATATTTAGTAGGTGGCTTTGGGCTATCTCGTTTTATTCAAACTTGAGCTTTAAACATGACATATAGAAGACTAGATGGATTCGAGAGCTGGCGGGTAAGTCCAATCTATATGCTACTACTCTGATGCACTCCAAAATCTAGTAGGATCCATAGAACCGAGGTGAAAGCTTCATGGATGCTCTGGTCTGGATTGATGTTTGCTTATATAGCTGGAGCCGTAGGAAGACCCAATCTCCTTCTGAAAATTCTCTTTCGCCTTTGTGTTAATCATATTGTTGTTTCATCCTTACTTGAGCTATAGTGAGATAATCTTTTAACAACTTCAGTATTTTATCTCTGTCTTGTAGTTCCCTGTCTACTTGTTCTTCTTTAGAGGTACCCAACATATATTTTGGGATTACAGGGGGAGGTCGGTCATACATAGCCTTATAGGGAGTACATTTTGTGGATGAATGATAAGTTATATTATACAACCACTCGGCCTAGGAAAGCCACTTTTTCCACTCTTTTGGCCAATCACTGGTGAAGCATTTGAGGTATGTCTCCAAGCACCTGTTTACCACTTCAGTCTGACCATCGGTTTGTGGGAGATATGCCGTACTCATCTTCAATTTAGTGCCCTGTATCTGGAATAACTTTGTCAAAAATTTGCTCATAAAGACCCTATTATAATCACTTATAATAGATCTCAGAATCCTATGCAATTTTGTAATATTCTCCATAAAAATTTGAGCAATAGTAGAGGTAGTGTAGGGATTAGAACAATGCAAAAGTAAGCATACTTTTATAAGGCAATCAACCACGATAAGAATTGTACCTTTTCCTTGTGATGAGGGAAGCCCTTCGATGAAGTCCATTGATATATCAGTCCATATTAAGTCTGGGATGGATAGAGGTTGCAACTTTTTGGGACTTGCCATTGTCTCACCTTTATGTCATTGACATACATCACATTGTGCTACAAATTCAGCAATAATATTTTTTATCCCTACCCAATATAAATTTTACTTAATTCTCTTATAGGTTCTAATGAACTCAGAGTGCTTAGCCATAGGTGTAGAATGCATCTTTTGAAGGATGGTTTTTATGCAAGTAGAATTTGGCACAAGCACAATGCGTCCCTTATAACGCAAGTCTTTTGAGTCCCAATTATAATGAGCCACGGAGCTTGGTGCTTCCTCTAATTTTTTTATGATCTTGCTGGTCTCCGAATCATCTTGCCATTCCCTCCTAATATCCTCAAGAAAGTCACTGGTCGGAAGTGAAATGGCCGAAAATTCAGCTTGCTCAGGTAGCCGCGAAAGCGCATCCGCAACAACATTCTCTTTCCCCTTTTTGTTAGTTATTTCATAATCATATCTCAGAAACTTTGTTACCTATTTTTGCTACTCAGGGGAAGATATCTTCTGCTCTAAGATATTATTTAGGCTTTTATGGTCGTTCTTGATTTGAAAGCATCGTCCGATCAAGTATGGTCTCTATTTGGCCACTGCATGCACAATCGCGAGCATCTCCTTATTGTAAATAGTCATCTTGAGATGAGAAGGAGATAATGTTTTACTAGTATAAGTGAGAGGGCAGCCATCTTGCATTAGTACAACACCAATTCTGACTCTAGAGGCATCGACATCAATAACAAAAATTTTATCGAAGTCAAGTAGTGCTAGTACGGGCATTGTCGACATTGTGCTTTAAATTCATCAAAGGCAATGGTGGCTTTGTCCAACCATTGGAAAGTATCTTTTTTCAGTAAGGAAGTAAGGGGTGTACTAATCTTTCTATAGTTTTTCATGAACTTGGGGTAGTAGCCTGTTAAAACGAGAAAGTCGCACAACGATTTTATGTTCCTCGGGGTCAGCCTATTCTGCATTGCTTCAATTTTGGAGGGGTCCATCACCACACCTTCCTTTGATATGCCCAAGATATTCCACCTTCTATTGAAGAAAGCTGCACTTTGATTTTTTGACAAAAGAACATGTTCTTGCAAAATCGTTAAAACAAGTCGTAAGTGTTGAAAATGACATTCAAGAGAAGGGCTGTAGATAAGGATATCACCGAAAAAAACCAGCACAAACTTTCGAAGATAACTCTAGAAAATATCATTCATAAGGCTCTGAAAGGTGAAGGGAGCATTGGTGAGACCAAAGGGCATTACCAGAAATTCATAGTGGCTGTTGTGCATTCGAAAGGCAGTTTTCGGTATGTCTTCTTCACGCACTCGTATTTAATAATGCCCGGATCGAAGGTCCAACTTTATGAAGACTCGTGCTCCCTTTAATTCATCAAGCAATTCAACTACTACTAGAATAGGGTACTTGTCCTTGGTGGTTATGCTGTTGAGAGCTCGGTAATCAATGCACGTTTGTCATGTTCCGTCCTTCTTTTGTACGAGGAGCACCGGTGAAGAATAGGGGCTGTAACTTGGCTGAATAACTCCTATTTCAAGCATCTCTTTTATAATCCTTTCTATTTCATCATTCTAGAGATACGGATACTGATATGACCACGTATTTGCTGGAGGTTTACCTAGAAGAATCGGTATACGATGATCATGTTGGCGGGTAGGAGGTAGGCTGCGCGATTCGTCAAATATATCTAAAAATTCAGCAAGCAAGGGAAGTTAATTTGGGTCTTCAAATTCGGTTAGCTCTCCCTTAGATTTCTGCTCAAGTTATACCAAAATGTTGCTGCATGCTTTATGCAAAACTTTCTTCATTCGTTGTGTGCAAATCGTCGTTATGTCGCCCCCACGTTTCCCGTGTAGTATCACCTATTTCCCCTTACTGTAAAATTTCATAATTAGTTTTAAAATTTTTTAGAAAATATCACCTAATGTCATCAGCCATTTGATGCTGAGCATGGCCTCATAATCATCAAGAGGGAGGAGGAAGAAATATGTAATTATCTCTTGGTCCTACAGCAATAGTTTCACCCGCGGGCACCTATGATCACACTTCAAAATTCGTCCGTCGGTGACCTTAATGTCAAACCTGCTGCAATTCTTGATAGGTAAGGCAACCCAAATAGCAACCTATTCATAAAATTATTAGTGCTCCTGGTCTTAATAAGAACGGTGATCGGTTGTTGCTTTAGAAGTCCTCTCACTTTCATCATTTACAGGTTCGCGTAACCGGCAAGGGCATGTATCATAATATCAATTGGCTATTGTTCTCATCCATGACCTCTTCCTCATGCTCCTGGACCTCCTCCTCCATGTCTTTAAGAGGTTCAATCAGTAGGAGGCAGCCCCTTTTGCAGCGATGATCGCGGTTCCATGGCTCGTCATAATGCCAACAAAGACCCTTTGCTAATTGGTCACGTAGTTCTTCTCTTGTCAATTTTTTTGACAGTGAAAGATGGTTGGGAGCATAAGGAGGTTTATATGCCATGGGCCTAGGAGAGGTTCTCATCCTCTGAGCATCTTGGTTGAGTCATTCTTCTTGTATTTGGGCGAAAGAAGTCACAGCCATCACGAAACGGGGCTGTCATGCCTTAATCTCCCATTTTATCACTAGCTTGAGTCCTTTGATGAATGTTCCTAACAATTGATAGTCAGTTCAATCATGAGCAAGGTAGGATGGCTTCTCAAACCTAGTTTGGTACTCTTGAATCATAGAGGTTTGTCGAATCTTTGCGAGTTGGCCGTCGATATTTTCATACTTCGTAGGTCCGAAATGGTTCAATGGTACATTTTTAAATTGATTCCACGTTAGAGCCCCATGATTGTATTTTAGCTAATTATACTATTGAATAGCATATCCTTCAAGATGGATGATAGCAATTTCTACCATAGCATCATCCGACGTTTAGTAGTAGCAAAAGTAATGTTCGGCGCACAAAATCCACCTTGCCAGGTCTCCTTCTTCCCATCGCGGGAAGTCCACCCTCATGCATGGCTGAAGCATATCCAAGGACTATCCCTCCTCTAGAGGCCTCTCTAAACTTTCTTCTCACTAAAATTTGGTTGGACTCGGTGGTTGTCCAATTCTGAATTCTACAAACAAAGTGCGCAATTTGTCCTCCAAGCACGATTCAAACCATGATTCAATCCAAGATTTTAATACTTCAAATTTAGCATCAATTGGATCTTGAGAAGCCATAGCATATGCCTGTAGATCAAAGATATCTTTGTCTTTTTTTGTTGATGGGTTAGTGGCATGGGGCGGTGGAAGGTTCAGACAATAGATCGGTGATAGAATGGTTTGGCTATAATGGTTTATTGATTTGGGCTATGGTTTTTGATGCTGTTAGGGTTATGAAAATAGGTTATGATGGCTATGTTTTAAAGCTAGAGGGATGCCCTAAAGATGTCTTGGTTGGTGGCAGCAAGGTGGCTAGGATTTGGTAGGTTACGAAGAAGAAAAAGGACAAAGGTGCAGCACCAGATTTTTTACCAAAAAAATTTCAGCAGTAAAGATGTAATTTTTTCAAGCAATTCTTAAGAAAGATTCAAGTAAATCTTAAAGGGAATCTAATGGTAAGAGAGAGTTAATACTATTAAAAATTTCGTAGAAGGAAACGGCATCAAGAGGTTTAGCAAAATTGAGGATCACGGAAAGGTACTTATTATGAATCTTTTACTTTCTAAGCTTTGGATAATGCTTTGGATAATGTTATGGAGTTATCTAGTAAGGAGTTGGTTACTAATTCGGTTAGGAGTCGGTTATGTAGTTGGTTAATAAGAGTCCAAGTCCTGGGGGACTCTATGTGGGACTCTATAAAAAGAGATGTAACTATTTCTTTCAGACAAGGAGAAAGGCAATGAAGAATTATTTAGTCTTTTGGCTAAACTAAGGAGGTCAATCCCCTTGAATCGATCAAAGGAGATCGATCTCCTCGAAGTGATTAAGGAGGCCGATCCCCTCGAAATGATCATTATCCCCTTTTCCCCCACTTCTTCTACTTCTCCTCCGCTTCTTTCACCTTTTCTAGGATAAAATCCTAAGGGGTCTTATCATTTGGTATCAGAGCGACGATCCTCGACATTTTTGCTGTAAATTTGCATCACTTTGCCGCAGCCACCATCACCCAAAAAAAAGAAAAAAAGAGATCTTCCCACGACCACCGCAAGCGTCGGCTGCCACCGCAAACTCTCAACTGCCACAACTGCGAGAGTCGCCCACAACCAGTACCGAATTCCCACGATGCTGCTGCCTTCTCCCCATGACACTACTGCCTTCTTCCCATGAACATTGCCTTCCAACATCGACGTTGCCACCATCCAGCCCTCGGCACCTGCAATAATATCGCATGCAGCGACAAAAATAGGGAATGGCTACCGACAACTCAGTTAAGGCCCAAATTGAAGCATTTGAAATCAGAATTGAAAATCGACTGCAGGATACCCTTAACGAATTCAAAAGAAGCCTGCTGGAGAACTTTAGTAAGTTTCAATAAGATGGATAGCTCGCTAAAATTCGTTAGACTTCTACAGTGTAAGAATATCAAGACAGATTCCAACGATTGTCAAATCAAGCCATAAATTGGTCTGAACGACAGCTAGTGGATACCTTTATTTAAGGGTTTAATTCAGATATCAGATATGAAGTTAAGGCTCAACAGCCCTGCACTATGATGGCTGTAATTTCATTTGCATGTCTACATGAGGAAAAAATCAATCAAGAAAATCGTCGATACAGAAGTGACTACAAACAAATGATTAACGAGCCACCTAGTAAGGAGCACCAATGTAAACAAGAGCAACCTCTGGTGATTGAACCAATTAGAGAGAAACCAGAAGCTAACAAAGTTGACTTCGATAATGAAGGTATGAATTTTGATAAAGATGTTGAACCTATTACACATATAGTGCATGCATTAGCTGACTATTCTAAACCACAAACTATGAAAGCTGAAGGAATTTTGGAACATCAACCTATTACAGTCCTGATTGATACCAGTAGCACTAACAATTTTATAGACAGTAAGATTGCTGACTGATTAGCCTATCATATTGAAGACTGTAACAAATTCGAAGTAAAGATCGTTGATGGACGACCTTTGACTTGTGACAGCAAATGTTCAAAGATAAAATTATTTATACAGAGCCAAAAACTACTGTGGGATTTCTTTTTGCTACCCTAAGAAGACTTCGAAATGGTGATCTTAAATGGAAGACAAAGAAGTAAGGCTACAACTGCTACTAGCCATTAGATGAAAAGGGTTCTCCAAAAGACTTTAAAGACTACTATACAAAAAGGTCGACCTGTTGCTCACATCATCAAGTGAAGGTCATACTTACTTGATCAGCGAGTTGTAATGCGCCACAAATACCTTGTGCCAAATTTGATACCGCTCAACCTTGAGGACAAGGCTGATTTGACGAGGGCGGAACTGTTATGAATCTTTTACTTTCTAAGCTTTGGATAATGCTTTGGATAATATTATAGAGTTATCTAGTAGGGAGTCGGTTACTGATTCGGTTAGGAGTCGGTTAATAAGAGTCCAAGTCCTAGGGGACTCTATGTGGGACTCTATAAAAAGGGATGTAATTATTTCTTTTAGACAATGAGAAAGGAAGGAAGAATCATTTAGTCTTTTGGCTAAACTGAGGTCGATCCCCTCGAAGCGATCAAAGGAGGCCGATCCCCTCGAAGCGATCATTTATCCCCTTTTCCCCCACTTCTTCTGCTTCTCCTCCGCTTCTTTCGCCTTTTCCAGGATAAAACCCTAAGGGGTCTTATCAATACTGTAGCAGATTTTTACGTCTAAAGTGTAGAAGTTTGGACATAAAAGATTAGTAGTTTATATTGAGAAATTTTTGATAAAACTAAAGGAAAATCTGCTGTTGAGAAGTGTCAAAGCTGTTGTAAAAATTTTGTAGAGATTTGAACAAGAAAACGTAGTAGTAAGATCAAACAAATAGTGCTATGCTGTTAGAATTCTACAGTGTATCTTTCATCGTAGAGATGAAAATGTTACCACGAAAAGTTTATGCAACAATATAAGAATAATTTTTTTAGATTTTTTGAATAAGGATAACTAAATTGCAGTAGTAGTAAGATAGGAAACTAGAACCTATTGTAATTCACGGGGAGATCAAAGGATAATCCGTGGTGGTGGAGATGACGACGAAATTCAATGATGATCTTTTAAGCAATTATGAGAATTGCTTTGGGTGGCTGTGGAGGGCTGATGGATGGCTATGGAAGGGCAGCGAGATGCCAAGAATGCTGCTCTGATACCAAGTATTAGAACCCTTGTGGATTCTAAGCTTGGGGTTAATCTCTTTTGGGGATCAGCCTCCTTGGAACTCTATAGGGGTTCTCTCCTCTAAGTTGCTACTCAAAGGCTAATAAAAGGATTGATCAATTCATCATTAAAGAGGGTGAATATATGGCTATTTATAGGACTTCTATAGCCTGACTCATAATAGGACTCATACTCAAGACTCCTACTTCTAATCAACTTCTCCTATTCAAGACTCATACTTCTAATCAACTTCTCCTACTCAACACCCCTATTTTCAATCAACTCCTAATGCTTCTCTAAGAAGCAACCTCTAAACTAACCCTAACCTACTTAGCCTCTTAACATCTTTAATAGGGGTCGGCTATATAGGATTTACATGAATGCTCTTAGGATTTATATGTTTGCCTCCTTTAATGAAACTAAATTACGACTCTCCCAGCTAGAGTCCTAACACATTCCCAATGATCAGGATATCATCCATATATAACCCCAAGAAGGTGATAGCACTCCCACTTACCTTCCTATACACACAAGGCTCATCTTCGTTTTTAATAAAGTCATAAGATCTGATTGCCTCATCAATCTTATGTTCCAACTTCGGGAAGCTTGCTTTAGTCCATAGATGGATTTAAGCAGCTTACACACCTTATCTGAACTATCTTTGGATATGAATCTCTCAGGTTGTATAATATACACCTCCTTCTCGAGGTTTGTTAGGATCAGTTCGGCACTAAGAGAGGAGGGCGGTGAATTAGTGTAGCGGTAAAGATTACATCAAATTAACGATTTCAGAAAACTTCATACGATAAAAAGAATTATTTTGTATAATGAAAGTCATATCGGTGAAATGGTATCGGAAAAGCTCTAACTTCAAACGTTTGCAAGTGATGAGGAAGTAGAGAAACAAGTAAAGTGGTTTGTAGAATAAATGAAAAGCATAAAGTAAATATTGGGCAATCCAAGGGGCGACATCTCATGCGTAGCGAAAGAACATAAAAACAAAACATCCTAGATTTCCATGAAAGGTTTCATCATCATGCAAAGATCGGTGTGTCAAAAATAAATCCGCGAATCCGAAAACTACATGTGTAAAAGGAAAGAACCTAGGGCGATCATAAATCTCTGAATCCTTGTAGATCTGTACGACTAGATGAAGGAGTTCAAATGTCCTCCTCTCTAATCATAATCCACACTGTAGGGACTGCAACAATACTCCTCTCTTGAGGAGAGGAGAATAGAAGGTGGCTACCAAAAAATAATCCCAACCTATGGGCCTTTGGTTCCCTCATATTTATAGAGGTACCTTATCAACCATGATGGATCTAGCCCTATTGGGTATTGGATCTCTATCCAATTACCCAAGCCTCTTAGATTAATGGGTCTCTACCCAATAATCTAGCTCTTATTGGATTTCAACCATGGGATCTAATAATACATGGGCTTATTAGATATCCAATAAGATAGAGGCTCTAACGAATATCTCATATCCGAACCTCTACTCGTCGTAACACCTACCATATGTGTGTGACCCTCTAGGCCCAATATCAAGTCGGTCATGAGTTATACCTATCAGAACTCCTTCTGACTCAGTGAATTATTAACTCCATAATAATTCACTCAACTTATCGACTACGGATGTACTAGGCCACTACGCCACAGTCCCCAGATGATATAGGGGAATCCAATTCTTTTGACCTCTCTACCCTCAGTTACCATGTACCTATAGTCCATCATCCATCTAATATCTTAGAGATTGTATATTGGACATGGTGCTATCAAGTCTATACGATTTTTAATCGAGTCTCGCTCTAATCGGATTCTCCTAGAGAACTCTTTCTCTCTTAATCCGAATGACATTGGTTAAGGATTTACTTGAGCAAGAACACATGGGATATTTCTCTCATGATACCGAGAGTGGATGATCCTCTATTGACACTCAATAACCCTCGTAAGGTTGGCTGTCACTCCCAATAACCGGCTGTACTAGATTTGGAACTTCCAAACCTATAAGTTTGGTATCAAAGAGTGGAGTACTCATATAGGACATCCTTGGTGTCTCAAGTCTAAAGACCAGATACACTAATGGGACTATGAAATCGCTATCTGACATGAGATATCAATAACCATCTAGCATTCCATAAGTGAATCAATTAGTGAACTCATTCTCCAATGAGCACCTACATTGTATCCTTAGTGTCCCCACATGAGTAGCTATGAGACCAGCCACCTCTATCATACGGACAAGTATACAGCACACCAATCTGTTTGATTATCTCGATGTCCCTCTCGAATGACCTATGATCGAAATTATTTAGGGTCTGTGTTTAAAGGTGAATCGGTCTCATTATCATGATCTCATCATGATCTGATTCCCATTGCATAGATTCAAAGACATCATAATATACATATGAATAATGTGAGAAAATACCAATAATCATAAGCAAAGAGATTGATGCAGTATATTACAGGTGCCATCACTCACGTGATTGGCTTGTAGGGCACCTATAACGAGCAATCTTCCACTTGACCTAAAGCTAATCACCTACATGTTTGATCCCCATCAAACCTCTGTGATGCTCAAAGACAATCTGAGTCAATGGCTTTGTCAGTGGATCTACAATGTTATCTTCAAAAGGAACTCTTTCTACTGCTACATCTCTTCGGGCCACGATTTCTCTAATAAGTTAGAACCTCCTCAGAACACTTCTAATGAGACTCAGGTTCCCTTATTTAAGTAATCACCCCATACTTGTCGTAATATAAGGGAATCTACTTCTCGCTACTCGGCACGATTCCAAAATCTATGATGAACTGCTTCATCTAGACTCCCTCCTTTACTGCCTCTACTACAGCAATGTACTCCGCCTCTTTAGTCGAGTCAACAATAATATCTTGCTTGGAACTCTTCCACCATACTGCTCCATTCAAGGTAAATACATACCCTAAATTAAGCTTGCCATCATCAACATCGGACTAGAAGCTCGAATCCGTGTAACCCTCAATCCTGAGGCTACTTTCTCCATAAACCAATAAAAGATCCTTAGTTCTTCTCAGGTACATAAGGATACACTTTACTGCTTTTCAGTACTTTAAGTCTAGATCCGCCTGATACCTGCTCGTGACACTTAGAGCATACGCTATATTAGCTTGGTACATAGTATAACATATATGATAGACCCTATCGCTGAGGCCTAGGGTATCCTATCCATGTGGGTCCTTTCGTGGAGCCTTTAGGGATATGCTCCTAGAAAGTGATAGCCAATGTCTCATCGGTATGAGACCTCTCTTGGAATTTTTCATGCCAAATCTTTTGATAATAGTATCTATGTACCTGGACTAGGACAAGCCAAGCATCCTCTTGGATCTATCTCTATAGATCTAAATTTCCAATATATAGGATACTTCCCCTAAGTCATTCATGGAGAAGTGTCTAAATAGCCAAGCCTTTAACATAGAGAATATTCCTACATCATTCTCAATGATTAGGATGTCATCCACATACAGTACTAAAAAAAGGTGATAGTGCTCCTACTTACCTTCCTGTACGCGTAAGGCTCATCTTCGTTTTTAATGAAGTCATAAGATCTGATCGCCTCATTAAATCTTATGTTCTAACTTTAGGAAGCTTGCTTCAATCCATAGATGGACCTAAGCAACCTACACACCTTATTTGGACTGTCCTTGGATATGAATCTCTTAGGTTGTATTATATACACCTCCTCCTTGAGGTTGCCATTGAGGAATACAATTTTCATATCCATTTGCTAGATCTCATAATCAAGGTGTGCTACAATAGCCAATAGAATTTTGATGGATTTTAGCATGGCTATAGGTAAGAAAGTTTCATCATAGTCAACACATTGGCTTTGATTATACCTCTTGCCACTAGCTTTACTTTATAGGTCTCTACCTTTCCATCTACTCTGATCTTCTTCTTGAAGATCCACTTATAGCTAATGAGTACGATACTCTCAGGTGGATCAACTAGGTTCCAAACCTTGTTGGAGTACATGGAATCCATCTTTGAATTTATGGCTTCTTGCCACTTCCCGAAGTCTATACTCGTAATAGCCTCCTCGTAGGTTTGAGAATCAATATTCTTAACATCTTCTCCTCTAATATGTCTCACATATCTCTCAAGAGGATGAGATACACTTCCGCACCTATGTAAAGTTAGAATTTATGTGCTAGGTACCTGAACAGACTCTAGCTATGGAATGGTGCTTGACCTAGGTTCTCCAACCTCACTCAACTCTATCATGCTCCCACTATCTCCACCAAGAATGTGTTCCTTCTCAAGGAATACTACTCTCTTGGTTACGAAAACCTTTTGGTCCTTGGGGTGATAGAAATAATGCCCACAAGTTTTCTTAAGGTATTCCATAAACTTGCACCATTCCGTCTTGGATTCCAACTTATTGGGTATGTGTCTTTTAACGTGGGTAGGGCAGCCCCAAATCTTAACAACCTTAATATCGGGCTTTCCTTTCCATATCTCATATGGTGTAGACACTACCGAGTTAGTTAGAACTCTATTCAGAAGGTAAATTATAGACTCTAGGGCATATCCCCAGAATGAGACGGGTAGGTCGACGAAACTCATCATGGACTGTACCATGTCTAACAATGTGCGATTCCTCTTTTTGGATATACCATTGAGCTATGGTGTATAAGGAGGTGTCCATTGGGACAAAATCCCATGGTCCTTAAGGAATTAGGTGAACTCTATACTCAAGTACTCACCTCCTCGATCTGATCGAAGAGTCTTGATACTCTTTCCAATCTGAACCTCTACTTCATTGTTATACTCCCTAAATTTTTCGAAGGCTTCGAACTTGTACTTCATCTAGTACACATGTTCGTATCTAAAAAATCGTTAGGGAAAATAATAAAGTAGGAATAACCACTAATGACTTGAGTTAATATGGGACCACATACATCACTGTGTATTAGTACCAACAACTCAATGGCTCTCTCTCCAATTCCGCTAAATGGAGAGTTAGTCATCTTTCCATGAAAGTAAGGTTCGTAAGTCATATATGACTCATAGTCAAATGGATCTAGGTATCCATCTGTCAGTAACTTTTGAATCCTTCTCTCATGTATATGACCTAGCTTATAATGTCATAGGTATGCACTGTTCACCTTATCTCATTTCCTCCTAGACTCACTCATTCTCATGATATATGGAGTAGTTTCTAGCATAATCAAACCATTATGCAATGTTCCTCTCGTGATGATCTTATCGTCCTTAATAGTTGAACAATTATTATTCTCAAAAACTACTTTATAACCATTCAATGTCAAACATAAAATGGAAATAACATTTTTGATGATAGAGAGAATAAAATAAAATACATCTAATGCAATAGTAGCTCCAACAGGCAAATGTAGGGTGACCTTGCTAATAGCAATAGCAACAACTATTGCTCTATTGCCTATCTTAAGGTCCATCTTGCCTCTTATCAATCTCCTAGGTCTTGCCAGAACTTGCAACGAATTACAGATATGATAAACACTATTAGTATCCAATACCTATGTGTTATTATATAAGCCTGATAGATAGAGACTAATCATGAATGCATATCTGAAGCTTCTCTAAGCTTCTGTTTCGCCTTCTCTGCAATATATTCTTTACAATTCCTCTTTCAGTGCTCGTCTTTGTCGTAGTGGAAGCACTGGCTTTTGTCCTTTTTCGAGTCTTCTTAGCAATCTTTACTTTACCTGGTCTGCCCTTGCCCTTACCCTTCTTAAGGGACTTATCTATCTTTCTTTTCTTTCTGATCTTACCAGTATAGAAAACTATGAAAAGTAATCTAAAAAGGATTGAATCACAAGATCCACACATAGGTTATCCTCTTGAACCATTCCTAGACCTATGAGTTTCTCCATCTACTCAATCATCTTAAGGACATGGTTCTGAACCGGTGTCCTCTAAGTTATCCTAGCACGAAAGAGACTCTTCGATATCTTATATTATTGAGTTCTTCCCTGTTCCTCAAACAATTTGTGGAGATGCAGGAGTATGGATCTATCATCCTTCTTTTTATGTTATCTCTATAACTCGGGAGTCATGGAGCCCAACATGTAATACTGAGTAAGAGTGGAGTCATCTGTGTACTTCACGTAGCGAGCGATCTTATCCTCACTACCCCTTTCCTTGGGCATAGGCATCACTATTTCAAGGACATATGCGATTTTCTTCGTCATGAGAACGATTCTCAGGTTACGGAGCCAATCCATATAATTTGGACCAATGAGGCAGTTGGCATCAAGTATGCCACATAGAGTCTAATAGTAACATTTTCTAAAAAAAATAAAGATGCAGCAACAAATAAATAACATGCAGATTTTATAGAAATATAAATAATCAAGATATGGACTTCTATCTTGACATGCTCCCACTATTTTTCTGATGAGTCGCACGACACCCTCAGCACATGAAACAAAAGTCTCTAACAGACTTCTAGTGGGGATCAAGATCCAATTGGCATCTTAGTGTAACCTTAAGGGACTCAACCAATCACACTAAGCACAAAAGGTAGGCAACTCTTATTGATCACAACTCCTTGTGATTCCCATCCTGTTCAGCCTTTGAACCACCATGGCCTCGAGAGACTCGACTAATCATGATGTTCAGTTAAGTTATCACCATCGTTACAAGATGAGTCTGATTTAATGATATATCTTCAAGGGACTCGACGAAGCATACCATGTCCTTAGGTCACCGATGACATCTCTATATCATAGATAAGATAGCGAATCGCGATATAGGTGAGTCTCGAGGGACTCGACCAACTCAACCTACACCGAAAATCGGTTCCTACCTATAATGATGGAAGGCCACGTGAGTTAATCTAATTGCCTCACGTTTACTGACTTAATATTATTAAGAAAGAGGATTTTTTATTCGGTCTCCTAATATAATGTGTCACACACATATATATTTAATATATATCTAAATCGCATGTAAATATATATATATATATATCTGTAGGTGTATAACCAATCACACATCACATGAGCAATCACACCAGATGATCATGGATCATATCCTAATGTGATCAAGCCCAAGCCAGTGGGCTCTAATCACTCACATTAAGATCTATGTGTGCATCAGCACATCTCCATGCCCTATGATCGTCCATCTCGCTTTGTTAGTTCCATCGGTATCTCAACGCATCTCCATGCGTCGGATCATCCATCTCGTCCTCGTGAGTCCCGCTATTGCTTCCACGCTCTCGCTGGGCCTCCTCATGTAATTACAATATAATTACAGGCACGCAGGCCCGATAATAAACGAGAAAAATAATGGCTCGCAGACCCCAATAATAATAATGATCATATCATACACATACATCACATCACACGGTCCATAATCATCTGTCCACATCATACGTCACATGTACATATTATTATATAGGACTACTAGATAAATAATAATAATAGTTAATTAAACCTTTTAATTAACTAATAATTTTTTGAAATTAAGGATATATAGAGAATTTTCTAAATTGTGAAGGGTATTTTGGTCATTCGATAAGAAGGAACAAAATTGAAATTTTTTAAATTCCCAGGGGCAAAAATATCCCTTGCTTTGCTGCAATGTTACGGCAGCTGCCACCATGCCAGTGGCGGCCATGCGTGCGAGGGGCGCCACCCATGCCTACGGGCGGCTCGCTAGTGAGCGGTGTGCTTGCGGGTGGCGTCGTTGCGGGTAGGCACTGCCCCCGCGGGTGGTGCCACTGCAGGCAGCACCCACAGGTGCCGCCCTTGCTGGCCGACACCCTCCTTTTGGGCTAGCCACCGTAGGGGGTGCTACCCCCCCACCCGTAGGTGCGAGCCCGTAGGGGGGGCTCACCCACGAGCCCAGTGCCCCTACGAGCGTCGCTTGCCCTTGTGGGCAGGCTACCTACTATGGCCCTTCCTACGGGCTCCCTACGCGCATGTGGGTAGTGTAGTCGTTACAAGTAGATGGCCACGACCCGTCGGTAACTAACGGCCCCTGCGCGCACGATCATGGCTGCAAGCAGCCTTGGCCAAACTATGAGGGCAGCAATAGTTGCTGCCCTCTCTCGTCTTTTATGTCAACTATTTAGGTGTCAAAAGCGGATCCAAAACACAACACACGCAATTAAAATCCGATCTTCACATGAACAACCTAGCTCTGAAACCACTGTTGGGAAATCCAAGGGGCGACATCTCATACGCAATGGAAGAACATAAAAACAAAGCATCCTAGATTTCTGTGAAAGGTTTCGTCGTCATGCAAAGATCGGTGCGTCAAAAATAAATCCACGAATACGAAAACTACGTGTGCAAAAGGAAAGTACCTAGGGAGATTGAATATCCCTGAATCCCTACAGATCTGTATGATTAGATGAAGGAGTTCAAATGTCCTCTCTAGTGATAATCCACATGGTAGGGACTGCAACGATGCTCCTCTCTTAAGGAGAGGAGAATAGAAGGTGGCTATAAAAAAAACCCCAACTAATGGGCCTTTGGTTCCCTCCTATTTATAGAGGCCCCCTGTCAACCCTAATGGATCTAGCCTTATTGGGTATTGGATCTCTATCCAATTACCCAAGCCTCTTAGATTAATGAGTCTTTACCCAATAATCTAGCTCTTATTGGATCTCATCCATGGGATCCAATAATACATGGGCTTATTGGATATCCAATAAATAGGGGCTCTGACGGATATCTCATATCTGAACCTCTACTCATCGCAATACCTACCATATGTGTGTGACTCTCTAGGCCCAATATCGAGTTGGCCGTGAGTCATACCTATCAGAACTCCTTCTGACTTAGTGAATTATTATCTCCATAATAATTCACTCGACTTATCGATTGCGGATGTACTACGCCACTACGCTGTAGTCCCCAGACGATACAGGTATCTACCCTCAGTTACTATGTACCTATAGTCCCTCATTCCTCTAATATCCTAGAGAATATATATTGGGCATGGTACTATTAGGCCCAAACGGTTACCAATCGAGTCTCGCTCTAATCGGATTCTCCCAGAGAACTCTTTCTTTCTGAATCCGAATGACCCTGGCTAGGGATTTTCTTGAGCAAGAATACATGGGATATTCCTCTCATGATACCGAGAGTAGATGATCCTTTATTAACACTCAATAGCCCTCGTAAGGTTGGTTACCACTCCCAATAACTGACTGTACTAGATTTGGAACTTCCAAACCTATAAGTCCGGTATCAAAGAGTGGAGTACTCATACAGGATATCCTTGGTGTCTCAAGTCTAAGAATTAGATACACTATTGGGATTACAAAATCACTATCTGACATGAGGTATCAATAACCATCCAACATTCTATAAGTAGATCAATCAGTAAACTCATTCTCCAATGAGCACCTGCACTGTATCGTTAGTATCCCCACATCAGTAGCTGTGAGACCAACCACCTCCATCATATGGACGGGTATACAGCATACCAGTCTGCCTGGTTATCTTGATGTCTCTCTCGAGTAACCTATGATCAGGATTATTTAGGGTCTGTGTTTAAAGGTGAATCGATCTCATTATCATGATCTCATCATGATCTGATCCCCATTGCACAGATCCAAAGACATCACAATATTCATATGAATAATGTGAGAAAATATCAATAATCATAAGCAAAGAGATTGATGCAATGTATTACAAGTGTCATCACTCACATAAATTGCTTGTAGAGCACCTATAACTAGCAGTAAATGCAAACTAGATTTTTATAGTGGTTCAGTCATCCGACCTACGTCCACTCTCGATTCTTCCTTCGTCGAGGCCACCAGCTTTTACAATCAGTTTTATTTCAATCGAGTAAAGACTAACTACCCTTACAACTCAATTCTCTTTTTATAGGTTTAGGAATTAACCTTTACAAGATCTCTCACCCCTCTCTTGAACTTAGCCAATACTTAGAGCTAGAGAGGAGGATTTCTCTCAAGATTTCAATAGTATTTTTTTCCTCTCTTTTTGTTCTCAATTGGTGTGTAATCTAACCATGGATGAGAGAGATATTTATAGGCCTCAAGGGGATTCAAATTGGAGCCTAAATTTGAATCATCCTGATTTTTAAGCTGTTGGTGGTACCGTCGGTTGTGTTGGGCAGTACCATCGCCTAGTACACTGACAATGGGCGGTACCACTGCCCAGATTGTCTAATACTGAGCAGTACCACCGCCCAAGAACTTAACATTAGGTGGTTCGACCACCCTAGTCTGGTAATGCCACCATCATACAAGGTTCATCAACCCTATTTAGGCCTTGAGTTCGGCCCAAACTTGTCCAAGTATGGGCCCAATTGGCCCCTAACTGAGTTGACACATTTTCAACCCAATTAGACCTAATCCTACTTCGATCTAGATAATTATTACAAATTGAATCAATTTGTCCAGCATGTCATTGGTTCATCGATGTATCGTCCTCTCTTGCGGCTTGTTGTCCAATCGACAATTGTCCTCTACAACTCCAATCTTCTTGGCACAACTCCACTCTTCTTGGCCTAATGCTCGAATCCTTTATCCGAAGCCTTTTGTCGAGACGTCGATCAATCCTTCGCTCGACGTCTAATCTTCCAACATATTTTTCTCTAGCCGAACATCGATTCTTCCTGCTTCAATTGTCTAATCCTGATTGAAAGTAGACCTACGTTACTCAAAATGTAGTTAAATCATAAAACACAATCAATTGGTTTCATCATCAAAATTCGAGATTCAATAAGGTTGCCATTAAGGAATATGATTTTTACATCTATATACTACATCTCATAATCATAGTGTGCTGTAATAGCCAATAGAATTCGGATGGATTTTAGCACAGCTACGGGTGAGAAGGTTTCATCATAGTCATCTCCTTGCCTTTGATGAAACCCACTAGCCTTGCTTTATAGGTCTCCACCTTTCCATCTACTATGATCTTAAATATCTACTTGCGACCAATAGGTACGATACCCTTAGGTGCATTAACTAGGTTCCAAATTTTGTTGGAATACATGGAATCCATCTTAGAATTCATAGCTTCTTACCACTTCCCGAAGTCTATACTCGTAATAGCCTCCTCGTAGGTTTAAGGATCAATAACCTCAACATCCTCTTTTCTAATATGTCTCACATATTTTTCAGGAGGATGAGGTACTCTATCAGACCTACATAAAGTCAGAACTTGTGTGCTAGGTAATAAACTTTGGCTGTGTAATGGTACTTGAGGTAGGTTCTCCAAGCTCGCTCAACTCTATCACGCTCCCACTATCTCCACCAAGAATATGTTCCTTTTTAAGGAACACTGCTCTATTGGCTATAAAGATATTTTGATCCTTGGGGTGATAAAAATAATACTCATAAGTTTCCTTGGGGTATCCCATGAATTTGCACCACTCCGTCTTGGATTCCAACTTGTTAGTGTTGTGTCTCTTAATGTGAGCAAGGTAGCCCCAGAACTTAATAACCTTAAGATTGGGCTTCTTCTCTTTTCATATCTCATATGGTATAAACACTACCAACTTAATTGAAACTCTATTCAAAAGGTAAGCTACGGACTCTAGAGGATATCCCTAAAATGAGATGGGTAGGTTGGCGAAACTCATCATGGACCGCACTGTTAAGACTATAGTCAGCACTAAGAGGGGGGATGAATTAGTACAATTATAAAAACATTATCGATTTGGAATACTTTTGTACGATGAAAGCTTTTGACGATTAAGTCCATATTAGAAATTCTTTAAACTTGTGAGAGCAATAAGTAAAATGATTTGCAATAAAAGTAAACAACAAAGTAAAGTAGCAAACTGATTTTATAGTGGTTCAGTCGTTCGACCTACGTCCACTTATGATTCCTCCTTCGTAGAGGCCACTAGCATCCACTAATGGTCTTCTTTCAATGAGCGAAAACTAATCACCCTTTTACAACTCTTTCCTTTTTACAAGTGTTCCCTCACACACCTCTTTTAGGAACTAACTTTAAGATCTAGGAGGAGGGACTTCTACACTTCAAATCATAGAGTTTTCACTTTTCTTTTTTGCTCAATTTTTGCTGTCCTAAGCAAGAATAGCTAGGGTATTTATAGACCCCAAATGGCTTCAAGAATTGGAGCTAAAATTTAAACACCTCATGATTTCGGAGTACTAGCAATACTGCCATCTTTGTTGGGTGGTACCACCGCCCAATTTACTTTGACACTAGGTGATACCACTGTCCAGTTTGGTGGTACTATCTCCTAACACAATCTTAGAGACTATGTCTCAGAGACTGAGCCATTGGTTGTTCCACCGTGTGTTCTAGCGGTGCTATCGCTTGACCCACTTGTTGGGTCACTGTTTGGGCCTTTCACTTGGCCCAACACAGCCCAAACTTTGGCCTAGTTAACTCCTAATTGAGTTGGCCTAATTCTAACCTAATTATAATTTAAACCTACTTTAATCTAGATAATTATTTCAAAGTCTAAATCAATTATTGTCTAATATATCATTGGTTCATCGATGCTTCATCCGATTCTTTGATGCATCATCCTCACTTATGATCCATTACCCAATCAGCCAATTGACCTCTGCAACTCCAATCTCCTTGGCACAAAGTCTACTCTTCCTAGCCTGATGCCCAAACTCATCATCCAAAGCCTTTTGCCGATATGTCGATTGATCCTCTGGCTCAACGTCGAATCTTCTAACATATTTCACTCTAGCCTAACTTCCAATTCCTCTTGTTTTAATTGTCTCTTCCTGATCAAAGCTAATCCTACGTTACTCAAAATATGGATCAAATCATAAATACTATCAATTAGTTTCATCATCAAAATTTGAGATTCAACACACACTATATCTAATGGCGTGCAATTCCTCCTTTCAAATGCAACATTGAGTTGAGGTATATAAAAAGGTATCCATTGAGATAGAATCTCATAGTCTTTAAGGAACTGGGTGAACTTTGTACTCAAGTACTCACCTCCTTGATCCGATCAAAGAGTCTTGATACTCTTTCCAGTTTGGTTCTCTACCTCATTCTTATATTATCTGAATTTCTCGAAAGCCTCAGACTTATACATCATCAAGTACATGTCTAACCTAGAGAAGTTATCAGTGAATATAATAAAGTAAGAATAACCTCCTATGGCCTGAGTCGATATGGGACCATATATATCACTATGTATGAGTTCTAACAAATCAATAGCTCTTTCTCCAGTTCCACTTAATGGAGAGTTGGTCAACTTTCCATGAAGGCAAGGCTTGCAAGCTACATATGACTCCTAGTCGAATGGATCTAAGTATTCATCCTTTAATAACTTTGAAATCCTTCCCTCATGGATATGACCTAGCCTATAATGTCATAAGTATGCACTGTTCATCTCATCTTGTTTCCTCTTGAACACACTTACATTCATAATAAGTGAAGTAGTGTCTAGTATAAATAAACCATTATGTAATATTCCTCTAGTGATGATCTTATCATCGAATATTACTAAACAATCATTATTCTCAAAACTAATTTATATCCATTAATTGTCAAACATAAAATAAAAATAATATTTTTGATAATAGAAGAAACAAAGTAACATATATCCAATGCAGTAATAGCTCCATTAGATAGATATAGGATGACATCACCAATAGCCAATGCAACTTTTGCTCCATTGCTCATCTTAAGGTCTATCTCACCTCTCACCAATCTCCTAGGTCTTGCCAGAACCTACAATGAATTATAGATGTGATAAGCACTGTTGGTATCCAATACCCATGTGTTATCATAAGAATCTAACAAATAGAGACTGATCATGAATGTATATGAAGCTTCTCCAAGCTTCTGTTTCGCCTTCTCTACAAGGTACTCTTTGTAGTTCCTCTTCCAATATCCATCTTGTTGAGATCTAGAGCGGCACTAAGAGGGGGGGTGAATTAGTGCAGCGATTAAGAATGATAAATTTTAGTGATTTAAACAAGTTCGTACGTTGAAAGCTTTATAGGATAAAATTACATTTCGATAAAAACTAATTTCAATTAAAGTGTATCAGAAATATGTTTAGCTTGAAAGTATTAAGAGAAGAAGGAGGACAGTGAACAAATAAAAAAAATAGGTTTGTAGAAAGATAAAGAGTAATAAGGTAAATGTAAACCGATTTTTATAGTGGTTCGGTCATCCGACCTATGTCCACTCCCAATTCCTTTTTTCTTGAGGCTATCGGCTTTCCACTAACTATCTTTCTTCCAACAGGTGAAGACAAAACTCCCTTTTACAAACTCTGTTTATAAAGCTTCCCTCAACACCTCTCTTAAGAACACTTCTAAACTTTTGGAGGAGGGATTTATACTATAAATGATGGAGTTTTCCCTTAGTTTTCTTGCATATTTCTTGTTATCCCAAGCAAGAATATTTGGGTATTTATAGACCCCAAGAAGATTCAAATTTGGAGCCTAAATTTAAATCACCCAGGATTTTTGGGGTACTAGCGATACTACCGCTAGCCTGACTCTGACACTGGGCGGTACCACTGCTCAGTCTAATAGTACTACCACTTGACACACTAACACGATCAGTGTACTGGGCGGTACCACTACCCAGCCAGCGGTGCCACTGCCTAGGCACTCTACCATAGGGCAGTACCACCACCCCAATCTGGCAATGCCACCGCCCTAGTCTAGCGATGCCACCATCAAATAGGGTTCAGCAATCCTGTTTGGGCCTTTCATCCGACCCAAACCTATCTAGGTATGGGCCCAACTGGCCCCTAATTGGGTTGGCCCAATTACAACCCAATTAATCTTAATCCTACTTTGATCTAGATAATTATTACAATACTTAATCGAAATATCGCCCGGCATATCATTGGCACATCGATGCTTCGTCCGTTTCTTCGACGTATCATCCTTTCTTGCGGCCTATTGTCCAATCAGCAGTTGACGCCTATAACCCTAATCTTCTTGGCGCAACTCCGCTCTTCTTGGCCCGATGCCCGATTTCTTTATCTGAAGCCTTCTACCGATCGTCGATCGGACCTCCGGCCCAACGTCCAATCTCCTAACGTGTTTTTCTTCGGCGCAACGTCGATTTTTCCTACGTCAATTGTCTAAGACTAGTCGAGAGTAGACTTGGGTGACTTAAAACATAGTTAGATAAATAAAACATGATCAATTAGTTTCATCATCAAAATTCGAGATTTAACAGTCTCTCCCTTTTTGATGATGACAACTAATTGATAGCTGATGGAGTTAACCTTAACTCCTCGGAGTTTAACCAAACTCTCTCTATCAATATGCATTGATAGAACACTTGGAGTATCCCAAATCCAAGCAACATGTATCAAAATCATGTTATCAAAAACATCATATAAATATATAAAATATTCAATCAACATTACATTACATGAACTCATCAATCTACTTCTCCCCCTTTGTCATCAACAAAAAGGAGAAGTAGCAACATAGCTAGTTTAAAAGATATGCAAGTTTTATAATCATACTAGCTATCAATCTAGATGTTCAACATACATCACTTTAAAACATTCAATTATAGCAAGTTTTTAAGGGTATGTAATCATGGCAATTTAACACTTGCTTCTTGTGCAAGGTTGCACTTTGCTTCTCTTTGCAAGGTAGCAATATTTGTGATGTTTGATATAGTAAGTTCCTTCATTACAATGATTGAGCTAGCAAATTTTTCATTCAAGTGTGCAAGCTAACAATAAACTCTCTCCCTTTGTTTTTGTCAAAAAGAAGGGAAGAGTACAATTCTTTTCCCTTTACATGAATGTTTTGATCATAACAAAATAACAAATTTGCATCATGAATTTTCAACATATCAAGTCATGAATTCAAGGGAGTCATAAATAAATCATGATATGAGGGAAATTGATGATAAGCAAGCCAGCAATAATGATAAGTAAGCTAGCATACTTTGCGATACGCAAGCTAGTCCCTTTCAATTCTTCTCTTTTGCAACTAAGTTTTGCCTTTGCAAGCTATCAACTTTTTATTTGCAATAAGCTAGTAGTTTTTGTAAAATTTATAACATTTTAAACATGCAAGCTCATGAGTTTAAAAATAATGCAACTTTGCAATTTCTTTCTTCTCATTTTGAGAAGTGCAAGTTTTGCCTTTTTACAAGTTTTAGCTAGCTATGTTTGCCATCTCTTGTGATATACAAGATAGCAAGCTAACTCCCTCTTTGTCATTGTCAAAATGAAGTGGAGGATTCAATGATATAGACTTTTACATCAATTATAAATTTGCATCAATCAATATTCTACATCAATCTTCAAATCATGACAACCAATATAAAGAATCAAGATATTAATATCAATGATCAATTCATGATTCATTTCAATATATCTTCTTTTGTAAATAGCAAAAGATCTTAGGAAAATAAATAAGAGATCATGATATACGTATTATATTTCTAAATTCATCATGAATCATAAGAAATAATTTCAAGTATCAACTATCAAGATATCAAGACTTAGATTGTTTTCCTCTTTACCAAATGATAGAATGAAGGAGTCATAGAGGGAAAATATTTCGATTTTCATAAAAAATATTTCAAGTCAAGAAATCAAAAGAGAGTTCATGATTCACTTGAAACAAAAATCTCATTCAAACCAATTTGACAACTTGAAACCCATAACAAATCAAAATCATTTTCGAGATTCAAAATGCTAGCAATTTGCGTTAATCATGACAAGTGATACATCAAAAGTCTTCATCAATATTTCAATCATCAAGTCATGAAGCATACAAAGTAGTATTGAAATATAGGAGAAAAATCGATTTAAGTATGCAATGTTTCAATCAAATTTAAGTTCTGGATACCAATGCTAGCATATTTTCTTTACATGTATTTTTTAGGTCATGACAAAAAGAATAAATCAATGATTCAATCATATCATGTCATGAAAGATATCAATATGAAAAATCAATAAGGATCAAAAGATATCATACATGGTTCATAAATATTCCTTTTAGGAGGTATCAAGATCATAATTCAATGACTCATAATAAAACAAATTAATCTTAAATCACCACATAAGGCATACAAGCCAAAGTGATCATGTCATTTCGAAGTCATCAAGGCTCAAGAAAAAATCAAGGCAAACATGATTCATTTAAATGGATTCTTTAACACATCATCAAAATCTCATTCATAATTCAAGTGATAAACATGATATATAAATAAATTTATTACTTATCTTTTATTGAAAAATCATAAACTTTAGAGAAAGGAAGATGTTCAAGAAGCATGCATTTCTCTTTTAGTGATTTCAATTCATGCATTGATTTCATATAAACATGCCTTTGTCTTTTTATGTCAAATCAAAATAAGCATGAAGGTTTAAGACTTAAAAAGTAAAATTTCATAAAACAAATCATAATATGTATTATCATATAAATCTGAAATCAAGTTTCAAGAGAAATCACTAACACCAAAAACATGATGCACACATTTGTTTTCAAAGCATTCATCACGATTATCTTCAAGAGATTCATAAAATAAATTCATTAACATCAATAGGATAGAAAATGCAATCTCTTTTTATGTATTTCATCCTATAATCATGTCTTTGCCTTTAGTAAAAACAAGTATCAATATTTAAGAGCAAAAGGTAAATTTCATAAAACAATTCATCAAGCATGATTCCATAACTTTCAAGCATGATAACATCCTTTTAATATCGAGATATTCATCATCAAGTATGATTTCAAAATGTATGTTCAAGGCTTTTTATTTGAAAGCCATGTATCATCATACAAATTGGATATTATTATCAAAATCTTTCATTCGAAAATTTTATTTAGAATAATGTAGATTAATTACATGTAAGCATGGTCAAGTCCTCTTTCTATAAACGTTGTGTATCAAGTTTAAGACCGAAAAGATAATTTCATCAAAGCCATCAAGATCAAACACATAAAACACAAAAACATCATGATAGCACATTTTTCATTATTATGAGTTTCAATTTAAGTGATTTGATCTTTCATAAGAATGTTCAAATTTTTCATATGAAAATATCATGCATCATATTTAAAAATGAAAGCATCATCAAAATCATTTTAATTCTTTTTTTCATTAGTTATAACAATATGATCAATGCTCAAATTTTTACAAAAATCATGCATCATTTTATAAATTTCATCATAAAAATGATTAAGACCTATTAATTCAAGATGGAAGTTTTCAAATTATAAGCATGATACACATATCTATTATCAAAAGACTTTTAAGAAATTCATACGTAGATATGTATCATGTTTAAAATTGAAAATTGATACGGAAAGCATACATGGATTTTATCCTTTTAGGTGTACATGCATTATGTCATCTTAATTTGTCATAAGAATGATTAGACCAAAAACATGTTTATCCAAAACAGAGTTTTAAATCAATATCACTTCAAAAACTCATGCATGATATAAAATCATCAAGCATCATGTTTAGAGATAAAAAATAATATAAAATATCAAGATACATATGCATGAATTAATCCTATTAGGTGTGCACGCATTATCATAAATCATGCAAGTATCATTTTAATTTTAATTTTTCAAAAATACTAGAAAGAAAAGCATGAAATAATTTTTTAAAAAATAATTATTTATTTCTTACTAACTAAACTAAGTAACTCATGAAAAGATCATGTAATTTCAAAATAAGATAAAAGCATAATGGGTGAGTTACTTACCTCATTAACGAAATTCGTCAAAGCTCAATTTGCCTCTTCTTTGCTTGATTCACTCTTAGGTGCCTTTCTCTTCTTTGGCCTCAGCCTCTATTCAAGTTTATTTTTCATTTTAGATTTTTATTTAATGAACTTTTTAAAATTCATTAAAAGTTCAAGGTCCTCAATATTGTCATCATCACATAAGTCATCACTCAAGTGACATTTCATAGTCTGGAGTTCCAAATCCTTCATGTTCTTTGGAAGGTGGTTCATGTGTTCATCGGGTTCCAAGAAACTTATTTCATAGGCCATTAATGACCCGATTAGTTCTTCCAATGGAAAGTTATTTAAATCTTTTGATTCTTATATTGCCATTACTTGTGGATCTCACATTTTTGGAAGGGATCTTAAGATCTTGTTAGTGAGTTCAAAATTTGAAAAATATTTACCAAGACTTTTCAAACTATTGATGACATCCGTGAAATGGATATACATGTCACTGATAAACTCGCTTGGTGTCATTCAGAAGACCTCAAAATCATGCAATAAGAGGTTTACTTTCGAGTCTTTGACTCTACTAGTTCCCCCGTGCATGATTTTAAGTGTTCGCCAAATATCAAAAGCTGTTTCACATGTAGAAATCCAATTAAACTCATTCTTGTCTAAAGCATAAAATAAGGCATTCATAGCCTTTGTATTTAAAGAAAAAGATTTATTCTTTAAATCCGACCATTCGTTTGTCGGTTTAGAAGGAAGTTGAAAATCGTTTTCAATAATATTTTATAAGTTTAACTCTAGAGAATTCAAAAAGCTCTCATTCGAGTTTTCCAATATGTGTAGTCCGATCTGTTAAAGAACAAAGGACGAATAATCAAAAAATCCTCTTGAAAGCCGTGAAGAGCCATTTCTCACGGATGTGAATCCGAATGAGAAATAACAAGGCTCTGATACCAATTGTTAGGATCTAGAGCGGCACTAAGAGGGGGGGTTGAATTAGTGCAGCGGTTAAGAACGATAAATTTCGGTGATTTAAACAAGTTCGTACATTGAAAGTTTCATAGGATAAAATTATGTTTCGATGAAAACTAATTTCGATTAATGTGTATCAGAAATGTGTTTAGCTTGAAAGCATTAAGAGAAGAAGGAGGGTAGTGAACAAGTAAAGAAAATAGGTTTGCAGAAAGATAAAGAGCAATAAGGTAAATGCAAACTGATTTTTATAATGGTTCGATCATCCAACCTACGTCCACTCTCGATTCCTCTTCTCTTGATGCCACTGACTTTTCACTAGCTGTCTTCCTTCCAATGGGTGAAGACAAAACTCCCTTTTACAAACTCTGTTTACAAAGCTTCCCTCAACACCTCTCTTAAGAATACTTCTAAATTTTCAGAGGAGGGATTTCTACTACAAATGATAAAGTTTTCCCTTAGTTTTCTTATACACTTCTTGTTATCCCAAGCAAGAACATCTAGGGTATTTATAGACCCCAAGAGGATTCAAATTTAGAACCCAAATTTGAATCACCCTGGATTTCCCGGGTACTAGCAGTACCACCGCCTGTCACTAGCAGTACCACCACCAGCCTGACTCTAACACTAGGCGGTACCACCACTCAATCTAGCGGTACTACCACCTGACACATTGACACGGTCAGTGTACTAGGTGATACCACTACCCAGCCAACAGTGCCACTACCCAAGCACTCTGCCCAAGGGCGGTACCACCACCCAAACCACCTGGGAGACTGAACCCAAGCGGTACCATCACCCTAATCTGACGGTGTCACCGCCAGACAGTGTTTAACAACCCTGTTTAGGCCTTACATCTGGCCTAAACCTGTCTGGGTATGGCCCAACTGGCCCCTAACTAGGTTAGCCTAATTACAATCTAATTAGTCCTTAATCCTATTTTGACCTAGACAATTATGACAATGCTTAATCAAAATGTCGCCTAGCACATCATTGGCACATCAGCGCTTCATCTATTTCTTCGACGCATCATCCTTTTTATGGCCTATTGCCCAATCAGTAATTGATGCCTACAACCTTGATCTTCTTGGTGCAACTCCACTCTTCTTAGCCCGATGCTCTATTTCTTTGTTCGAAGCCTTCTGTTGATCATCGACCGGAACTTCAGCCCGACGTCCAATCTCCTGATGTGTTTTCCTCCAGTACAACGTCGATTCTTCCTGCGTCAATTGTCTAAGCCTAATCAAGAGTAGACCTGCATGACTTAAAATGCAGTTAGATAAACAAAACATAATTAATTAGTTTCATCATCAAAATTTGAGATTCAACACGTCTTTTCCATAGTGGAAGCATTGGCCTTTGTCCTTTGTCGGGTCTTTATTAGCAACCTTTACTTGGTTTGCCTATGATTTTCTCTATCATGAGAATGATTCTCAAGTTACGGAGCTAATCTATATAATTTGGACTAGTGAGGCAGTTAACATCAAGTATGCCACATAAGGGATTTGAAAGTAACATTTTTTGAAAATAAAGATGTAGTAGAAATAAATAACATGTAGATTTTACAAAAGTAAACAATCAAGATAATCACTTATATCTTAATCCATGCCCACTATTTTCTCACAAATCACATAACTCCCTCCAATATGTGAATCGAAGACCTCTAGCGGATCTCTAATGGGGATCGAGATTCAATCAACATCTTAACGTAACCTCGAGGGACTCGACCAATTACGCTAAGCCTGAAAAGGTAGGCAACTCTTGTCGATCACAACTCCTTGTGATTCCTATCCTGTTCGGCCTCCGAACTACTATGGCTTCAAAGTATTCAACCAACCATGGTATTCAGTTAAGCCATCACTATAATTACAAGACGAGTCTAATTCGATGATATACCCTCGAGGGACTCGATCAAGTATACCACGTCCTTAGGTCACCGGTGACATCTCTATATCATAAGCAAGATCTCGAATTGTAATATAGGTGAGCCTCGAGAGACTTGACCAACTCAACCTACATCGAGAATCGAATTCTCCCTATAATAGATGGAAGGCCACATGGGTCAATTTAATTATCTCACATTTATTGACTTAATATTATCGAGAGATGAGATTTTGATTCGGTCTCCTAATATGACATGTCACATACATACATATTTAATATATATCTACATTACATGCAAATATATATATCTAGTAGGTGTATAAGCAATCACACATCACATAAGCAATCACACTAGATGATTATAGACCACAACCTAACGTAATTAGGCCCAAGCTAATGGGTCCAATCACTTACATCATAATCTATGTGTGCATCGGTGCATCTCCATACCTTGTGATCGTCTTTGTCACCTCCACGCTCCTACTACACCTCCTTGTATAATTACAACTTAATCATAGGCACACATGCTCGATAATAAATGAGAAAATTGGAGACTTGAAGGACTCAATAATAATAATAATAATAATTACATCACACATATATATCAGAGGTTGGAAGGACTCAATAATAATAATAATAATTACATCACAAACATACATCACATCACACGGTCCATGATCATCCATCCACATTATACATCATATGTACATATTATTAGGACTACTAGATAAATAATAATAGTTAATTAAGCCTTTTAATTAACTAATATTTTTTTTGAAATTTGAGATATATAGGAAATTTTCTAATTTGTGAAGGGTATTTAGATAATTTGGATAGAAAGGATAAACCCTGAAATTTCTAAAATTGAGAGGGGTAAAATTATCTTTTATCTAAAAAGAAACCCTAAACCCTTCCTGCTACATTGCGGTCGTCACCCCTACCCGCAAGCAGTTCACCCACGAGTGTTGTGCCCGCGAGCGACGTCGCCCCTACGGGCAAGCGTTGCCTTTGCCCATGGGTGGCGTTGCCCTTGTGGGCACTATACCCACTGGCGGCACCCCTACAGCAATGTTTCAGATGGGTGCCACCTTACGTGCAGGCCATCGCCTCGCGCAAGGGTGGTCACCGCTGCCACTGCATGAAAAAAGCCACCGGCCGCATGTGGCCCCTTGCATGCAAGTGGCCTACTACAAGTGGCCAAGCCAAGAGCTCCCTTGGGCCAATCTACCACAAGTGGCCTACCACAATTGTCCAAAGGCTACAACTAACCTATGGCCAATCTACGAGGGGAGCAATGGTTGTTGCCCTTTCTCTTCTTTTACTACTAGTCATATGTGCCCTGCAAGTCAATCACATGAGTGATGATACTTGTGACTTGATATGCACTTTATCTCTTTGCTTATTATTAGGCGTTTTATCACTTTATCTTGCATGTTGAATATACTGTGATGTCCTTGGATCTATACAATGGGAATCGGATCATGATGAGATCACGATAATGAGACCGATTCACCTTTAAACATAGACCCTAAATTATCCTAGTCAAAGGTTACTCGAGAAGGACATCGAGATAACCGGATAGACTGGTGTGCTGTATACCCGTTCATATGATGGAGGTAGCTGGTCTCATAGCTACTCGTGTGGGGACACTAAGGGTACAGTGCAGGTGCTCATTGGAGAATGAGTTCACTGATTAATCCGCCTATGGAATGCTGGATGGTTATTGATACCTCACGTCAAACAGCGATTCCATAGTCCCAATAGTGTATCTGGTCCTTAGACTTGAGACACCACGGATGTCTTGTATGAGTACTCCACTCTTTGATACCAAACTTATAGGTTTGGAAAGTTTCAGATCTAGTACAGCCAGTCATTGGGAGTGGTAGCCAACCTTACGAGGGCTATTGAGTGTCAATAGAGGATCATCCGTGCTCGGTATCATGAGAGGAATATCCCGTGTGTTCTTGCTCGAATAAATCCTTGGCCAAGGTTATTTGGATTGAGAGAGAAAGGGTTCTCTAGGAGAATCCGACAAGAGCAAGACTCGAGAAGAGACCGTATGGACCTGACAGCACCATGCCCGGTATAAGATCTTTGGGATATTAGATGGATGATGGACTATAGATACATGGTAACTGAGGACGGATAGGTCCAAAGGATTGGATTCACTTGTATCGTTTAGGGGCCGTGGCATAGTGGTCTAGTACGTCCGTAATCGATGAGTTGGGTGAATTATTATAGAGATAATAATTCATTAAGTCAGAAGGATTTCTGACAAGTATGACTCATGGCCAGCTCGATATTGGGCCTAGGGGGTCACACATATATGGTAGGTGTTGCGACGAGTAGAGGTTTGGATATGAGATATCCGCTGAACCCTCTATATTATTGGATATCCATTAAGCCCTTGAATTATTAGATCCTGAGATGAGATCCAATAATTACTAATAAGAGATTATTGGGTAGAAACCCACTAATCCAAGAGGCTTGGGTAATTGGATGGAGATCTAATACCCAATAGGGCAAAAGATCCAATAAGATTTTCAGGGGGCCTCTATAAATAGGAGGGAACCAAAGCTCTATAGGTTGAGGGTTTTCTTTTGATAGCCACCTCCTGTTCTCCTCTCCCCAAAGAGAGAAGTGCATCGTTGCAATCCCTGCCATGTGGATACCGCTAGAGAGGAGGACACTTGACCTCTTTCATCCTCTCCCACAGATCTGTAGGAATTCAGGGATATACGATCTCCCTAGGTATCTTCTTTTACACGTGTAGTTTTATGGATTTATTTTTGACGCATCGATCTTCGCTCTACGACAGAAACTTTCTATGGGAAATCTGGAGTTTTGTTTTCTGTTCTTCCGCTGCGCATGTGATGTCACTCCCCTAAAGGATTTCCCAACATTTACGTCAATAATTTTGATGTCAAAAGTTTTTCTAAAATATAACACATGTAATTTAAAATCTAATCTTTTATATAAACAACCTAGCTCTGATATCACTTTTGAAAAATTCTAGGTCGACATCACATGCATAGTGGAAGAATATAAGAGAAAAATATTAGATTTTTATAGAAAAATAAGTTTCATCATAGTGCGAAAGATTGGTGCACAAAAATCATAAAATCAAAAAACTATGTATATAAGAAAGATGTGTTACCTAGGGAGATCATATATCCTTGAAATTCTATAGATTTGTGGGAGAGGATGAAGGGCATCAACTGTCATTCTCTCTAGTAGTAATCCACACAGTAGAGGCTATAAAGACACTCCTCAAATGGAGAGGAGAATAGAAGGTGGTAACCAAGAGAGACTTTAACCTATGGGCCTTTGGTTCCCTTCTATTTATAGAGGTTCTTTGTCAATTTAAACCTAATGGATCATGCCCTATTGAGTACTAGATCTCCATCCAATTATCCAAGCCTCTTAGATTAGTGGATCTCTATCCAATAATCTCTCATAGGCTCTTATTGTATCTCATCCATAAGATCCAATAATTCAGGGGCTTAATGGATATCCAATAAGGGTAGGGGCTCCAATGGATATCTCATTGTTGAATCTCAAATTTTGATGATGAAACTAATTGATTATGTTTTGTTATCTAACTATGTTTTAAGTCACGTAAGTCTACTCTTGATCAGGATTAGACAATTAAAGCAGGAAGAATCGATGTTGCACCGTAGGAAAATACATGAAAAGATTGGACGTTGAGCTGGAGATCTAGTCGATGTATCGACAAAAGGCTTCAGACAAGGAATTCGAGCATCGAGCAAAGAAGAGTGGAGTTACGCTAAGGAGATCGGGGTTATGGAGGTCAACTACTGATTGGGCAAAAGACTGCAAGAGAGGATGATGTGTCGAAGAACTGAATGAAGCGCCGATGGACCAATGACATGCCGGGTAACAGAATGTTAATTCGCTTTGTAATAATTATCTAGATCGAAGTGGGTGTTGAATCTCGAATTTTGATGATGAAACTAATTGATTGTGTTTTATAGTCTAACTGCGTTTTGAGTTACACAGGTCTACTATCGATCAGGATTAAATAGTTGATGCTGGAGGAATTAACATTGCACCGAAAGTGATCACGTCAAGATATTAGATGTCGAGCCAAAGGTTCGATCGACAATCGGCAGAAGGCTTCGTACGTCAGGCATCGAGCCAAGAGCGGAGTTGTGCCAATGATATCGGGGTTGCGGAGGTCAACCGCCGATTTGGCAACAAAACACAAAGAGGACGACGCATCGAAGAATCGAATGAAGCGCCGATCAATGACGTGCCAAGCAACAGAATGCCAATTCGCGTTGTAATAATTGTCTAGACTAAAGTAGAGTGCTTGTTTATGTGTGTGCAGGATTAACTACGATAACGATGAAGACGTAAAGCGAAACAAAGTGCTGGAAGACAAGTGTGATGGATCGTTGGGAGTTCGAGAGTTCGACAGAAGTCTGAAGATTCATTAGGAGTGCTGCCGGAAATGGTCGAGAATGAGTAGGGAGCTTGTTGAAGGGTTTTCGGAAGTTTGCCGGAAGGTTCATCGAAAGTTCGCAGAGCTTGCCAAGAAAGATTGGAGCTTGCCAATGAAGCTCATTGGAACTCACCAAGATCATCGTGAAGTTCGGGAGCTTGCCGGGAGTCCGTAGAATGGTTTCCGAGGCTTCGTCGGAAGACCATCGGAAGTTCGCCGGAAGCTCGCTGGAAGAAGTCTTGTCTTGTGAACTTTGTAATATCTTAGGAAATATCTTTAAAATTTATAGTTAGTACATAATTTAGTTTAAGATTAGGTATTAATCCTATAAACCAAGTAGGGGCCAATTGGGCCTTGTTTTGGACCGGTTTGGGCCGAGTTTTAGGCCCAAACCAGTGAGGGCAGTGTCGTCGCCCAATGGCCGAGAGCTGGGCGGTGGCATCGCTTAGGCTGGGGTGGTGGCACCACCGAGCACCTGAGAGCATGGGCGGTGGCACCACTACCTTTGGCGATGGAACCGCCCTATACATTGTCAGTCTGACAACTAACAGGCGGTGGCACCGCCACTAACAGGCGGTGGCACCGCCAGCACTGGGAACAACGAAAGATATTTAAATTTGGGCTCCAAATTTGAATCCTCTTGGGGTCTATAAATACCCAAGTATTCCTGCAAGAAAGATAACAAGCACAATACTTTGAAAGCAAGAAAACATTGCTTAAATCTCTCTAGAAAATCCTCAGTTTTCACTTGTATTCTATCGAAAGAGAGGAGAGAGTGCTTGTAAGCATTTCCTCCTAAGCCCGTCAAAAGGAGAAGAGCTATAAGGGAGTTCATCCTCGCCCGTTGGAAGGAGAATACCTAGTGGAAAGCCAGTGGCCTCAAGCGAAGTGGAATTGGGAGTGGACGTAGGTCACATGATCCAACCACTATAAATCGGTTTGCATTTACTTTCTCGTAACTTACTATACTGCAAACCATCTTCATTTTGCTGCCTTACTTACTCGACTTCCTCTTCATCTTCTTATGTATGATTTCAAGTTAAAACACAATCGAAACGGTTTCAAACGAAACATTGCTTTCAATAGTATGCAGTTTTCCGAACTTGTTTTAAATCGTTGAAAGTTTATTATTCTTTATCACTACACTAATTCACCCCCCTGTTAGTGCCGCTCGATCCCTAATAATTGGTTTCAGAGCCTCGTTATTTCTCATTCGGATTTACACCTGTAAGAAATGGCTCTTCATGGCTTTCAAGAGGGCTTTTCGATTATTCGTCCTTCGTTCTTTAACGGATCAGACTACACTTATTAGAAAACTCAAATGAGAGTTTTCTTGCTTTCAATGGACTTGGATTTATGGAACGTTGTTGAAAATCATTTTCAACTTCCCTCTAAACTGATGAACAAACGGTTGGACTTGGAGAAGAAATCTTTTTCTTTAAATGCAAAGGCTAAGAATACCTTATTTTGTGCTTTAGACAAAAATGAGTTCAATCAGATTTCTATGTGCGAAATGACTTTTGATATTTGGCAGACACTTGAAATCACACACGAGGGAACTAGTAGAGTTAAAGACTCGAAAGTAAACCTCTTATTGCATGATTTTGAGCTCTTCCAAATGACACCAAGTGAGTTTATCGATGATATGTACACCCATTTCACGGATGTCATCAATAGTCTAAGAGCTCTTGGTAAATCTTTTTCGGATTTTGAACTTGTTAACAAGATTTTAAGATCTCTTCCAAAAAGGTGGGATCCTAAAGTAATGGTGATACAAGAAACTAAAAATCTAAATGAATTTCCATTAGAAAAACTAATTAAGTCTTTAATGACCTATGAGATGACATTCTTGGAACACAATGACATGATAAACATATGAACCATCTTCTAAAGAACAAGAAGGTTTTGGAACTCCGAACTATAAAATGCCACTTGAGTGATGACTCAAGTGATGAGAACAATGAAGAGGATATTGAACTTTTAATGAATATTAATAAGTTCATTAAACAAAAATCTAAAACTGAAAATGAACTTGAATGAAAGAAGAGGCCACCAAAGAAGAAGAAGAAGGATCACCAAGAAGAATCAAGTAAAGAAGAAACAAATTGGGCTTTGACGATTTTCGCCAATGAGGTAAGCAACTCACCCATTATGCTTTTACCTTATTATAAAATTACATGATGTATTTTATGAGTGCTTAATTTAGTTAGTAGGAAATAAAAATTATTTTCAAAAATTATATTATGCTTTTCTTTCTAGTATTTTTGAAAAGTAAAAATTTTAAATGATACTTGCATGATTTGTGATATTGCCTAGGATTAATCCATGCATGTGTATCTTGATGTTTTATTTTTTATTTCTAAACATGATGCTTGATGATTCTATATCATGCATGAGTTTCTGAAGTAATATTGATTTGAAACTCTATGTTTTGGATTAACGTGTTTTGGATTAATCATTCTCATGACCAATTAAGATGACATAATGCATGAACACCTAAAAAGATGAATTCCATGTATGCTTTTCCGTATCGATTTTTAATTTTAAATATGATACATATTTATGTATGGATTTTGTTAAAGTCTTTTGATAATGGATGTTTGTATCATGCTTATGATTTAAAAACCTCTATATTGGATTAATTGGTCTTAATCATTTTTATGATGAAATTTATAAAATGACTTTAGCAAAAATTTGAGCACCGATCATCTTGTTATAACTAATTAAAGAAAGAATTAAAATGATTTTGATGATATTCTCTTTTTAAATATGATGCATGTCTTTTTCATATGAAAATTTTGAATATTCTTATGAAAGATCAAGTCACTTAAATTGAAACTCATAAAGATGAGAAAATGCACTATCATGATGTTTGATGCATTTGATCTTAATGGGTTTAATAACAAACTTATATTTCGAATTTATACAATGATGGCTTTCATATAAATATTTGAACATACCTTATGAAATCATCATTGATAATGATGAAATGAAAATATTAAAAGTTTGTTGTCATGCTTAATGATTTTATGATATCATGAGAATTTAAAGGTGTTATATCATGATGACGAAACTCATGTATTGGTTTTAAACAAGATACTCATCTTTTAAAACATGAGCACACTCATATAAAACAAACTTAAAATGAAATACATTATGCATGATGAGTAAATTTTACATCTTGAACTATTGTGCTTTTGGTCTTATCGATTTCATGATGAAATTTTTTAGATGACATATCATATTTTTAATAATGAAACGTGTCTAAGTTTTAAACTTGATACACATCCCTTATATAAAAAGGACTTGAGCACACTTAAATGAAACATATTATCATGTTGAATCGAATTTTTGTTGAAAGATGCCTTTTGTGTAATGTGCTATATTTTTGGCTTGAAAATGGATGTTTAAAATCATGCTTGATGAGTTGTTTTATGAGATTTTGCCTTGAACTTTCATGATTGTCTCAATTTGACATTAAAAGGCAAAGATATGCTTACATGAAGTAAATCATAAAAAAGAAAATGCATATTTCTTGAAATTTGTCTCTAAAGTTCTCGAATTTTCAATAGAAGACAAATGATGAATCCTATGTTTTGCATTACAAAAATGATTTTGATGATTCAAACTTGAATGAGCTTTATCATAGTCATGATCTTGATTTTTTTTTTCTTCGGAACTATATATTTGAATTTTTATAAATTTATGATAATTGAAAATGCCTTTTGAAATTCATGACATGATATGATTGATTCCTTAATTTACTCTTTTTATCATGTCTTGAAATTGAATGGTTAGAATCATACTTGAGTTGTATTAAAAAATTTCCCTTTACATCTTGAACTTTCATGCTTATCTCTATTTGATATTAAACGAGAAAGGCATGTTTAAATGAAATTAATCATAAAAAGGGGAAATGTATGATTCTTGAAATTTTTGATTTTTCATGAAAGACAAGTGATGAATTCATTTAGTATATTTTGTGAATATCCTATGAATATAATTTTAATGATGGATTGTCAAGTTGACAAATTGATTTAAATGAGATCATTTGTTTCAACCGAATCATGAATCTTCTTTTGATTTCTTGACAAAATTTCTTATGCATGAAATAAATTGTTTTCCTTGCTATTTGCTACCAAATGAATCATGATCGATATCATTGCTATTATATCTCCTATGATTCATGTGTAGAGAAAGAATTTATAAATCATAATGCAATGAGATTTCTTATGCAATAATGAAGTGCTTATGTGATTCTTTGCTAAAGAAAATATTTATTGAAATCTTGATCTTGATAATTAGAACTTGAAACTTTTATAAATCAAGATCACATACTATGATTATTTCATTTATCAAAAGAGAATTTTTCAAATAAAATATGACTTGTCTCTTGTTTCTCGAAACTATATTTTTGAATTACTTTTATGAGATTATGATCTTGATAACTTGAGTTTTTATCTCTTACTCTATACTCTCTTATGATTCTCCCATGTTATATGAAGAAAAATGCAAATTGTTTTCTCTTGACTTTTCGATACTCAACTTGAGAAAATATGCCTTGATGATTGAAACTTTGCATGTATTATTCTGATTTTTCTCTTACATTTCAATATTTTTGATTGAAATATTGATGCAAACATTTGAATATCACTTGTGATGATTAAAAATTGATATAAGAGAATATTTACTTTAGGATGAATCATTGAATCTTGATCTTGATTTTGTTGAAAAAGGACATTTGTGAACCATGTATGATATCTTTTGATTCTTGTTGATGTTTCATATTGATATCTTTCATGAATTCTTTGCATCTATGGCTTGTTTGCATCATATAAAAATTGAAATATTGATTGATGCAAAATTATTTTCTTGAAATAATATTTATCCCTTCTTTTTGACAATGACATAGGGGGAGAAAGATTCCTAGCTTAAGGCAAATGCTTGCTAGCTTATGCATCACGAAAGAAAGAATTTTGCTAGAGCAAGCAAAAATTACTTGCTAACGTATCACAAAATCGTTAGCATCTTAATAAGTACCGTAAGAGATAGCTTGAATGTTAAATTTGCAACTTGATTCTGGTTCTTAACTTGATTTTCGTAAATTGACTTTGAATCATGAATGTAAACTTTTGATATCCCATGAATATTTATCCTTGTTGATTATCATAATTTCAAAATTCATGTAAAGGGAAAAGAATTATACTCTTCCCTTCTTTGTGACAAAAATAAAGGGGGAGAAAGTTTTTGCTAGCTAGAACATGTAAAGGAAGACAAAACTTGCTCTTCTCAAAGGAGAAGAAAGAAATTACAAAATTACATGCATATCGCAAAGGAAGCAAAGAAAGTGCAATAAGTGTTATCTTACATATCTTGAAATATGCTATCATTGAATGGTATGATTGGATGTTGTATTGCAAAACTATGCTTAAATGTTGAATGATGTGATTACTAGCTAGTGTGTTGTAAAACTTGCATATCCTTTAAACTAGCTATGATGCAACTTCTCCTTTTTGTTGAAGACATAGGGGGAGAAGTAGATTGATGACTTCATTCATTGAATTAAATATTTTATATATCTGCATGATGATTTGATAATTCTCATAACATGTGATGAATGTTGCTTAGATTTGGGATAATCCAAGTATTCTATCAATGGCATATTGATAGGGGGAATTTAGTTAAACTCCGAGGAGTTATGGTTAACTCCGAGGAGTTATGGTTAACTCCATTAGTCATCAATTAGTTGTCATCATTAAAAAGGGGGAGATTGTTGAATCTCGGATTTTGATGATGAAACTAATTGATTGTGTTTTATGGTCTAACTGCGTTTTGAGTTACGCAAGTCTGCTATCGATCAAAATTAGACAGTTGATGCTGGAGGAATTGACATTGCGCCAGAAGTGATCACGTTAGGATATTGGATGTTGAGCCGGAGGTTCGGTCGATAATCAGCAGAAGGCTTCATACGTCGGGCATTTGGCCAAGAAGAGCGGAGTTGCGCCAATGATATCGGGGTTACGGAGGTCAACCACCGATTGGGCAACAAAACACAAGAGAGGATGATGCATCGAAGAATCAGACGAAGCACCGACCAATGACGTGCCAGGCAACAGAATATCAATTCGTGTTGTAATAATTGTCTAGATCGAAGTAGAGTGTTTGTTTGTGTGTGTGCAAGATTAACTACGATAACGATGAAGACATAAAATGAAATAAAGTACCGGAAGACAAGTGTGATGGATTGTTGGAAGTTTGAGAGTTCAACGGAAGTCTAAAAATTCATTGGAAGTGCTACCGGAACTGGCCGAGAATGAGTAGGGAGCTTGCCGAAGGGTTTTTGAAAGTTCGCCAGAAGGTTCGTTAGAAGTTCGCGGAGCATGCCAAGAAAGATTGGAGCTTGCCAATGAAGCTCATTGGAACTCGCCAAGATCATCGTGAAGTCCGAGAGCTTGTCGGGAGTCCACAGAATGGTTTCCGAGGGTTCATCGAAAGACCGTCGGAAGTTCACCGGAAGCTCGCCAGTAGAAGTCTTGTCTTATGGACTTTGTAATAGCTTAGGAAATGTCTTTAAAATTCATAGTTAGCATGTAATTTGGTTTAGGATTAGGTATTAATCCTATAAACCAAGTAAATTTGGCCTTGTTTTGGACCGGTTTGGGCCGACTTTTAGGCCCAAACCAGTGAGCTGGAATAGGTTGGGCGGTGGCACCGCCCAGTGGCCAAGAGCTGGGCGGTGGCACCGCCCAGCACCCGAGAGCATGGGCGATGGCACCGCTGCCTTGGGCGGTGGAATCACCCCATACATTGTCAGTCTGACAACTGACAGGCGGTGGCACCGCCATTGACAAGCGGTGGCACCGCCAACACCGGGAAGAACGAAAGAGATTCAAATTTGGGCTCCAAATTTGAATCCTCTTGGGTTCTATAAATACCCTAAGTGTTCCTGCAAGAAAGATAACAAGCACAATACTTTGAAAGCAAGAAAAGCTGCTCAAATCTCTCTAAAAAATCCTCCTTAGTTTTCACTTGTATTCCACCGAAAGAAAAGAGAGAGTTCTTGTAAGGGTTTCTCCTAAGCCCGTCAAAAGGAGAAGAGCAATAAGGGAGTTCATCCTCGCCCGTTGGAAGGAGGATAGCTAGTGGAAAGCCGGTGGCCTCAAGCGAAGAGGAATCGGGAGTGAACGTAGGTCATATGACTGAACCATTATAAATCGGTTTGCATTTACTTTCTTGAAACTTACTATACTGCAAACTATCTTCATTTTGCTGCCTTACTTACTCGACTTCTTCTTTATCTTCTTACGTACGCTTTCAAGTTAAAACACAATCGAAATAGTTTCAAATTGAACATTGCTTTCAATAGTACAAAGTTTTTCGAACTTATTTTAAATCGTCGAAAGTTTATCATTCTTTACCGCTGCACTAATTCACCCCTACCCCCCCCCTCTTAGTGTCGCTCAATCCCTAACAGTAGGATTAGGCTTAATTAGGTTGGAATTAGGCCAACCCAAATAGGGGCCAATTGGGCCCATACTCGAATAGGTTTGGGCTAGACTCAAGGCCCAAACAATATTGCTAAACCTTGTTTGGTGGTGGCATCACTAGACTGGGGCGATGAAACCACCCAAGGTTTAGTCTCCCAAGTGGTCTAGATTATGGTACCGCCTAGTGTTAGTGTACCTGGGTAGTGGTACCGTAGACTGGGTGGTAGTACCACCTAGTACATTGACAAACCAATGTGCCCAAGTGATAGTACTGCTAGACTAGGCGGTGGTACCACATAATGTCAGAACCCATTGGTGATGGTACCGCCAGTACTAACGGTGGCATCACTAGTACCCGAAAAACCCAGGATGGGATAGATTTTGGCTCTAAGTTTGAATCCATTTGGAGCCTATAAATATCCCTCTCATCCCTGGGTAGATCACATAAGCATAGAGAATTTAAAAGAAGCAAAATGCTATAAAAATCACTTCAAAACATCCCTCCTCTGGCCTTAGATAGATTTCAGCTTAAAGAGAGGAGTGAGTGCTTGTAAGAGGTTGATCTCCTAAGCTTGTAAAAAGGAGAAAGTGTTGTAAGGAAGTTAGTCTTTGCCCATTGGAAGGAAGACTACTAGTGAAAGCTGATGGCCTCAAGTGAAAAGGAATCGAGAGTGGACGCAGGTTGGATGACTGAACCACTATAAAAATCTAGTTTGCATTTCTATTCTTGCTATTTATCTTTCTGCAAACCATCTTTACTTACTGCTTCACTTCTTCATCACCTTCTTTCAATCGGCTTCAAGTTTAACATCTTTACGATACACTTGCTATCAAAATCGGCTTTTATCGTACGGGGTTTTTTAAAATCATCAAATTTATCATAATCTCAACCGTTGCACTAATTCACCCCCCCCCCCCTCTTAGTACCAAACTGATCCTAATAGTTGGTATCAGAGCCTAGCTTTTCTATCGTTCGTCCTTCCATTTTCAATACGACAGACTATACTTATTGGAAAACTTGAATGAGAGTTTTTCTACTTTCTTTGAATTTGGATTTATGGAATATAGTTGAAAATGGTTTTCAACAACATTTAAAACCTATGAATGAATGGAATGAAATTGAGAAAAATTATTTTCTTTAAATGCAAAGGCTATGAATGCCTTATTTTGTGCCTTGGATAAAATTGAATTTAATCATATTTCTACTTACAAAATGACTTTTGATATTTAGCATACTCTTGAAGTCACACACGAAGGCACTAACAGAGTCGAAGACTCAAAGATAAATATTTTGATGCGTGATTTTGAGATTTTTCGAATGAAACCAAGTGAGACCATTGGGGACATGTACACTCAGTTTATGGATGTCATCAATGGTCTAAAAGCCCTTGGTAAATCTTTTTCGAGTTTTGAACTTATAAACAAAATTTAAAGATCCCTTCCAAAAAGGTGGGATCCGAAAGTAATAGCGATTAAGAAACAAAAGATTTAAATAATTTTTTATTAGAAGAACTTATCGAATCATTAATGGCCTATGAAATGAACTTCTTGGAATATGATGAACATGAGAACCATCTTCTAAAGAAGAGGAAGGTAATTGCACTTAGAACGAAAGAAGACCTCTTGAGTGACAACTCAAGTGATAATGAAGAGGACATTAAACTTTTGATGATAAAATTTAAAAAGTTTATAAAATAAGAACTAAAGAATAAAAATAAACTTGAAAAGAAGAAAAAGGCACCTAAGGACGAATTAAGTGACGAAGTTGCAAACTACGCTTTGACGGTTTTTGATAATAAGGTGAGTAACTCACCTGAAAGGTTTTTACATTATTACGAAATTACTTGATTTTTCATGAATTGCTTGATTTAGTTTGTAGGAAATAAAAAATTTATTTTATAAAAATATCATGCTTTTTTTCTAAGTGATTTTTTTAAATTAAAAATATGAATTATAATTACATAATTTATGATAATGCTTGTACACCTAACAAGATTAAATCCATGAATATTTATCTTGATGATTTCCGTATCGCTTTTCATAATGCATGATTTTGGTATAAAAACTTGGGCATGCTTATATAAAATCATGCTTGATAATGATATAATGAAAATGTTAATTGCATGAATTAAAACACATAAAAAGAGGAATTTTTTTGTAAACATTTTCTATCTTTAAAGTTTTGGTGAATTCTTCAAATTGAATGAGTCATCTTGAAAGTGATTTGTCAAATTGAATGAGTTAAAAATAATGAATATTTTGACAATAAATGCTTATGTAATCACTGATAATTTCTCCCTTAATATAAATTAATTACTATAAATGATATATTACTTTATTATTAACTTCCATGTTTGTGTATTATAGTTAAGGAAATGATTAAGTTTGATTTCCTTAATCATGTGGATAAGTTAGGAATTTTACAATCAATTAGATTATTAATTAATTTATTCCTTAATAAGTGATGTGATTTTTAGGAAGTAAATAGTATACATTCCATTTTATATGTGAACCATAATAAATGAATGTTATATTTCTATCTTTATGTGTGAAAGTAAAATAAAAATAAATTTAAATAAAAATTAAACTACTATTTATCTTTTTGGGGAGACCTCATCTTCTCCTATATAAAAGGGGCTTGTCCTCCCACATTCCTCACTAAGTCTAACAATGGGAGGATTGAGGAGAGAACTTCCCGAGGAGATAATCTCAAGAAAAGGATAGTCGATGAGAAGTAGGATCCTTTCTTTTTTTATTAGCTTTGATTTATATTTTAAAATCTTGATATTAGGATTATTATTATTTTATGATGCATAATAATATTTTAATTTCAAAATTTTATGATTAATGAATAATGATAATTGATTCATGTTATTAGAATGATTATTTAATTAATATTAGTTTCTTAAGCTTAAGTGAGTTTTAATATTGATTTAATTATTAAAATTTTTATTTTTAGATTAATGGTTCTAATGTATTTAATTAGATATATCTGTGTTTTAAGAATTATGTGTGAATTTTTATGATTTAATTAGTTTTAAATTTAAGATTATGGATTTAAATTCTTTAATTCATGGATTTGAGTTATTATTGATAATTTAGATTTTTGAAATATAATTTGATAAGAAGATTCTAATTGGGGTCTGACTTAAATTAAGTTGATCTATCAGACTAGATCAACTCAGCCCATGTGGTTATGTACAACCCAACCTATGTGACTAGGTATAATTAGCCCATGTGACTAAGCATGACCCAGCTCATGTGGCCAAATAGGAGCCAGCCCATGTGGTAAGATATGACCTAACCCATATTGCTAGGCTTGATCCAATGATGTGGCCAGGTATAATCTAGTCTATGTGGCTTTGTACGTCCCAACCCATGTGGCAAGGTATGACCTAATCATGTAGCCAAGCATAGGTCAACTCATGTGGCTAGGTATGACTCAGTCCATATAGCTAGATATGACCCCAAATCATGTGTCTAAGCATGACCCAACTCACGAGCCAAGCATGGCCCAATTCAGTAGTAAGGCTCAGCCCAACTTATGAGTAAACCTTAGCTTAGTCCATGAAATTAAGTCTGCCCAACGATACGATTGGCATTAGACACATCATCGCTCTTCTACATAGTCTATTGTACCTCAACTTAACATATTACTTGGGACAAGCATGTGCAACGCATATGACCCATCCAAGAATTAGTTGGGTGGATTCGGTTTGGGCTAAACTATACGATATAGTCCAATTTTCTCTTCCTTTATTGGTTTAAACTCTTTAATTGACTAAATCATATAAGTTTGATCGGTTAAAGTCAATTTAGGGTGATTATAAACTAACTTGAATAATTCAAACATACTTGACCTAATCAAGATCAATAAAATCTAAATTAAACTAGTCTAGGGTGATTCCAAACTAGTTCTATAAGGATTTGAGGTTAGTTCTATTAGGTCATAATTAAATTAAATTTAATTTAAGTCAATTGAGCTATTCCAATTAGGGTTTTGGTTGATTAAGGATTATTGATTGATTGATGTTTTAAGCCTTTATGATTTGATGAATTTAAAGGTATTATTTAAAGATGTCATTTGAAAATTATTATTGGTTTTTTACTTTTCTTAAGTTTATGATATTGATATGACTGTTACCATATAGTAGATGTAACTAGGCTAATGGTCTACACTAGAAGTGCAACCTGTGAAAGGAGCTACGGGTCCATCATAATGCAAAGCAACTAATAGACAGTCTAATATATCATACATAAAGGATGGTCTCTTATAATATTTGATCATACTATTTCTTGGATGCATATGTGAATGAATGAATGAATGCAAATGAATGTTCATGGATGTTCATGGATGTTTATGTATCCCTACCGAGGGCAGGTATAGCGATTCCCTTTGGAGATTAGCAGACCATCAGACGTGATGATTAGACGGTTCTTCCATCCGTTATTGGGAGGAACGTATCCCCACTTGAGCAAGTGAGGGATACCACTCCATCTGTTATTGGGAGTGCGATATAGATTATCTCCATCTACTATTGGGAAAAATCCATCCGTTATTAGGAGTGCGATATAGATTATCTCCATCTACTATTGGGAGAAATCCATCCCGTGGAGTATGTCTCTCCATCCCCTATTAGGAGAGTATACCATTAGGTGTGATATATGCCTTTGTCACCTAATTATCTTGTATGTATTGCATATGGCTGATGCATGATTTTACTTATTACATAATAAATTATCATCATTTTTCTAATGCATAAGTTTTATGATGAATAGATATGTTGTTATTTCTTATTAAATTATTAAAATTTGTTTTATGAATATTGATGATTATTTTTAGGTTCCTACCAACATGTGTGGTTACTGATATATTTTTATCTTATATTTATTTTTAGAGTAATCAACAACTTTACAATAGAACTGAAGCTTGGGTGGAAGAGACTTGTGACCTTTCTAAGAAGATATGGTCCTTTTTCTAGTTAATAGAATATTTAATATTGTAAAGATAAGAAATTGAATTCAATGATAAAAAAAAGGAGAGTGTATTTTGTAAATTATATTTTATAAATCTGGGATGTAATAGCTTGTATCATGCTTGATGATTTTACATTTTGAAACTATGCATGATGAGTGAATCTTATGTTTTGGACTAATGTGTTATATATATTTTTTGTCTTAATCGTTTTTATGATGAAATTTTTTTGGTTGACATATTATATTTTTGGCCTTGATGAGCTTTTTGACGAAGTTTGCCTTTCGCTCTTGAACATTGATACTTGTTCTTATTTAGCATTAAAGGTAAAGGCATACTAATAAGAAGCAAATCACACAAATAGAAACACATGAAAATGAAATGCACTCTCTCAATTTCCAACCTATTGAGTTTTCAATACGAGAATAATGAATCCATTTATATTATTTTATGAATCTTATGAATCTCATGAAAGAGATTTTGATGATGTGTTAATGAATCTCAAAAGTAATTTTGATGATAAGTTTGGAGTTGACAAATTGAATTGAATGAGATCTTTTTTCAAACAAGTCATGAACTTTCTTTTAATTTCTTAAATTGAGATATCTTTTATTGGAATCAAAATCTTTTTCCTCTATGATTCCTTCTTTTTACCATTTACTAAAGAGGAAAACAATCCAAGTCATGATCTTGATATCTTGATATTTGATACTTGGAATTCTTTTTTTTATGAAATGTGATCTTGATGAGAATTCTTATGCATGAATCAAGTTGCTCTTTTTGTTGTTTATTGCCAATGAATCATGATCTTGATACCTAAGATTTTTGTTGATATTATATCTCTCATGACATGGAAATGAAATGATTTCTATGGATTGTATGCATCATGTGATGGTTGAAATTTTTGCATGTTTGAATTCTTCTCTTCCCTTTTCATTTGTTCCTTTATTAACAAAAGGGGAAGAAAGAAAATCGCTAGCTAGAACTTGATTTTCATAACTTGATTTTGATGATTGAATCATGGATGTAAATTTTTGATACCCCACTGATCACTCTTGATAAATATTTATCTTTGTTGATTGCCATGATTTATCTTTGTTGATAAATATTTATCTTGATAAATATTTATCTTTGTTGATAAATTTTTGATACCCCATTGATCACTCTTGAATCATGGATGTAAAAGAATTACAATCATCTCTTTAAATTGGTTTTCATAAATTGATTTTGATGATTGAATCATTGATGTACATTTTTGATATCCCATTGATCACTCTTGATAAATATTTATCTTTGTTGATTGCCATGATTTTAATATTCATGTAAAAGGAAAAGAATTACAATATTCCCTTCTTTTTGATAAAAACAAGGGGGGAGATAGTTTGCTAGCTTGTGCATCACAAGAGAAAGAAATATTGATAGCTAGAACTTGCAAAGAAAGGCAAAGCTTGCACTTCTCAAAAAAAAAAAAAAAAAATTGTAAAGTTGCACATTTTCTAAACTTGTCAGCTTGCATGTTTAAAGAGATGTAAATTTTACAAAATTGCTAGCTCAAAGAATTTGCCAAGCTTACACTTCTCAAAAGAGAAGAAAACAAAAGGAGCTAGATTGGAATATCATCAAAAAAGAAGCAAAAGTGCTATCTTACCTATCTTAAGGAAAAGTGCAAACTTGCTGATAGAACCCCAGAGGAATTCTATATAGATTGATCTTTGAGGGGGATCAACACTTGGAATGCTATAGGGATTCCACCCTCCAACTAGTAGGCCTTGTGGTTGCAAAGTAGATTGTTCTCTTGTTAAAAAGAGGTGGAGGCTACATGCTTATATAGGACTCCAAACCCTAGCCCTAGGGGCTACTTCCTAAGTGAACTACCTATTTTACCCTTAACCTTAGCTAACTGGCCCAATAAAGAGGGGACGGCGGCTAAGAAGCCCAAAGGCCCAAATATAAACCCTAGGTACTATTCTTTATAGGATAGAGGTGGCTAGGTGGGGTTTATTACACTCTCACAAGGTTTTTATTAGCTGCTACTTAGTTGAGTAGGACCTAACCCTGCTAGGGTCCTATCAAGCCTGCTCTCTTCAAATCAGCCTTGTCCTCAAGGCTTAGGTTCCATGAACTTAGGGAACCGGGTCTTTAGCTCCTCATATGATCCCCATGTGGCATCTTCGAGTGGTAAATTATTCCAATGCACTAGTACTTCAGTAGAGGGACGTCGGTGACATATCACGATTCTATGGTCGAGGATGGCTTGTAGTTAGGCTTGAATATCTCTATCATCAGTGGTGTTGGGCAATTGAATTTGGGGTGACTCGTGTTTTCCCAACTTGAGCTTCAAGCATGACACGTGGAAGACAGGGTGGATTTTGGCATCCTCATGCAATTTAAGTTTATACATCATGGCTCTAATATGCTCTGTGATCTAATAGAGCTCATAAAAATATGGGAATAGCTTCATGGAGGCTCGTGTGTTGATGGAGTGTTGCTTGTATTGTTGTAGGTGAAGATAAACCCAATCTCCTACTGAAAATTCTCTTTCGCTTCATCGTGTGTCAGCTTGCTAGTTCATTCTGGCTTGAGCGGTAGAGAGATTATCTTTTAGTAGCTGTAGGAGTTTGTCCCAGTCATTTAAATCTTGATCGACCTGATCTACCTTGGCCAAGCCAATTACATACTATGGAATCACAGAGGCTAGCCAACCATACAATGCTTCATATGGGGTACATTTTGTAGAGGAATGATATATTATACCACCATTTGGCCCATGGGAGCCATTTTGTCTACTCCTTTGACCGGTCACTAGCGAAACATCGAAGGTATGTCTCTAAACACCTATTCACCACCTCTGTTTAGCCATTAGTTTATGGATGATATACTGTGCTCATCTTGAGTTTGGTGCCCTGCAACTGAAATAACTCAGTCTAAAATTTACTAGTGAAGACCCTGTCCTGATCACTTATAATGGACCTTAGCATCCCATATAGTTTAATAATATTTTTTGAGAAAATCTGAGCAATACTAGTAGTAGTGTAGGGATTTCGCACAGTACAAAAATGAGCATATTTCGTAAGTCGATCAACCACCATGAGGATCATGCTTTTACCTTTGGAAGGTGATAGCCCTTCGATGAAGTCCATGGAGATGTCAGTCCACACTGAGTCCAGTATGGGTAGTGGTTGTAGTTTCCCTAGACTCACCACTGTTTTACCCCTTTGCTGTTGACATACATCATATTGTGTCACGTATTCAGAAATAATTTTTTTCATCCCTCTCCAATAAAAATTTTTCTTTACTCATTTGTAGGTTCTCAGAAATCTGGAGTGCCCTGCTGAAGGTGTGGAGTACATTTTGTGCAGAATGACTGATGTAAGGGGAGTTGGGTATAAGTACAATACGACCTTTATAGTGTAGATCCTTCGAATCCCAAGTATAGTAAGCTATTGCACTTGGATCCTCCTTCAATTTTTTAATGATGTTGCTGGTCTCTTGATCCATCTTCCATTCGTCCCTAATGTCCTTAAGGAAGCTGGTGGTAGGAAGAGAGATGGCTGAAAGTTCAGCTTGCTCAAGTAGCCATAAGAGTGCATCTGCAACAATGTTTTCTTTCCCATTTTCATAAATAATTTCATAATCAAATCCTAGAAGTTTGGTTACCCATTTTTGCTGCTCCGAGAATGATATATTTTGCTCCAAAAAGTACTTGAGACCTCTATGGTCAGTTTTAATTTGAAACCGCCAGTCGATCAAGTAGGGTCTCCACATCGTTACTGCATGGACAATGGTGAGCATCTCCTTATCATAGATTGATATTTTTTATGGGATGGGGATAACACCTTACTGGTGTATGCAAGTGGTTGACCATCTTGCATGAGAATAGCTCCAATTCTGACTCCAGATACATCGGCCTCAATGATGAAGGGTCGGCTGAAATCTGGTAGTGCTAGCATGGGCATCGTCATCATGGCTGCCTTAAGTTTATTGAAGGCAGCGGAGGCTTCATCTGACTAATGGAAGGTATCTTTTTTCAGTAAAGAAGTGAGAGGTGCATTGATCTTCCCATAGTCCTTTACAAATTTTCAGTAGTAGCTTGTTAGTCCAAGGAACCCACACAGTAATTTCACATTTATAGGTTTCGGCTAGCCTTGCATGGCTTTGATTTTTGTTGGGTCTACCGCCACTCCTAATATTAGGTGTCCAAGGCACTCTACTTTTTGTTAGAGAAAGCTGCACTTTGATAGCTTAACAAAAAAAGTATTCTCCCGAAGGATTGTTAGAACAAACTGTAAGTGCTGAAAGTGAGTCTCAAGAGAAGAAACTGTAAATGAGAATATCATCAAAAAATTTCAGCACAAATTTGCAAAGAAAGCTCCAAAAAATATCGTTCATGAGACTTTGGAAGGTTGAAAGAGCATAAGTGAGTCCAAAAAGCATTACCAAGAATTCATAATGGTTGTTATGTGTGCGGAAAGTAGTTTTCGGAATGTTATCTTCATATACCTGAATTTGGTGGTAACCAGATCGGAGGTCCAACTTCGTAAAGACTCAAGCTCCTTTTAACTCATCAAGAAGTTCATCCACCACTGATATTGGGTACTTATCCTTGATAGTGATGGCCACTTAGAGCTCGATAGTCAATGCACATCCGCCAAGTTCCGTCCTTCTTATGTACAAGTAGCACCGGTGAGGAATAGAGGTTATAGCTTAGTCGAATCACCCCTGTTTTAAGCATCTCCTTTACAATCTTCTCAATTTCATCCTTTTGGAGGTGAGGATAGCGGTACGACTGAGTGTTCACTAGTAGTTTGCCTAAAAGAATTGGAATTCGGTGGTCATGTTGCCGAGTAAGAGGAAGACCACGCGGTTCAACAAAATTGTCATCAAATTCAGCAAGCAATTGGGCGAGATTTTGATCTTCAATTTCTATTTTCTTCCCCTCTGGTTGTTGCTGGAGATACATCAAAAAGCCACCATTTATCTTATGTAAAACTTTCTCCATTAGTTGGGTCAAAACGGTGGTTACGTTGCTTCCACACTTCCTGCGTAGGATGACTTGTTTGCCTTTGTAGTAGAATTTTATAATTAACTTAGAAAAGTTCCAAGAGATATCACCTAGCATCGTTAGCCATTCTATACCCAGCACGGCCTCATAATCATCAATTGCTAAGAGGAAGAAGTCGGCAACAATTTCTTGGTCTTGCAGTAATAGTTTCACCCACGGGCATCTTTGGTCGCACTTTAGGATTCGGCCGTCGGTGACCTTTACGTCGAACTTGCTGCAACCTTCAATGTGGAGTGCCATCCGAGCAGCAACCTTACTATTTAAAAATTTATTAGTACTACCCATATCGATGAGAATGGTGATCGGTTGTTGTTTGAGAATGCCTCCGACTTTCATCATTTGCGGATTTAAGTAGCCGACTAACGTGTGTACCATAAAGTCAGCCGGTTGTGGCTCTTCTTCTATATCTTCTTCCACATGTTCAAGGCTCTCTTCTAGCTGTTCAATGACCTCTTCTTCCACTGGTTCAATCACAAGAAGTCTCCTTTTTTTGCAGCGATGCTCGCGGCTCTATGGCTCGTCGCAATGCCAACATAACCCCTTTGCAGATCGCTCCTGAAGCTCTTCTCTTGTCAACTTTTTTGGTGCAGGAGCTCAGTTGATAGTAGGAGGGGCTGAGGGCTTCATTATTGCTGGTCAGAGAGTGACCCTAGTCTTCCGAGCTTCATGGTTCAATCGCTCATCTTGAAGTCGTGCGAATGAGATGGCTGCCATAAGTGTGTATGGTTGTCATGCTTTAACTTCTCCCCGGATCTCCGGCTTTAGGCCCTCAATAAACATCCCCAATAGCTATTTTTCATACTAATCATGAGTTTGATTTGATAACCTTTTAAACCTGGTTTGACACTCTTGAATGGTGGAGTTTTGTCAGATCTTTGCTAGTTGTCCATCAATGTTCTCATAATTGGTTGGTTCGAAGCGGATCAGCAGTCCTTCTTTGAATTGTCACCATGAGAGGACTCCATAAGTGTGTGTAAACCAATCAAACCAGTGTATGGCATCCCTTTCAAGATGTATAGCTGCAATTTCTACCATAGATACGTCCGTGATTTTGTGGTACCGAAAATATTGCTCCGCGCACGAGATCCAACCAATCGAGTCTCCTTCTTCCCATCTAGGGAAGTCCACCCTCATGCATGGATAGTAGGGATCAGTCATAGAGCCTCCTCTCTCTTGGAAGTCATCTCTTCTGTTAGAGCTCTCTCCTTGATGTGATTTCTTCGGGCTCGATGATCGGCCCAAACTGATTTCGGCAAAGAGAGTTTGAATCTTATCCTCTATTCGTGTCTCGAAGGCTTCGAATTTAACATTGATTGCCTCCTCAGATGCCATAGTATATGCCTCCAAATCTGTAATATTAAGATCTCTCTTTTATTGTTGGGTTAAAGGCATGTATTGGTTAAGAGAAGTGGTAGCCGAAAGGGTTGATGGAATGGAGGACCTAGGTTGCAGTTTAGGCTTGTTTTATGGCTGTTTTGGATACGGTTTGGGGCTGCGGTTTGATAGAGTTTTAGGGCTATGATGGTAGTGGATGAAGGTTAGGGAAGAGGGTTTTAGATTTATGGTAGATGGCAGCAAAGGTTTGGCAGAAATCAGTGGAAGTTGTTGTAGATATGTGCTGTCTCATAAGAGCAGAATTGTCATCGAAGAAATAGTAATTTCTCGATGAAATTTCTAGAAAAAACCTAGAGATTTGAGGAGATAATTTGACAATAAAATCTCAGTTTAGATAACAGCAATAATAACAAATTGGATCAAGGAAATTTTGGTAGTAATTCGGTAGAAGTTACTGCAGATAGGTGTTGTCTCGTAAGAACAGAATTGTTGTCAAAGAAACAGCGGTTTCTTGATGAAATTTTTAGCAAAAATTCTAAGATTTGAGGAGGAAATTTAATAGCAAATTCTCAGTTTAGATAACAGCAATGATGACAAATTGGATCAAGAAAATTTTGGTAGCAATTCGGTAGAAGTTGCTGCAGATATGTGCTGTCTCGTAAGAGCAGAATTGTCGTCGAAGAAACAACAGTTTCTTGACGAATTTTCCAGCAAAAATTCTGAGATTTGAGGAGGGAATTTGACAGAAAATTCTCAGTTTAGATAATAGTGATGATGACAAATTGGATCAAGAAAATTTTGGCAGCATTACAGCAAGGAAATTGGTGCAAGTTGCGATGGCAGAATTCTCATTGAAAAATTTCAGCGGTTCGTAACAAAAATTTGCAGCAACACAGGAACATTTCAGAGATGAATTCCACAATAGATCAACCACAAATGAAAGCCAAGATGATCTATGGAGTGTATAAGAAATTTTGTTCAAAAAGGATAGCAAATAGATCAGTTTAACTGCAGCAATATGCGGCTGAAATTTTCTGCAGCAATCCTTCATTCGCAAAGATGATAACTTTTATGACGAAAGGAATTCGTAGCAAAGGATAGATAGCAATACTTCTTTTTTATATTTTGAATGAAAAATTATAGCAGCAAAAGGTATTGGTGAAATGAGAATACCAGATCTCTGATGCAATTGAAGGTGGCGGTAGTAGATTAATTTGATCTACGGTAGAAGATGACGGTGGAGACGATGACGTCAAGAGCAATTATGGGAATTGCTTAGTTGATGGTGGGTGACAGAGATGGCAGCAAAAGCAGCAAGATCGCTGCTCTGATACCAAATGATAAAACCTCAAAGGAATTCTATGTAGATTGATCTTTGAGGGGGATCAACCCTTGGAACGCTATAGAGGTTCCACTCTCCAACTAGTCGGCCTTGTGGCTGCAAAGTAGATTGATCTTTCTTGTTAAAAAGAGGTGAAGGCTACATGCTTATATAGGACTCCAAACCCTAGCCCTAGGGGCTGCTTCCTAAGTGAACTACCCATTTTACCCTCAACCTTAGCCAACTGGCCTAGTAAAGAGAGGGCGGCTGCTAAGAAGGCCAAAGGCCCAAATGTAAACCCTAGCCACTCTTCTTTATAGGATAGAGGTGGCTAGGTGGGGTTTATTATACTCTCACAAGATTTTTATTAGCTGCTACTTGGTTGAGTAGGACCTAACCCTATTAGGGTCCTATCATCCATCCGCCTCAGGGCGACTGATGGCTATCCCTGAGATGGCTCTGCCCTGGCTCTCTTGTATTCCTCTCGCTTCCTCGCCATCAAAGACTCTACCACAATGTACTAGTTCGTGCGCTAGAGCATCTCTGGGATTTCCTGGGTAGCCGCTCGATGGGCAACAAAAAAAACCTACAGGGCCATAGCCCCATCATGAATACCTACATTATCAAAGAGGGGTGAGCGTCAGAAGTCCCCGCATTTCTATAACAAAATAGGTTACAAAGTGGGAAAGGGGCTCATCCTCCTTCTAATGGAGCTTGAGGAGCAAAGTAACATATGGCTTCGGTTGGGTATAGGCCAGGAAGTTGAGCTCGAAGTCTTTGGTAAGTTGGTCGAAGGACGTGATCGATTCGACCCTCAGTCTACTATACCACGCTCGAGCTGGGCCCTTGAGAGTGGTGAGGAACGCCTTGCACATCAAGGCATCAGAAGTCCCATACAGCACCATTTGGGCCCGAAAGGCGGCCACATGTTTTGTCGGGTCAGAGCCGTCATTGTATGCATCGAGGGAAGGGAGGCGGAAGCTCAGTAGAATTGGCTTTTCTTGCATCTTGGGGGCGAAAAGGGATCCACAATGGGCATCCTCCCCAAGCTCCTCCTTGGACTTTCAGACTTCTTTTTGCACCTCGTCGAGCCACTAGTTGACGGAGTGCAACTAGGCTCAGAGAGAATCCGTTGAATCGAACGATAGCACGTCGTGCTCCTCCTATATCCTCAGGTTTCTCAATGCACCCTTTGGGAATGGGATCGGGCCCACCTTGGTCAAAACTAGTGGCGCCCTAGGGGTTGAAGGCATAGTAGGTGCCGGAGCCGATGGTTCCGACCGCTATAGAGGCGGGGTCGTCGGTTGCTGCGCCAACTATGGGATGAGTGGGACGATGGCCTACATCATCCCGGTCAAAGTTTGAACTTGATGGGCAAGGCCCTAGAATGCCTCGTGCGAGATGGGTGGTTGGCTGGTTGAGGCGGCCCCCGACGGTGATAGCCCCAGGTCGATGAATAGCCACTAGTAACGTTCTAAAGTTGTGATAGGGTCCTCAGTCTGACCCGGGGTCGCCCGTCGGGAGAGATCCCTCTGTCGGGTGTTCGCCCAGGTTTGTAGGTTGATCTTGTGACATCTTGGCCCTCCTTCTAGCACTAATCTGTTAGTGTACCTTTATGCCGTGGTCGTTAAATTAGCATGGCTTGGTTCGGGTTTGGATGCACTAAGATCGCCTCAATTGATCTTCAGGTGGGAAGCTAGCGTCAGGTCGGATGAAGTGATTCGTCGACTTGCTCTGGGGCGAGACCTCCTTGTGGTTGCCCTCCTCGTGTCTTCTAGCCTCCTGCACACAAGTCAGGTCGGGATAATATGACCCGACCCTTTCAATGCTTAAGTTAGTACCTTTTGGAGAATGTGTTAGTTGTAGGTGCCCTACAAGCTAATCATGTGAGTGATGTCACCTGTGACATGTTACGCTGATTTCTTCACATATTATTATTGGTATTTTCTTATATTATCTGGATGAATATTGTGATGTCCATGGATCTGTGCAATGGGAATCGGATCATGATGAGATCACGATAATGAGACTGATATACCTTTAAACACAAATCCTAAATCATCCTGGTCATAGGTTACTCAATGAGGATATCGAGATAACTAGATAGACTAGTGCGCTATATACTCGTCTATATGATGAAGGCGACTGGTCTCATAGTCGCTTGTGTGGGGACACTAGAGGTATAGTGCAGGTGCTCATTGGAGAATGAGTTCACTGATTGATCCGCTTACAGAATGTTATATGATTAATGATACCTAATATCAGACAGTGATTCCATGGTCCCAGTAGTGTGTCTAGTCCTTAGACTTGAGGAACCAAAGATGCCTTGTTTGAGTACTCCATTCTTTGACGGCAAACTTACAAGTTTAGAGAGCTCTAGATCTGGTATAGCTGGTTCTCGAGAATGGTAGCCAATCTTATAAAGGCAATTACGTATCAATAGAGGATCATCCACTCTCGATATCATGAGAGATATATCCCACATGTGCTTGCTCAGGCAAAATTCCTAGCCAGGGTCATTCGGATTGAGAGAGGAGTTCTCCGGGAGAATCCGATTAGAGCGAGACTCAAATAGGATTCCGTATGGGCCTAACTTTGCTATGCCCAATATACGATCTCTGGGATATCAAATGGATGAGGGACTATAGATATATGATAATTGAGGATAGACAGGTTCAATGGATTAGATCCCCCTATACCGTTTGGGAACTATGGCATAGTGGCCTAGTACGTTTATAGTCGATTAGTCGAGTGAATTATTATGGAGATAATAATTCACTATATCAGAAGGTGTTCTGAGTCAGAAGGAGTTCTGATAGGAGCGACTCACAGCCAGCTCGGTATCAGGCTCAAAGGGTCATACACATAAGGTGGATGTTACGACCAGTAGAGCTGCGAATATGAGATATCTGCGAAGCCCCTAGTTTGGATCATGTGGATGAGATATAATTAAATGATTGGATAAAATTCAATTGGGTGAGATCAAATTGGATCCTATGGATAAGATCCAATGAGATCCAACTAGATAGAGATCTAGTGTAAATAGGATCTGTTAAGGATAAGCTTCCTCCACCTCTATAAATAGGAGGAACCTCCTGGTTCATAGGCTGTGAGCTCTTGGTAGTCATCCTTCTATTCTCCTTAGTCTCTCTCTTCTCCTCCTCCTTGGCCTCAGCAACCTTGTGGTACGTGTGGAGAGAGATCCCACAGTGATCTGAAGAGCATCGTTGCTATGTCCGTTGTGTGAATTACCGCTAGAGAGGAGTACGCTAGTGCTCCTTCATCCTCTTCGTCGGATCTGGAATTTTTGGGGATATATGATCTCCCCAGGTAACGCTTTTGACATGATACATGTAGATTTTTCAAATTTATGATTTTTGTGCACCAATCATTGCACGACGGCCAAGTACGTAACTATGGGAAATCCAGTTTTGTTTTTGTTTTTTCGCTGCGCATGAGATGCCAACTCCCTATGATTTTCCAACAGTGGTGTTAGAGCCAGTGTTCGTTGTGCGATGATTGGCTTATAAACTGCATGTGTTGTGTTTGATCACGTAGAATTATTTTACACGTTCTTATTGCGTTTGACATCATTTTCAGATCCGAAGAATGATCTTTCTGCATCAAATTTGTTGACTTAAATGAAGGAGGTAAAGGCAACAACTGATGCTACCCGGCGGATCGACTGGAGGTGGTGCGCATGACAGCAGCCCCTGCACATTCGATGTGATGGCCACAATGGTTGTGACCATCGATGCGCAAGGCGGTAGCTACCTACACGCATAAGGTAGCAGCCACAAGGGGTTGCGGTCGCTGGTGCGCGCAAGGTAGCAGCAGCCCGGCGGCTGCCCGCTTCCTACGCAAGGCAGCGGCCATTGCGTGTGCAGGGCGGTTGTAGGTGGCAGCCACTGCGTGTGCGGGGCGGCTGCAGGCGGTAGCCACTGCGTGAGGCAGGGCTACATAGCCCATGACCGGCGGCCATAAGGCGACAGCTACACCGCCTACGTGAGGCGGCTGCCCACCGCCTGGGTAAGGCGATGCGGGGTGGCCACCACCCCTACGCAAGCTGTTGCATAGGGGCACAAGCGACAGCCGCCCATGCACGAGGCAGCCACCCACACATGAGGCGACAGCGCCTATGCGCAGGCTGTTGTGCACCGCCAACGCAAGGAGGCACCGCAAAGAGAGGCGGCAACCGCCTCTACGCAGAGGCGACAGCGCCCAAGGCGATGCCGCATGCATGCCGAGGGCTATTGCATGCCTGTGAAGGTGGTGGTAGCAGCAGGGAGGCAGTGCGACTCTGTTTGGGGGAGATTTAGGGCAAAAGACAATTTGCCCCTATCAATTTTGGAAATTCTAGGGCATGTCCCAAAAAATTACGAAAATACCCCTAATATATCTGAAAATTCCCTATATGTCCCTGATTTCAGAATTTTAGTTATTTAAAAGGTTTAAGCTACTATTATTATTTATCTAGTAATCCTACATGATGTATACATGCGATATGTGATGTGGAAAGTGTTGAATCTCGGATTTTGATGATGAAATCAATTGGTGAAATATTTGTGCTAATCTATATTGTCAAGATAAGTATACATGATTAACTACGATGGGTTAGAAACATAAAGCGATTTGCCGAGGACAAGTCCATCAGGTGTTCAAGAGTTCATCAGAAGTCCGAAGGATCGTCGGAAGTGTTGCCGGAACCAACTGAGATCGAATCAGGAACTTACCGAAGTTTTCAGAAGTTCACTGCAAAGATCGTCGAAGGTTCACGGAGTTTGCTGAGAAGGTTCGGAAGCTTGCCGAAGACTCGTTGAGCTCACCATACACATCCGGGAGCATGCTGGGAATCTGCCGGAAGAAATCCGAGGGAAGTATCGGAAGACCGCCAGAATCTCATTGTAAAGCTCGCCAGAATAAGACTTGAAGAATGTCGATTCAAATCACTATTAATTATATTTCAATTTCACAGTTGGCACATAATTAGGGCAAGAATTTTGAATTAATCCTGCTCAAACCTAGTAGGAGCCAACCGGGCTCTTACTGGGCCAATTTGGGCCTAAAACAAGGCCCATTCAGCATTGCTGAATGAGCCAAGCAGTAGAACCGCCTGTGCCAGGCGGTGGAACCACCTGGCGACCGAGTGCTTGGCGGTGGTACCACCCAGCCTGGGGCGGTAGTACCGCCCAGCACATGTGTGCATTGGCGATAGTACCTCCTGCCTTGGGCGGTGGTACCGCCTGTGCACTGTCAGTCTGACGATTGAGAGGCGGTAGCATCGCCTCTGATAGGCGGTGGCACCGTCGGCACCGGGAAACTCAAAGAGAATTTAAATTTGGAGCTTAAATTTGAATCCTCTTTGAATTTATAAATACCCCCCCTTTCTCAGCTGAAAGGGCAACCTTTTGAGAGTTAGAAATTGAGCTAAAGTCTTGCAAAAGTCTTATTTTCAATAGCTTATGTTCACCTCCTTCTTTCTCTTTGAAAAATCTATAAGAGTATGAACTTCTTGTAAAAGGGTTATAAGAGGGGTGTTTGGTCCTTCCTCTTCAAAAGGATTTGCTAGTGGAAATTGGGAGCCTCATCGGAGAAGGCTTCGGAAGTGGATGTAGGTCACTTTGACCGAACAACTATACATCGTGGCATTTTTGAATGTGAGTGTTTAAATTTCTATTTCATCTTTTTACTTAGCTGTAAACCATTCAGTTTTTCTTTACCTTTACTCAAGCAACTTCAACCAAGTCATCTTTCATCGGATCGAAGTTTTCATATGAACTAACCATTTTACCGAAATCAGTTTCAAACTTATGTTTTAATCTGCTACACTAATTCACCCCCCCCTCTTAGTGATTGTCCGATCCTAACAATTGGTATCAGAGCGGGTTCACTCTCATATTTGGTCTAAAACCCAAGAGAGATGGCCTATTCCGGTATACAAGAAGATCATTCCATTATACATCCGCCTATGTTTAATGGGTCAGATTATACATATTGGAAGACTCATATGAGGATCTTTCTTATTTCTATGGATTTTGAGCTTTGGAATATCATTGAGAATGGTTTTCAAAAATCTTCTCTTCCGATGAGCGATTGGAATGAATCAGAGAAGAAGGTTTTTGCTTTAAACGTAAAGGCTATGAATGCCTTGTTTTGTGCACTAGACAAAAATGAATTTAATCGCGTATCAATTTGTGAATCGGCCTTTGATATTTGGCGTACTCTTGAGATCACTCATGAAAGCACTAGCCGAGTGAAAGAGTTCAAAATCAATATTCTTGTGCATTCTTACAAACTTTTCCGAATGAAACCAAGTGAGTCCATTGGAGACATGTACACCCGTTTTACGGATGTCATCAATGGACTTAAGGCACTTGGTAAAGGTTTTTCTAACTTTGAACTTGTAACTAAGACTTTAAGATCCCTTCCAAAGAGTTGGGATCCAAAAGTTACAGTCATTCAAGAGGCCAAGGACCTTAAGACTTTTCCTCTTGAAGAACTTATTGGGTCTTTAATGACCTATGAAATGATGTGCCATACTCATGAAGAGCTCGAGAACCCCCTTCCAAGGAACAGGAAGGATATGGCACTAAGAACACAAGAAGACCACTTGAAAAGAACATCAAGTGATGAGGATAGTGATAATGACATTGCACTTTTAACTCAAAAATTTAAAAAGTTCATAAGAAAGAATAAATTTAAAAATGACACAAAAAATAAACTTGAATATAAAAAGGACCAAGTTATTTGCTACGAGTGCAAGAAGCCGGGGCACTTCAAATATGAATGCCCCCAAGCTACGAAGAAGCAACCCAAGAAGAAGAAAGCATTGAAGGCTACATTGGATGATTCAAGTGACTCCGAGATTGAAGAAGCAAGCAACAAAGAGGAGGCTAACTTCGCGCTGATGGCCCTAGAAGAAGAGGTTAGTGAGTTATTTAATGAAGAATTATCTTTCGATGAGCTTTCTATTACTTTTCATGAGTTATTTGATGAATGTAGAACTATTAGTAAAAAGTTCAATTTGCTAAAGAAAGAGCATGCTTTATTACAAAATAAGTTCGATAGTCTCCAAACTCCTTCTCCCCCATGCTCTAAGTGTGAACACTTAGAAGCAATAAAAAGGGAGAACTTGCTACTTAAAGAGACCCTAAGCAAGTTTAAGGTCGATAGCAAGGGCTTGGATATGATCTTTGCTAACAAGAGTCATGTTGAAAATAGATGTGGAATTGGATTTGTGAGTCAATCTCACCGAACTCAAACCACCTTCATTAAAGGGCCAACATTACATGTATCCTCTCATTTGAAATGTAATTTTTGTTGCAAATCCGGACATGTTGTTTACAAATGTCCGTTTAAGAAAATTAGTCCACACAAATTGATATGGGTTCCTAAAAGAACCATAAATAATTCAATGCTAAATGACAAAGTTAGTAGATCAATATTTGAGGCACCCAAAATCAAATGGGTACCTAAAAACCATTTTCTTTTGTAGACACATTCACCATCACAAGCTAGGAGCAAGAGATGGTATCTTGATAGTGGATGCTCAAAGCACATGACCGGAGATCCATCTCAATTATCTATGCTCACTAGCAAAGAAGAAGGGTATGTCACCTTCAGAGACAACAACAAGGGTAAAATCATTGGCAAAGGAACCATAAGTAACAAATCAAGTTTTTCAATAGATGATGTGTTGTTAGTTGATGGACTAAAACATAATCTCTTGAGCATTAGTCAATTATGTGATAAAGGTTTCATTATGAGATTTGAATCCAATGCTTGCATCATTGAAAAACCAAACAACAACATATCCATGATTACTTTAAAACAAAACAATATCTACACCATTAGTATTGATGAACTAAGTAATGAAATATGCTTTTTGGTTTTGAATAATGATGCTTGGCTTTAGCATAGGAGATTAAGCCATGCAAGCATGAAACTAATATCTAAGATTTCGTCTAGAGAGTTAGTATGAGGAATCCCCAATATGAAGTTTGTCAAGGACAAAGTATGTCATGCATGTCAACTAGGAAAACAAATAAAAACTAGTTTTAAATCAAAAAATCAAATTAGCACCACTAGACCATTGTAATTGATCCATTTGGACTTATTTGGACCAATTGACATAACAAGCCTAGGAGATAGTAAATATGCCTTTATAATTGTGGATGACTATAGTAGATACACTTGGACCTATTTCTTGGCTCACAAAAGTAATTGTTTCGAATGTTTCTCTAAATTTTGTAAACTCACTCAAAATGAAAAAGGTTTCATGATTTCATCAATTCGGAGTGATTACAGTGGTGAATTTCAAAACCATGACTTTCAAAATTTTTGTGAAATAAATGGATATAACCATAACTTCTCTACTCCAAGGAATCCTCAACAAAATGGAGTAGTAGAAAGGAAAAATAGAAATTTGCAAGAAATGGCTGGAACCATGTTAAATGAATATAATTTATCAAAATATTTTTGGGCCGAAGCCGTGAACACGGCTTGCCATGTTATGAATAGAGTTCTAGTAAGACCATCCCTATCTAAGACTCCATATGAATTATGGAATAATAAAAAACCCAATGTCTCTTACTTTAAAGTTTTCGGTTGTAAATGTTTTATTTTAAATGAAAAGAATGCCTTAGAAAAATTTGATGCGAAATCCGATGAAGGCATCTTTCTTGGTTACTCTTCTATTTCTAAAGCTTTTCGGGTTTTCAATAAAAGAACCTTAGTTATAGAAGAATCTATTCATGTGGTTTTTAATGAATTTTCTGAATCTAAGAAAAAAGATTTTGATGATGATCTTGATTTTAATGATTTGAATTTGAATGAACCCTCTCCTCAAAATGACAACTTGGATGCATCTTCTTCCCAAATTTTCTTACCCAAGGAATGGAAGTATGTAGATGCATATCCCAAAGAGTTAATTATAGGAGATACATCTAAAGGGGTTCAAATTCGTTCTTCATTTAAGAATTTTTGTACCCATGTCGCTTTTCTTTCATAAGTTAAACCAAAATGCATTGATGATGCCTTGAAAGATGATTCTTGGGTCATCGCAATGCAAGAAGAGTTAAATCAATTTAAGAGGAATGAGGTATGGAAGCTTGTTCCTAGACCTAATAACCATTTAGTTATTGGTACTAAATGGGTCTTTAGAAACAAACAAGATGAATACGGTATTGTGGTTAGAAATAAGGCTAGATTAGTGGCCAAAGGTTTCAACCAAGAAGAAGGTATTGATTATGAAGAGACCTTCGCTCCTGTGGCAAGATTAGAAGCCATCAGGATGCTCCTTACCTATGCTAGTAGTAACGATTTTAAACTATTTCAAATGGATGTCAAAAGTACTTTTTTAAATGACTTTATTTCCAAAGAAGTATATGTTGAACAACCACCCGGATTCGAAAATTCTCTTCTTCCTAATCATGTGTTTAAATTAACTAAGGCTCTCTATGGACTAAAACAAGCCCCTAGGGCTTGGTATAAGAGGCTTAGTTCTTTCTTTATTTTAAATAATTTTACTAAAGGCAAGGTTGATACTACATTATTTATTAAATATTTTGAAAATAATTTTCTTATTGTTCAAATTTATGTTGATGATATTATTTTTGGTTTTTCGGATAAATCACTATGTGAATCTTTTGTCAAGTGTATGAGTCATGAATTTGAGATGAGTCTAATGGGAGAATTAACCTTCTTTCTTGGATTACAAATTAAACAACTTAGTAATGACATATTCCTTAATCAATCCAAATATACATTAGAATTGTTAAAATGATTTAATATGGATGGTTCAAAAGCCATCAACACTCCAATGAGTACTTCCACCAAGTTAGACTTGGATGAAAATGGAGAAAATTTTGATCAAAAGACATATAGGGGGATGATAGGTAGCTTGCTCTATCTAACCGCAACTAGACCAGATATCATGTTTAGCGTAGGACTTTGTGCGAGATTTCAAGCTAATCCTAAATTGTCTCATCTTAAAGCCATTAAAAGAATTCTTAGATATCTTAAAGGTACTCCTAATCTAAGATTATGGTATCCAAAATCTGATAACTTTGATTTAAAAGCCTATGCAGATGTGGATTTTGGTGGATGTAGAATAGATAGAAAGAGCACATCCAGAACATGTCAATTTTTAGGACATGCACTTGTTTCTTGGATCTCTAAGAAATAAAATTCGGTTGCACTATCTACGGCAGAAGCCGAATATATAGCCACAAGTGCATGTTATGCTCAAGTCATTTGGATGAAAAATACACTTGAAGATTATGGAATTCATTTAAATAACATTCCCATAAAATGTGATAATACAAGTCCTATTTGTCTAACCAAAAATCCCATTCAACACTCTAGAACTAAGCATATTGATATAAGACATCACTTTATACGAGATCATGTTAACAGTAACGATGTCACTCTTGAATTTATTGATACAAAACATCAATTAGCAAACATCTTTACGAAACCTTTAAATGAAGAACAATTTGACTTCATTAGGAGGGAAATAGGCATGTTAAATTGTCCTTGTTAATGAGCAGCATTATATATATTTTCTTTCGGCTTTCGTGGATTTTACGAAAACTCGGCTCTCGCGGATTTGCCTCCCTCATTTTAATTCTATATCTCAAAAAGTAATCTATGATTACATCTCATCTCATTTCAACACATGAAAACAAATTTAAAATATATATATATATATATTGGTGCCAGCGGTAGCACCGCCAGAACCGACGGTAGTACCGCTTGGGTACTCGGCTCCCAAGCGGTAGCACCGCTTGGTTGGCGGTAGTACCACCCGAATACCCCCATATTTAAGGGGGTGTTAGGGTCGACGGTAGAACCGACCAAAACCCTCTAAATCTCAGCACTCTTCCTCCTCAACTCCTCCAAATCTCTCCTTTCCATTTCCTCTTCCTCCAAAAGGGCTAACAAAGGATTTTTCTTGATTCAAGCTCCTCACCTCCCTAGGAAACTCAAAGAAGGTAAAATCTGTAATTTTCTCTTCTCTTCACATTTGCTTGTCTTTTCCTTATTGTTTCCTTTTGTTCCTTCATCATAAATAGATATGGCTCCTAAGAAATTATCAAGAGGCAAAGGGAAAAGGTTAGAAGGAGATTCATTTGACTCAACCCTTTTTAGATCTAATGAGGTAGCCTTAAGGTACCCAAATTTTGATTCTAAAGTAATACATAAGGGAAAACATGTTGATCTAGGTGAACTAGGAAACCTAGAACCCATTAGATGGTTTGTCGATCTAAATGTTTTACCTATCTTGTAAATTAATGAACCAATCTACCCTAGGTTGGTTAAGCTATTTTATACTAACATGAGTATTGAAGATGATGTGTTAACTACCTATATTTTGGGAACCACAATTCAGATTTCGGATCATACCATTTGTAAAATAATTGGAATTGAAGAAAAGAATAGAGGATGTTATTTCGAAGGGCAATGGGATATGGATGCAATAGGAACAACCCACTCTGAAGCCTTAGAGACGATATTTACTAATCTGAACCTAGGAATCATTCCTAAAAGCTACGAACACTTATTACCTTTTAACTCGAAATTACTTCATCACATCATCTTAAGCATTCTTCTTTCAAAACAGTTTCACCTTGATGAGATTAGTATGTTAGAATTAAGTACCATGTATTGGATCATGACTCGACAAAATAACTGCTTTGGATACTTGATTAGACAACACATGATGGAAATCTTCTCTAGAGACTTAATGTTGTCATATGGCAGGTTGATCACTAGATTAATAATTGCCCATGATATTTGTGTGTCACCCGATGAGGAGATAATGCAGGTTGATAGATATAACACAATAAACAGAAGTCTCCTAAAGCGACTTAGATGCACCTTTAGAGATGGCCTATGGATTAGACAATCTAGAAGGATTGATCTAGTACCCCCACCAGTAGAACGACCTGAAACACCGATTTTTAGGAGAAGTGAATCTCCTCTGCCTAGTCCCGTTGATCCAGCACCATTTGAGCCAGCTCTTGCTCCATCTACTGAAGATCCGATTATGCTTGCTTTAAATCAAATCACATCACAACAAACTCAAATCAACATGCAGCAAGCTAAAATTTTGAAGGAAGTGCAACAGATGAATCATAAAATAGATCACTTGTATAAGCATTTTGGGTTTCCCCCTCTGAAATAGCTATTATTTTTTACACACTTGTCCTATTATGCTTATGACTACTACGGATGATGTTGTATGATGTTACTTTCATTTCATCTACTCGTCTTACTTTCATGTTGCTTACTTTCATGATGCTTACTTTCATGTTGGATGATGTTGGATGATTACTTTCACTTGTATGATGCTTACTTTCATGTTGGATGATGTTGTATGATGTTGTATGTTGTTTTTTAAACACTTGTCCTGTATGATGTTGTATGAATGAATTTTTTCATTTTGATCGTAATTTTTGGATGACACTTTCATATTACTTTATGACTTGATATCTTCCTTGAATGATTTCATGCTTCCTCCATGGTTCAATAATTGATCGAATTTAGTAATCTCCCTCTCATGGCTTGATAAATGAGGATTTTATTTTCGAAGTAATGTATGATTTCTCCACCTCCATTATTTTTGTTGATGACAAAGGGGGAGAAAATTGTAAATTGCTATGATGGAGTAATTATTGTTATGATGGAGTAAATGCATAAAGTGAAATATGAATCAATTGTATCGCATCGCAAATGCTTAAAGTGAAATATGAATCAATTGTATTGCATTGTAAATGCTTAAAGTGAAATCAATCGTATCGCATCACAAATGCTCAAAATGTATATATCTTCTTGATAAGTGATTTCTTCATTTGATATCATGCCTTGATATTGAAACACTCTTTTGGATATCACTTGATCTTTATCATATTTGAATTAATATTTCTTGTTATAGGTGTAATACCTTGACATTATTTAAAATATGAAGTTTTCATATTTATGCTTAAGCTTGTTTATTAAGCTTTATGTTAAATGAAATCCATCGGATTTGGCTTGAATTCAAAAAATTGAATTCAAGTGCTTTTACCTTCTCATGATATGGCATATAGATAGGGGGAGTTAAGAGTAACTCCATCATCAATTGATTGTTATCATCAAAAAGGGGGAGATTGTTGAATCTCGGATTTTGATGATGAAATCAATTGGTGAAATATTTATGCTAATCTATATTGTCAAGATAAGTGTGCAGGATTAACTATGATGGGTTAGAAACATAAAGCGATTTACCGAGATCAAGTCCGTCGGGTGTTCGAGAGTTCATCGGAAGTCTGAAGGATCGTTGGAAGTGTTGTCGGAACCAACCGAGATCGAATCAGGAACTTACCGAAGTTTTCGAAAGTTCGCCACAAAGATCGTCGAAGGTTTGTGGAGTTTGCTGAGAAGGTTCGGAAGCTTGCCGAAGACTCGTTGAGCTCGCCATACAAATCCAGGAGCATGTTGGGAATCCGTCGGAAGATATCCAAGGGGAGTATCGGAAGACCACCGGAATCTCATCATAAAGCTCACCGGAATAAGACTTGAAGAATGTCAGTTCAAATCACTATTAATTATGTTTCAATTTCGTAGTTGGCATGTAATTAGGGCAAGGATTTTGAATTAATCCTGCTCAAACCTAGTAGGGGTCAATTGGGCTCTTACTGGGCCAATTTGGGCCTAAAATAAGGCCCATTCAGTATTGTTGAATGAGCCAGGCGGTGGAACCGCCTGGCAGCCGAGTGCTGGGCGATGGTACCACCCAGCCTGGGGTGGTCGTACCGCCCAGCACATGTGTGCAACGGTGGTAGTACCGCCTGCCTTGGGTGGTGGTACCGCTTTCACTTACCGTTAGTCTGATGATCGACAAAGTGTAGCACCGCCTCGATAGACGGCAGGCACCGCAACGTGCAGGAAACTCAAAGAGAATTCAAATTTGGAGCTTAAATTTGAATCCTCTTTGAATCTATAAATACACACCCCCCCCCCCTCTTTCTCAACTCAAAGGGCAACCTTTTAAGAGTTAGAAATTGAGCTAAAGTCTTGTTTTCAATAGCTTGTGTTCACCTCCTTCTTTCTCTTTGGAAAATCTGTAAGAGTGTGAACTTCTTGTAAAAGAGTTGTAAGAGGGGTGTTTGGTTCTTCCCCTTCAAAAGTATTTGCTAGTGGAAGTTGGGAGCCTCATCGGAGAAGGCTTCAGAAGTGGATGTAGGTCACTTTGACCGAACCACTATACATCGTGGCGGGGCATTCTTGAATGTGAGTGTTTAAATTTATGTTTCATCTTTTTACTTGGCTGCAAACCATTTAATTTTTCTTTACCATTACTCAAGCAACTTCAACCAAGTCATCTTTCGTCAGATCGAAGTTTTCATATGAACTAACCATTTTACCGAAATCGGTTTCAAACTTACATTTTAATCCGCTGCACTAATTCACCCCCCCCCCTCTTAGTGATTGTCCGATCCTAACAGAAAGATGATCATGGACTTTGTGATGTGTGTATTTGATTGTTAGGGTCTTCGAGTCTCCATTTTTCGTCTATTGTCGAGTTTACATGCCTGTAATTATATTATAATTACATAAAGAGATACAACGAAAGCTTAGAGGTGGCAGCGGGACCCTCAAGGCTGATTCAGATGATTGTGACACATGGAGATGCATTGAGGTGCCGATAGATCCGACGATGACGAGATGGATGATCACCAGGCATAGAGATGCACCGATATGCATATAGATCCTGATGTAAATGATTAGGCCTACTGGCTCAAGTCTAATCATATTAGGTTGAGGTCCATGATCATCTGGTGTGTTTGTGCATGTGAATGCTATACACCTACTAGATAAGTATATATATATATATATATATATATATATATATTTGCATGCGATGTAAATATATTAAATATGTATGTATGTGACACGTCATATCATGAGACTGAACCTAAAACCTCTCCAAAGATAATATTAAGTCGGTAAGTGTGAGGTAATAAGATTGACCCACGTGGCCTTCCATCGTTAAGGGCAGGAACCGATTCTCGACGTAGGTTGAGTTGGTCGAGTCCCTCGGGACTCACCTATTTCGCGTCTCGCTATCTTATCTTCGACATAGAGATGTCACCGGTGATTTGAGGATATTGTATGCTTGGTTGAGTCCCTCGAGGGCATATCACCGAATTAGACTCATCTTGTAACGATGGTGAAGACTTAACTGGACATCATGGTTGGTCGAGTCCCTCGAGGTCATGGTGGTTCGGAGGCCAAATATGATAGAAATTATAAAGAATTGTGATTGGCAAGAGTTGTCTACCTTTTGGGCTTAGTGTGATTGGTTGAGTCCCTTGAGATTGCACTAAGATGTCGATTGGATCTTGATCCCCACTAGAAGTCTACCAGAGACTTCTGTTTCATGTGCATGAGGGTGTCACGTGACTCGCTAGAAAAATTAGTGGGAGCATGTTAAGATAGAAATCTATATCTTAATTGTTTATTTTTATGAAATCTGTATGTTATTCAATTATGCTATATCTCCTGTTTATCAAAAACATGTCATCATCAAACCCTCTACATGGCATACTTGATGCCAACCGCCTCACTGGTCCAAATTATATGAATTGGCTCCGTAACCTAAGAATAGTTCTTACAACGGAGAAAATCACATATGTCCTAGATATGGTCATGCCCCAACTTGAGGCAGAAGCTCCTCAAGAAGAGTTTGCCCAATATGCGAAGTATATAGATGATTCCACTCTCACTCAGTGTTACATGTTAGCCTCTATGACTCTAGAGTTATAGAGATAATATGAAAACATGGACGCTTATTCCATACTCCTGCATCTCTGCAAACTGTTTGAGGAACAGGGAAGAACTTAGCGATATGAGATATCCAAGTGTCTCTTCCATGCTAGGATAACTAAGAGGACACTGGTTCAGAACTATGTCCTGAAGATGATAGAGTGGATTAAAAAACTCACAGGTCTAGGAATGGTCCTAGATGATAACCAATGTGTTGATCTTATACTTCAGTCCTTACCAGATTCTTTTTCTCAGTTCATCATGAATTTCAATATGAACAAACTTGAGATATCTCTCCCTGAGCTCCTCAATATGTAGAGGGAGGCAGAGAGCACAATCAAGAAAGAAAAATTAGTTCTCTATGTTGGTGAGACCAAAAGGAAAAGGAAGACTGGGAAGACCCTTGAGAAGGGCAAGGGCAAAGGCAAACGGGGTAAGACAAAAGTTGGAAAATCCTTCAAGGGAGCGACATCACATGCGCAGCGAAAGAACAGAAAACAAAACCACAGATTTCTCATAAAAAATTTTCATCGTCTTGCGATGATCGGTGCATCAAAAATAAATCCGCAAAACTGCACGTGCAAAAGAAGATACCTAGGGAGATCGTATATCCCTGAATTCCTACAGATCTGTGGGAGAGGATGAAGGAGGTTAAGCATCCTCCTCTCTAGCGGTATCCACACGGTAGGGATTGCAACGATGCACCTCTCTCTTTGGGGAGAGGAGAACAAGAGGTGGCTACCAAAAGAAACCCTTAGCCTATAAAGCTTTGGTTCCCTCCTATTTATAGAGGCCCCCTAAAAACCCTAATGGATCTTTTGCCCTATTGGGTATTGGATCTCCATCCAATTACCCAAGCCTCTTGGATTAGTGGGCCTCTACCCAATAATCTCTTATTAGCAATTATTGGATCTCATCTCAGGATCCAATAATTTAGGGGTTTAATGGATATCCAATAAGATAGGGGGTTCAATGGATATCTCATATCCGAACCTCTACTCATCGCAACACCTACCATATATGTGTGACCCTCTAGGTCCAATATCGAGCTGGCCATAAGTCATACTTATCAGAACTCCTTCTGACTTAGTGAATTATTATCTCTATAATAATTCACCCAATTTATCGACTACGGATGTACCAAGCCACTACGCCGTGGCCCCCAGACGATACAAGGGAATCCAATCCTTTGGACATATTTGTCCTTAGTTACCATGTATCTATAGTCCCTCATCCATCTAATATCCTAGAGACCCTATACCGGGCATTGTGTTGTCAAGCTCATACGGTCTCTCCTCGAGTCTTGCTCTTGTCGGATTCTCCCGGAGAACTCTTTCTCTCTCAATCCGAATAACCTTGGCCAAGGATTTGTTAAAGCAAGAACACATGAGATATTCCTCTCATGATACCGAGAGTGGATGATCCTCTATTGACACTCAATAGCCCTCGTAAGGTTAGCTACCACTCCCAATGACCGGCTGTACTAGATCTAGATCTTTCCAAACCTATAAGTCCGGTATCAAAGAGGTGGAGTACTCATACAGGACATCCTTGGTACCTCAAGTCTAAGAACCAGATACACTACTGGGACTATGGAATTATTGTCTGACGTGAGGTATCAATAACCATCCAGCATTCCGTAGGCAGATCAATCAGTGAACTCATTCTCCAATGAGCACCTGCACTGTACCCTTAGTGTCCCCATATGAGTAGCTATGAGACCAGCTACCTCCATCATATGAATGGGTATACAGCACACCAGTCTATCCGGTTATCTCGATGTCCTTCTTAAGTAACTTATGACTAGGATAATTTAGGATCTATGTTTAAAGGTGAATCGGTCTTATTATCGTGATCTATTACGATCTGATTCCCATTACACAGATCCAAGGACATTACAATATATGCAACACACAAGATAAAGTAATAAAATGCCTAATAATAAGCAAAGAGATAAAGTGCATATCAAGTCACAGGTGTCATCACTCATGTGATTGGCTTACAGAGCACCTATAACTAGCAATCTCCCACCTAACACCAATCACCAACATGTCTGATCCCTATCAGACCTCTGTGACACTCAAAGATAATCTGAGTCAGTGGCTTTGTTAGTGGATTTGCAATATTATCTTCGGATGGAACTCTTTCCATTGCTACATCTTTTCGGGCCATGATCTCTCTAATAAGTTGGAACCTCCTTAGAACACTTCTGATGAGACCCGAGTTCCCTTATTTGAGTAATCACCCCATATTTTTCGTAATTTAAGGGAATCATATCCTGGCTGCTCGACATGACTCCTAGATCTGTGATGAACTTCTTCATCCAGAATCCCTCCTTTGTTGCCTCTGCCGTAGTAATGTATTCCGCCTCTATGGTCGAGTCAGTAGTAGTGTCTTGCTTGCAACTCTTTCAGCATACTGCTCCTCCATTCAGGATAAACACATACCCTGAATTAGAGCTAGGTTCTGGAATGGTACTTGAGCTAGGTTCTCCAACCTCGCTCAACTCTATCATGCTCCTACTATCTCCACCAAGAATGTATTCCTTCTTAAGGAACACTGCTCTCTTGGCTATAAAGACCTTTTGGTCCTTAGGGTGATAGAAATAATACCCATAACTTTCCTTGGGATATCCCACGTACTTGCACCGTTCTGTTCTAGATTCCAACTTGTCCGGGTTATGTCTTTTAACGTGGGCAGGGCAGCCCCAAATCTTAACAATCGTAAGATCAGGCATCTTTCCATTCCATATATCATATGTAGTAAACATCATTGACTTGGTTGGAATTCTGTTCATAAGGTAAGCTGCGGTTTCTAGGGCATATCTCCAGAATGAGATAGGTAGGTCAGTGACACATATCATGAAACGCACCATGTCTAACAGTGTGCGATTCCTCCTTTCTAATACACCATTAAGCTGTGATGTATAAGGAGGTGTCCATTGGGATAAGATCCTATAGTCTTTGAGGAACTGGGTGAACTCTGTACTCAAGTACTCACGTCCTCGATCTGATCGAAGGGTTTTAATACTCTTTCCTGTCTAGTTTTCTACTTCTCATTTCCTCTTAGACTCTCTTACACTCATGATATGTGGAGCTGTATCTAGCATAAATAAACCATTATGCAATGTTTCTTTTGTGATGATCTGATCATCTAATATTATTGAACAACCATTATTCTCAAAAACTAATTTATATCCAATAACTGTCAAACATGAAATGAAAATAATATTTTTGATAATAGAAGGAACATAATAGCATGCATCTAATGCAATAATAACTCCACCAGGTAGATGTAAAGTGACCTTGCCAATAGCCACTACAGCAACCTTTGCTCCATTGCCCATCTTAAGGTCCATCTCGCCTCTGTTCAATCTCCTAAGTCCTGCCAGAACCTACAATGAATTGCAAATATGATAATCACTCCCGGTATTCAATACCCATGTGTTATCATAAGATTCTGACAAATGGAGACTGATCATGAATGTACCTAAAGCTTCTGCAAGCTTCTGTTTCGCCCTCTCTACAAGGTACTCTTTGCAGTTCCTCTTCTAGTGCCCATCTTTGTCGTAGTGGAAGCACTGGCCTTTGTCCTTTATTGGGTCTTTCTTGGTAACCTTTGCCTTACCCATTTTGCCCTTGCCCTTGCCCTTGTCCTTGTTAAGGGTCTTCTCAGCCTTCCTTTTCTTTCTGGTCTCACCAGTGTAGAGAATCGGCTTCTCTTTCTTAATGGTGCTCTTTGCTTCTCTCAACATATTGAGGAGCTCTGGGAGAGTCACCTCAAGTTTGTTCATATTAAAATTCATTATGAACTAAGAAAAGGAATCTGGAAGGGACTGAAGCATAAGATCCACACACAGGTTATTCTCTAGGACCATTCCTAGACCTGTGAGTTTCTTGATCCACTCAATCATCTTAAGGACATGGTTCTGAACCGGTGTCCCCTCAGTCATCCTAGCACGGAAAAGACTCTTTGATATCTCATATCATTGAGTTCTTCCCTTTTCCTCAAACAGTTTACGGAGATACATGAGTATAGAATTAGCATCCATATTTTCATGCTGTCTCTGTAACTCAGTAGTCATGGAGGCCAACATATAACACTGAGCAAGAGTGGAATCATCTAAGTACTTCACATAACAAGCGATCTCATCCTCGCTTGCCCCTTCGTCGGGCGTAGGGATCACTGTATCAAGGACATATGCGATTTTCTCCACCGTGAGAACGATTCTCAGATTGCAAAGCCAATCTGTATAATTTGAACTAGTGAGGTGGTTGGCATCAAGTATGCCACGTAATGGATTTGAAAGCGACATTTTTTTGAAATAAAAGATGTAGCAGAAATAAATAACATGCAAACTTTGCAGACAATTAAGATAAGGACTTCTATCTTAATGTATTCCCACTAATTTTTCACGAGACACACAACACCCTCCAGTATGTGAATCGGAGACCCTTGGTGGATCTCTAGTGGGGATCAGGATCCAATCAGCGTCTTAACATAACCTCAAGGGACTCGACAAATCACGTTAAGCCCGTAAAGGTAGGCAACTCTTGCCAATCACAACTCCTTGTGATTCCCGTCCTGTTCGAGCTCCGAACCACCATGGCCTCGATGGACTTGACCAACCATGATGTTCGGTTAAGTCATCTCCATCGTTACCAGATGAATTTGATTCGATGATATACTCCTGAGGGACTCAACCAAGCATACCATGTCCTCAGGTCACCAATGACATCTCTATGTCATAGATAAGATAGCGAAACACGATATAGGTGAGTCTCGAGGGACTCGACCAACTCAACCTACACCGGAAATCGGTTCCTACCTATAACGATGGAAGGCCACGTGGATCAATATAATTGCCTCACGTTTACCAACTTAATATTATTAATAGAGGAGATTTTGGTTTGGTCTCCTAATATAATGTGTCACACACATACATATACGTATATATATATATATATATATATATATATATATATATATATATATCTAGTAGGTGTATAACTAATCACACATCACATGTGCAATCACACCAGATGATCATGGACCACATCCTAATGTGATCAGGCCCGAGCAAGTGGGCCCAATCACTCACATCAAAATCTATGTGTGCTTCGGCGCATCTCCATGCCCTGTGATCGCCCTTCTTGCTTTGTCGGTTCCGTCGGCATCTCAACACATCTTTATACGTCGGATCGTCCGTCTCAGCCTCGTGAGTCACCCTATCGCTGCGCCTCCTCATGTAATTATAACATAATTACAGCCACACAGGCCCAATAATAAATGAGAAAAGAATAGAGGCTCGCAGGCCCCAATAATAATAATCACATGAACACATATCACATCACAGGTCTATGACCATCTGTCCACATCATACATCACATGTATATATTATTTTATAGGACTACTAGATAAAGAAAATAATAGTTAATTAAACTATTTAATTAACATATTTATTTTTTTGAAATCAAGGACATAAAGGGAATTTTTTAATTCCTAGGGGTATTTTGGTAATTTTTTCAAAGGAACAAAATCTGGAATTTTTAAAATTCTAAGGGGCAAAATGGTCTTTTATCCTAAAAACCTTAATCCCTCACCCTTACTATGCCTACATACCGCCGCCCCCATCGGCGGGCGCTTCTTGCATGGGGAGGGCGACGGACTGCCGCTACCGTGGGCATCAGCCGCCAGTGCCCTGCGGCGCTAGCTTGCAGGCACGGGCGCCCAGCGCCGGTGCCTCTGCGGCGCTAGCTTGCAGGCACGGGCGCCCAGCGTCGGTGCCTCTACGGCCCTGGCCCGTAGGCGCCGACACCTCTACGCGCGGGCGCAGTGCCCGCCGGCGCGCCTGGGGCGCTGCCCTAGTGCCGCTGCCCCGCTGGTGCAGCGCCCGTAGGCGCTGCCCTGCTGGCAGCCCGTCGGCGCCCCTGCGGGCTGGCCCGTAGGCCGTCGGCTGCTGCCTGTGCAAGTAGTAAGGTTGCAAGTAGCCTTGCAGTTGCTGCACGAGCAGGCAGCAATAGTTGCTGCCCTTTCTCGCTCTTCGCGCCAATGATTTTGGCATCAAAAGCAGATCTAAAACATAACACACACAGTTTAAGATCCGATCTTCGCATGAACAACCTAGCTCTGATACCACTGTTGGAAAATCCTTCAGGGGAGCAACATCACATGCGTAGCAGAAGAATAGAAAACAAAACCCCAGATTTCCCATAGAAAGTTTCCATCGTCGTGCGAAGATCGGTGCATCAAAAATAAATCCGCAACACTACACGTGTAAAAGAAGATACCTAGGGCGATCGTATATCCCTAAATTCCTACAAATCTGTGGGAGAGGATGAAGGAGGTCAAGCGTCCTCCTCTCTAGCAGTATCCACACGGCAGGGATTGCAACGATGCACCTCTCTCTCTAGGGAGAGGAGAACAGGAGGTGGCTGCCAAAAGAAACCCTCAGCCTATAGAGCTTTGGTTCCCTCCTATTTATAGAGGCCCCTTGAAAATCCTAATGGATCTTTTGCCCTATTGGGTATTGGATCTCCATCCAATTACCCAAGCCTCTTGGATTAGTGGGTCTCTACCCAATAATCTCTTATTAGCAATTATTGGATCTCATCTCAGGATCCAATAATTCAGGGGCTTAATGGATATCCAATAAGATAGGGGGTTCAGTGGATATCTCATATCCGAACCTCTACTCGTCGCAACACCTACCATATGTATGTGACCCTCTAGGCCTAATATCGAGCTGGCCATGAGTCATACTTATCAGAACTCCTTCTAACTTAGTGAATTATTATCTCTATAATAATTCACCCAACTTATCGACTGCAAACGTACCAGGCCACTATGTCACGGCCCCCAGACGATACAGGAGAATCCAATCCTTTGGACCTATCTATCCTCAGTTACCATGTATTTATAGTCACTCATCCATCTAATATCCTAGAGACCCTATATCGGGGATGGTGCTATCAAGCCCATACGGTCTCTCCTCAAGTCTTGCACTTGTCGGATTCTCCCGGGGAACTCTTTCTCTCTCAATCCGAATAACCTTGGCCAAGGATTTGTTCGAGCAAGAACACATGAGATATTCCTCTCATGATACCGAGAGCAGATGATCCTCTATTGACACTCAATAGCCCTCGTAAGATTGGCTACCACTCCTAATGACCGACTGTATTAGATCTATAACTTTCCAAACCTATAAGTCCAGTATCAAAGAGTGGAGTACTCATATAGGACATCCTTGGTGTCTTAAGTCTAAGGACCAGATACACTACTGGGACTACGGAATCACTGTCTGACGTGAGGTATCAATAACCATCCAGCATTCTGTAGGCGGATCAATCAGTGAACTTATTCTCCAATGAGTACCTGCACTATACCCTTAGTGTCCCCACATGAGTAGTTATGAGACCAGCTACCTCCATCATATGAACGGGTATACAGCACACTAGTCTATCTGGTTATCTCAATGTCCTTCTCGAGTAACCTATGACCAGGATAATTTAGGGTCTGTGTTTAAAGGTGAATCGGTCTCATTATCATAATCTCATTACGATCCGATTCCCATTGCACAGATCCAAGGATATCACAATATATGCAACACGCAAGATAAAGTGATAAAACGCCTAATAATAAGCAAAGAGATAAAGTGCATATCAAGTCACAAGTGTCATCACTCATGTGATTGGCTTGCAGGGTACCTATAACTAGCATAGGTCACTCTACATCTACCTGATGGAGTTAACATTGCATTAGATGCATGTTATTTTGTTCCCTCTATTATCAAAAATATTATATCCATTTCATGTTTGATATTAAATGGTTATTGTTGAATCTCGGATTTTGATGATGAAACTAATTGAGTGTGATTTGTGGTCTAACTGCGTGTTGAATTACGCAGGTCTACTTTCGATCAGGATTAGACAGTTGACGCTGGAGGAATTGACGCTGCGCTGGAGGTGATCACATCAGGATTTTGGATGTCAAGCCGGAGGTTCGATCGACTATCGGCAGGAGGCTTCGTACGTCGGGCATCGGGCCAAGAAGAGCGTGTTACGCCAAGGATATCGGGATTGCGGAGGTCAATCGCCGATTGGGCAACGGACCACAAGAGAGGACGATGTGCCGAAGGATCGGACGAGGTGCCGACCAATGACATATCGGGCAACTGAATGTCAATTTGTGTTGTAATAACTGTCTAGATCGAAGTAGAGTATTTGTTGTTTATGTGCAGGAGTAACTACGATAAGGATGAAGACGCAAAGCGAAACAAAGGGTTGAAGTCAAGTGCGATGGATCATTGGGAGTTCGAGTGTTCGATGGAAGTCTGAAGATTCGTTGGGAGTGCTACCGGAACTGGCTGAGAACGAGTAGGGAGTTTGCCGAAGGGTTTTCGGAAGTTCGTCGGGAGGTTCGTCGGAAGTTCGCGGAGCTTGCCAAGAAAGATCAGAGCTTGCCAAAGAAGCTCGGGGGAACTCGCCAAAATCATCGTGGAGTCCGAGAGCTTGCCGGGAGTCCGCAGGATGGTTTCAAGGATCGCGGAAGACCGCTGAAGTTCGTTAAGCTCGACAGAAGAAGACTTGACTTGCGGACTTTGTAATAGCTTAGGAATGTCTTTAATTTCGTAGTTAGCACATTAATTTGGGTTAGGATTAGGTGTTAATCCTTTAACCCGAAGAAGGGGCCATTGGGCCTTCGTTTGGGCCAAAGATTTTGGCCCAAACAGCACCAACGCATGCTACGTGCATGCTACGTGCATGGCACTGTAGCATGGCACTATAGCGATTACTATTACTAGCCGATTCTTGCCATCAGTAGCTAGCATGTAGCAAAGCAGTAGCACCGCCTTTGCTGGGGTGAGTATCATCACCCGCTCAGCAGCCGGCGGTACTACCGCTGGTCGGCCGGTAGTACCGCTGGTGCGTGGAAAGCAGGTGGTAGCACTGCTGGTGGGCGAGTAGAACCGCTGGTGTGTCGATCTGCCAAGGACAAAGACCGAAAAACTCAAAAGATTCAAATTTTTGGCTCCATGTTTAGGCTCCTAATTTGAATCACTTTGAGGCTTATAAATACCCCTTCCTTTTCAATTGAAAAACACAACCCTTAGAGAGTTAGATTTTGAAAATAAGTCTTGGGAAAGTCTTGTTCTTCATTTGCTTAAGTGTTCACCTCATTCTTCTTGTGAAATCTTGTAAGAGTGTGAACCACTTGTAAAGGGTTGTAAGAGGGGTATTTGATCCTTCCCCTTCAAAGGATTTGGTAGTGGAAGAAGGGAGCCTTATCGGAGAAGGCTTCGGATGTGGATGTAGGTCACTTTGACTGAACCATTATACATCGCTGCGTCTTGATTGTGTGAGTGTTTAAATTTCTGTTTTACTTTGCTGCAAGCCTTTACTTTACTTGCTCCACTTCCTTTTTATCTTCGTACGTATGCTTTAAAATTAGAACGCAATCAAATCGGTTTCAAACGAAATGTTGCTTTCATCGTACGAAGTTTCCGAAGCTTGATTTAAATTGATGAAAAATCTATCATTTTATCCGCTGCACTAATTCACCCCCCCCCCCTCTTAGTGCCGCTCGATCCCTAACAGTTATAAAGTACTTTTTGAGAACAATTATTGTTCAATTAGTAAGAATGATAATATCGTTACTAGAGGGACATTGCATAATGATTTGTTTATGCTAAATACTACTCCAAATATCATGAATATAAATGTGTCCACGAGGAAGCAAGATGAGGTGAACGATGTATACCTGTGGCATTGTAGGCTAGGTCATATCCATGAGAGAAGGATTTGAAAGCTGTTGAAAGATGGATACTTAGATCCATTTGACTATAAGCCATATACAACTTGTGAGCCTTACCTTCATGGAAAAATGACCAACTCTCCATTTAGTGGAACTTAAGAGAGAGCCATTGAGTTATTATAACTCATACAAAGTGATGTATGTGGTCCTGTGTCAACTCTAGCCATAGGTGATTACTCTTACTTTATTACTTTTATTGATGATTTCTCTAGTTATGGACATGTGTACTTGATAAAGTATAAGTCCGAAGCCTTCGAGAAATTCAGGGAGTATAAGAATGAAGTAGAGAACCATAGTGGAAAGAATATTAAAACTCTTTGATCAGATCGATGAGGAGAATGCTTGAGTACGGAATTCATCTAGTTCCTCAAGGACCATGGGATTCTGTCCCAATGGACACCTCCTTATACACCACAGCTCAATGGTCTATCAAAAAAGAGGAATCGCATACTATTAGATATGGTGCGGTCTATGATGAATTTTGCTGACATACCCATCTCATTTTGTGGATATGCCCTAGAGACCGCAGCTTACCTTTTGAATAGAGTTCCAACTAGATTGGTAGTGTCTAGACCATATAAGATATGGAGAAGGAAGAAGACTGATCTTAAGGTTGTTAAGATTTGGGGCTGCCCTACCCATGTTAAAAGACATGATCCCGATAAATTAGAATCTAGGACGGAATGGTGCAAATTCGTGGGATACCCCAAGGAAACTTGTGGTTATTATTTCTATCACCCCGAAGACCAAAAGGTCTTTGTTGCCAAGAGGACAGTGTTTCTTACAAAGGAACACATTCTTGGCAAAGACAGTGGGAGCATGATAGAGTTGAGCGAGGTTGGAGAATCTAGCTCAGGCACCATTCCGGAGACAGTGTTTGTTCAAGTACCTAACACACAAGTTCCAACTTTACGTAGGACTGGTAGGGTGTCACACCCTCCTGAGAGATATGTGAAACATATCAGTGGAGAGGACACTCAAGATATTGATCCTCAGACCTACAAGGAGGCTATTATGAGCATATACTCTGAGAAATGGTAAGAAGCCATGAATTTTGAGATGGAATCCATGTACTCCAACAAAGTTTGGAACCTTGTTGATGCACCTAAGGGTATCATATCCATTGGCTACAAATGGATTTTCAAGAAGAAGATTGGGGTAGATGGAAAGGTGAAGACCTATAAAGCAAGGCTAGTGGCTAAGGGGTATCGTCAGAGGTAAGGTGTTGACTATGATGAAACCTTTGCACCCGTAGCTATGCTAAAATTCATCTGAATTCTATTGGCTATTGTAGCACATTATGTCTATGAGATTTGGCAAATGGATGTGAAAACTACATTCGTCAATGGCAACCTCGAAGAGGAGATGTATATGATATAGCCTAAAGGGTCCATGTCCAAGCAAAGTCCAGATAAGGTGTGCAAATTACTTGAGTCCATTTATGGACTAAAGCAAGCTTCCTGAAGTTGAAACATAAGGTTTGATGAGGCAATCAGATCTTATGACTTTGTTAAGAATGAAGATGAGCCTTGTGTGTATAGGAAGGTAAGCGGGAGCGCTATCATCTTCTTGGTGTTATATGTGGATAACATCCTAATCATTGGGAATGATGTAGGAATGCTCTCCACAATAAAAGCTTGGCTATCTAGACACTTCTCCAAGAAGGACTTAAGGAAAGCATCCTATATCTTGGGGATTCAGATCTATAGAGATAAATCCAAAAGGATGCTTGGCTTGTCCTAGTCTAGGTACATAGAATTTCTCGGAGTATGTCCTCTAAAACTCTTAGAGAAATGACAAACATAGATACGATACCCTATGCGATAGGATCTATCATATATGCTATAATATGTACCAGGCCTGATATAGCATATGCTTTAAGTATTACGAGCAGGTATCAAGCAGATCCAGGCTTAGAGCATTGGAAAGCAATAAAGTGTATCCTTAAGTACTTGAGAAGGACTGAGGATCTTTTACTGATATATAGAGAAGGTAGTCTCTAAATTGAGGGCTACACGGACCCGACTTTCTAGTCCGATATTGACGATAGCAAGTTGAATTCAAGGTATATGTTCGCCTTGAATGGAGTAGTAGTAAGTTGGAAGAGTTCTAAGCAAGACACTACTGTTGACTCGACCATAGAGGCAGAATACATTGTTGTGGTAGAAGCAGCAAAAGAGAGTGTTTGGATGAAGAAGTTCATCATAGATTTGGGAATCGTATCGAGTTGCATGAAATTGATTCCTATATATGGAGACAATAATGGGACAATCGATCAAGTTGTGGAACCCAAGTCTCGTTAAAAATGTTCTGAGGAGGTTCCACTTAATCAGAGAGATCGTGGCCCGAGGAGATGTAGTAGTGGAAAGAGTTCCATCTGAAGATAACATTACAAATCCACTGATAAAGTCGTTGATTTAGATTGTATTTGAGCGTCACAAAGGTCTGATGGGGATCAGACACAGGTGATTAGCTTTAGGTCAAGTGGAAGATTGTTAGTTATAGGTGCCCTACAAGCCAATCACGTGAGTGATGGCACCTGTGACATGTTATGTCGATTTCTTCACATATTATTATTGGTATATTCTCACATTATCTGGATGAATATTGTGATGTCCATGAATCTATGCAATGGGAATCGGATCATGATGAGATCATGATAATGAGACCAATATACCTTTAAACATAGATCCTAAATCATCCTAGTCATAGGTTACTCGATGAGGACATCGAGATAACCGGATAGACTGGTGCACTGTATACTCGTCTATATGATAGAGGCGACTAGTCTCATAGTCGCTTATGTGGGGACACTAGAGGTACAGTGCAGGTGCTCATTGGAGAATGAGTTCATTGATTGATTCGTTTACAAAATGCTGTATGGTTAATGATACCTAATGTCAGACAGCAATTTCGTAGTCCCAGTAGTGTATCTGGTCTTTAGACTTGAGAAACTAAAGATGTCTTATTTGAGTACTCCATTCTTTGACGCCAGACTTACAGGTTTGGAGAGCTCTAGATCTTGTATAGTCGGCTCTCGGGAATGGTAGCCAATCTTACAAAGGTAATTGTATGTCAATAGAGGATCATCCACTCTCGGTATCATGAGAGATATATCCCGTATGTGCTCTCTCAGGCAAAATCCTTGGCCAAAGTCATTCGGATTGAGAGAGGAGTTCTCCGGGAGAATCCGATTAGAGTGGGACTCGAATAGGATTCTGTATCGGCCTGACTTTATCATGCCTAATATACGGTCTCTGGGATATTAGATAGATGAGGCACTATAGATATATGGTAACTAAGGACAAAGAGGTCCGATAGATTAAATCCCCCTATACCATCTAGTGACTATGGCGTAGTGGCCTAGTACGTCCATAATCGATGAGTTAAGTGAATTATTATGGAGATAATAATTCACTATATCATAAATTGTTCTGAGTCAAAAGGAGTTCTGACAAGAGCGACTCACGGCCAGCTCAGTATCGGGCCTAGAAGGTCATACACATAAGGTGGATGTTGTGATGAGTAAAGGTACGAATATAAGATATCTGCGAAGCATCTAGTTTGGATCCTGTAGATAAGATCCAATTAAATGATTGGATAAGATCCAATTGGATGAGATCAAATTGGATCCTGTGGATAAGATCCAATGAGATCCAAATGGATAGAGATCCAATGTAAATAGGATCTGTTAAGGATAAACTTCCTCCACCTCTATAAATAGGAGGAACCTCCTGGTTCATAGGCTGAGAGCTCTTGGTAGTCATCCTCCAATTCTCCACAATCTCCTCTCCTCCTCCTTGGCTCTAACAGCTTTGTGGTGCACGTGGAGAGAGATCCCACAGTGATCTGAGGAGTATCATTGCTGCATCCGCTGTGTGGATTACCACTAGAGAGGAGTACGCTAGTGGTCCTTCATTCTCTTTGTCAGATCTGAAATTTTCAGAGATATACGATCTCCCCAGGTAATGCTTCTGACATGACACATGCGAATTTTTTAAATTTATGATTTTTGCGCACCAATCGTTGCACGATGGCCAAGTACGTAACTATAGGAAATTTGGTCTTGTTTTTATTTTTCTGCTACGCATGAGATGCCGACTCCTCATGATTTTCCAGCAGAATGGTTGTCTTGGAAAGATCCCCCCCAGAACAGCGTGTTTTGGGGTTTTTATATTGAGGCTGGCGCAAGTTCCCGGTGGACTCGGGGCATCGTCTTGGGCTTCTCGTGACGGCGTTATGAAGACATCGTCCTGGGCCTTCGAGATAGCACCATACCTCAAATAGTGCCTGACCAAGATGGCGCTATGGGGGCATCATCTCGGGCTTTCTGGGGCGGCACTATAAAGGCCTCGCCCCGGGCTTTCCGAGGTGCACTATGAAGGTGCCATCCTGGGCCTTCAGGACAGCGTTGTACGTCGATCGGCGCCCATTTTGGCGCGACTGGGGGTTGTCAAACTATGCTGAGGTGGCCTACCACCATGGTCTCAATGCTGACATGGCAGTAGGGTCCCACCCATAAGTGGGCGATGTCGGTACGTGCCCTATCACTCTCCACAGTAAAGGCTTAGCTATCTAGGCATTTCTCCGTGAAGGACTCAGGGGAACCATCTTGCGTATTGGGGATACAAATCTATAGAGATAGATCCAAGAGGATGATTAGCTTATCTCAGTCCAAGTATATAGACACCATTGTCAAAAGTTTGGCATGAAAAATTCCAAGAGAAGTCTCATACCAATGAGACATGGAATATCACTTTCTAGAAGTATGTCCCTAAAGACTCTAAAGAAATGGCACACATGGATAGGATACCATATGCCTCAGCGATAGGATCTATCATGTATGCTATGTTATATACCAGGCCTGATATAGCGCATGTTCTGAGTGTCACGAGCAAGTGTCAGGCAGATTCAGGCTTGGAGCACTAGAATGCAGTAAAATGTATCCTTAAGTACTTAAGAATGACTAAAGATCTTTTACTGGTATATGGAGAAAGTAGCCTCAGGGTTAAGGGTTGCATGGACTCGACCTTCCAGTTTGATGTTGCTGATGGCAAGCCAATTCAGGGCATGTGTTTACCCTGAATGAAGGAGCAGTATGCTGGATGAGTTCTAAGCAAGATACTATTGCTGACTCGACCATAAAAGCGGAGTACATTGCTGTAATATAGGCAGTAAAGGAGGGAGTCTGGATGAAGCAGTTCATCACAGATTTGGGAGTCATGCCGACTAGCGAGAAGCTGATGATAGGACCCTAGTACGGTTGGGTCCTACTCAACTAAGTAGCAGCTAATAAAAACCTTGTGAGTGTAATAAATCCCACCTAGCTGCCTCTATCCTATAAAGAAGAGAGGCTATGATTTATATTTGGGCTATTGGGCCTCTTAGCCGTCGCCCCCCTTGTTACTGGGTCGGTCGGCTAAAGGTGAGGGTAAATTGGATAGTTCACTTACGAAGCAGCACCTAGGGCTAGGGTTTGGAGATCTATATAAGCTTATAGCCTCCACCTCTTTGGAATAAGAAATATCAATCTACAATTGCAGCCACCAGGCTACTTAGAGGGTGGAACCCGTATAGCATTCCAATGGTTGATCCCCCTTAAAGATCAATCTTTATAGAATTCCTCTGGGGTTCTATCATCTGGTATCAGAGTAGCAATCTTGCTGCTTTTGCTGCCATCCTTGTCGCCCACCATCAGCCAAGCAATTCCCACAATTGCTCTTGATGCCGTCATCTCCACCGTCATCTCCTGACATAGATCAATTCAATCTACAGTCGCCACCTCCAATTGCATCAGAGATCTGGTATTTTTTTACCACCAATACCCTTTGCTGCTATAATTTTTCATCTAAAATACCAAAAAGAAGTTTTTCTATCTATCCCTTGCCTGTGAATTCCATGCGTCACAAAAGTTACCATCTTTGCGAATGAAGGATCGCTGCAGAAAATTTCAGCCGTGTATTGCTGCCTTTAACCGATCTAATTATTATCCTTTTTGAACAAAATTTCTTGTACACCTCATAGATCATCTTGGCTCCCATCCGTGATTGATCTATCATGGAATTCATCAAAATAAAATTCGTGTGTTGGTACAATCTCTCGTCGTAAATTGCTAAAATTTTTCGATGAGAATTTTGCTATCGCAACTTGCACCAATTTCTTTACTATTTTGCTGCCGAAATTTCTTGATCCAATTTATTATCCTTGCTGTTATCTAAATTAAGATTCTACCATCAAACCCTCTCCTCAAATCTCTGAGTTTTTGCTGAAAATTTCATCGAGAAACTGCTATTTCTTCGACGGCAATTCTGCTTTTACGAGACAGTGCATATAGGTAGCAATTTTCATTTATTTTTATCAAATCTTTACTGCGATCTACCACAGATCTAAAACCCTCTTCCTTAACCTTCATCCACTACCATCACAGCCTAAAAACTCCATCAAACCGTAGCCCCAAACTACACCAAAAATAGCCACAAAACAAGCCTAAACCACAGCCTACATCCACCAATCCACCAACCCTTTCAGCCACCACTTCTCTCAACCAATACATGCCTTTAACTTAACAGCAAAAAAGAGATCAATATTACAGATTTGGAGACATATGCTATGGCATCCGAGGAGGCAATTGATGCTAAATTTAAAGCCTTCGAGACACGAATGGAGGAGAAGATTCGGACTCTCTTTGCCGAACTTAGTTTGGGTCGATCACCGAGCCCAAAGAAATCACATCAAGGAGAAAGCTCTAATCGAAGAGATGACCTCCAGGAGAGGGGAGGCTCTCTGACTGATCCCCACTATCCACGCATGAGGGTGGACTTCTCTAGATGGGAAGAAGTAGACCCGATTTGTCACGGACAAAATTGTAAACGGCTTGTTCGGTGTAATGCTTATGCTTGTCCGTGTCTCTTTTGGGTTGTCATATAATGTAAAGCTTGTAAAGGGCTTGCCAAAGGCAAAATGCCCATATTTGAGTGAATTTGACCATTGTAGGCTTGTACATAAAGTACGCGTCGAGGAATACTTGTAATAGAATTGATGCTAGTGGACCAATTTTATGCCTTTGTTGTGCAATAGTTCGAGCTTGTGATATCCATTGTTGGAATGTGCATTGGCTATAAAGTGTTTACTAAAAGAGTGGCTTGTGGATCCGTGTGAAGCGCTTTTCTCATCCGTCTTCTCTTTTGCAGGTCCTAAGGGATTGAGATTTCGGGTAGGTGACCTTTGCGGTGATACGCATTTACGGCTTAGGCAAAACCAGCTAAGTCCGTGATGCAGTTGGTATCGAGCGGGACAAACTCACTTAGAAACACTTAGCATGCAAGCGTGGGGACCTTGTCGGGCACCACGAGGACAAGCTAAGAAGAATTGCGGAGCGCACAAAGGTGGGGATGGTTGAGTTCGAGCGGTGGCTCGACATTGACACCAAACTTGACGGTGCTCGAGGCAAGCGGGGTGCTTGGCCAAGGATGAGACCGTGCAAGTTGCAGTGGGTTGCTCAATGATCGAAAGAGTTGTGCAAAGCTCACAGAGGTGAGGAAAGTTGCAAACTCAAGGAATTCGATACTCATGCAAGGTCTTGCATACGGACGATGGATTGTCCGTGGCCATCCCAAGGTGGCTGAAGGTCCGTGCATTGGAGCATTGAAACTTTCTCTTCGGCATGTGCAGGATACTTTGTATGAAGCTGAAATGTGCAACAGTGCAGCATGTTGCTAGACCGGAAGAGTGCAATGGTGTATTGGTGAGGTGTCACAATCTAGCAAAGTGCATTTGCGAAGGCAAAATTAGGCACGATTTGTTCAGCAAAGGCGGAGTAGTCAAGGGGACGGTGGTCTCCAAAACTTCCAGAGGGAAGGATGCGAAAGAGATGTTGCTCGACGGGTAGATATCCGGGAGGGATAAGTCCGCTCTCGAATGTGAATGGTGCAATGAAGCTGCTTGAGGAGTACCTCAAGACAGAGCTCGAGGATCGAGTGAGCGATGAGGAGTCATCGTATGATCTCGCAAGTGGCAATACGTTGGTGGGACATAAGCGAGATCAAATGGGGAGCAACCCAGGGCAACACAAAGTGAAGGCACACTAAGAGCCGACCGTGAGTTCGGACTCAACCGAGGGCTGACCCGTGGAATGGTGGGCGGGCCACCATTAATCCAATGCTAATCGAGAAGCAGAACAACTTGGGGAAGACTTGGTGAAGTACCCAAATCGCGTGAAGGGAGATATCGCAGTTCGAGTTCATACCACAGGGATCAGAATGCAAGGAGATGTCACCAGGAGGCGACATGATGCAGGGGATCGGGGTGGAATGGTTCGTGGCAAGACGACACACACAGCATATCCCGTGAGGGACATGGTCATCTGGAGATATGACCGGGAGCGCGACAAGGAGCTCCAAGTTGGTGAACAACACGACGGTAAGAAGAGCTATGGATTCAAGCGGTGAATGCCATGGTATCGCAGAGGCGGGTCTTCCGTGCGTGCAACCGAATGTTGCATTGAATGGAAGCCTTGGACATCGCCTTATGGGTGTGCACTCTCAAGGAAGAAGTTCGAGATGCAAATACCAAGGAGTCCCATTTGGGGACTGGATCATCTGAGGTATGATCGGAGCTGCTGAAGAGTGGAACTACTTGAGCTCACATTAAACAAGGGAGCCCGGCAAGTCGAGGACAAGGCCGAGTAGCGAACATTGCAGCCAATGTAGCTAAGGAGAGCAGAAATGGTGCAAGTCCTACAACATGTGTGGCGGTGGCCATACATGGGAGTTGATCTGTATTTCCATCGACCAGCGGGCTGCTCGAGAACAAGAGGTGTTGAGAAGGGGGGTCGGAAAAGGCGTGGAAGCAATGCGAGTCCAAGAGGGACTCGGCTACCCAAGATCAATCATCGGTTAGATTGAAGGTGAACTCAGAGGAGTGTCACAATGCCACGAGAGGCAGATCTACCGATCACGAAGAAGGGATGCAGATGCGAGACACGAGATAGTAGTGCCATGGGCGTCGCGATGCCATGGTGCGGTGAGGCGGGACTTCCGGGAGTCATCAATCCCTTGCTCTCTTAGAGAGGAGAGCACTTGGTCGTGATATGGGCCGTGGAGGAGGAGAATGCTTTAGCAAACTCCATGTACCAAGACAAGGTGAAGGCGAAGCTTGAGAACCGTAAGACCGGTGTCAGCAGACTTTCCATCAAGATAGCCGTGAGTGAAGGATGCTGGTCGATGCAAGAGTGCATGACCAAGGATCGGAGCGAGCGATGCAGCGGTCTTTGTACCTTTACTACTCGAGGAGTCGGCGGCGAAATGATGGAGAAGGCGGTACAATCCCAAAGCGACCAAACCTATCGGAGACTTACTCCAAGTTGGAGTGATAACTTCTTGCATTCGAAGTTCAATGGCAATGAGAAGGTGAATCACATGGTGACTCAAGCAAGAAGGATTGCAAACACTTCAAGTGCTTGAAGTGTGAGCTAAGAGCGGCGAATTCCAGAACGACTTGATGCACAAGTACGAACTCGAGGAGGCGGCGAAGACAAGTAACCTTTGCCTTCTCAACTCCCAAGAGAATGGGCGGAACTCCGGACCCAGCTCTCTTAGTTATCCAGAGAGGAGCTCTGCAGATGTGAAGACCCTTCAAGACAACTAAGTGGAAGACGATTCGATGGGCAAATTTTACGGAGGAAGGACACGAAAACTTCAAAGGTTGCGAGGTGATGCTCGTTAAAGCTCCAACAAAGCATCTATCCATTCAAGAGACAAGAAGAATTTGAAGATCGGCGCATATCAAAGATGGTCTTTTCCTTCATCAGATGAATCGCAAGAACCAGCAAGGATCAAGACAACCGCCAACCCCACACCAAAGTCGAGTCATTGGCGAGTTGAAGCGACGGCGGATTAAAGTTGACGACTCAACAACAAGCGGAGAACAAATGGGAGCCAAGGGGTGCATCGCAAAGAGAGCGAAGATCGAAGATCCAATAAAGAAAAGAAGTTGCGTCGGCAAGAAAGCTTCACGAGGACGTCGAAGGATTAAGTGGGGGAGAATGTCACGGACAAAATTGTAAACGGCTTGTTCGGTGTAATGCTTATGCTTGTCCGTGTCTCTTTTGGGTTGTCATATAATATAAAGCTTGTAAAGGGCTTGCCAAAGGCAAAATGCCCATATTTGAGTGAATTTTGTGACCATTGTAGGCTTGTACAAAATGCAGCGTCGAGGAATACTTGTAATAGAATTCGGTCTGTAGTGGACCAATTTTATGCCTTTGTTGTGCAACCGTTCTGAGCTTGTGATATCCATTGTTGGAATGTGCATTGGCTATAAAATGTTTACTAAAAGAGTGGCTTGTGGATCCCGTGTGAAGCGCTTTCTCTGTCCCGTCTTCTCTTTTGCAGGTCCTAAGGGATTGCAGGAGATTTGGGTAGGTGACTTTGCGGTGATACGCATTGGTGCCGCACGGCTTAGGCAAAACCAGCTAAGTCCGTGACATTGGTTGGATCTCATGCACGGAGCGATATTTTCGGTACCACAAAACCACATATGCATCTATGGTAGAAATTGTGGCTATACATCTTGAAGGGAATGCCATATAATGGTTTGATTGGTTTGAACACACTCATGAAGTCCTCTCATGGTGACAATTCAAAGAAGGACTGCTGATCCATTTCGGACCAACCGATTACGAGAACATCGATGGACAACTAGCAAAGATCCGACAAACCTCAACCATCCAAGAGTATCAAACTAGGTTTGAAAGGTTATCTAATTAAACTCGTGATTGGTCTGAAAAATAATTATTGGGGACATTTATTGAGGGCTTGAAGTCGGAGATCTGGGGAGAAGTTAAAGTGTGATAACCGTACACGCTTATGGCAGCCATCTCTTTCACATGACTTCAGGAGGAGCGATTGAACCATGAAGCCCGGAGGACTAGGGTCGCTCCCCAACTAGTAATATCGAATCCCTCAGCCCCCCCTACTATTAGCCGAGCTCCAGCACCAAAAAGGTTGACAAGAGAAGAGCTTCGAGACCGATCTACCAAGGGGTTATGTTGGCATTGTGACGAGCCGTGGAGCCACGAGCATTGCTGTAAAAAAGGGAGACTTCTTATGATTGAACTAGTGGAGGAAGAGATCAGTGAATAGCCAGAAGAGAGTCTTAAACATGAGGATGAAGATGTGGAAGAAGAGCTACAATCGACCAATTTTATGATACATGCACTAGCCGGCTACTCAAATTCGCAAACGATGAAAGTTGAAGACCTGCTCAAACAACAACCGATCACCATTCTCATCGATACATGCAGCACTAATAACTTTCTAAACAGTAAGGTTGCTGCTCGGATGGCACTCCACATTAAAGGTTACAGCAAGTTTGACGTAAAGGTCACCGACGGCCGAATCCTAAAATGCGACCAAAGATGCCCGCAGGTGAAACTATTACTGTAGGGCCAAGAAATTGTTGCTGACTTCTTCCTCCTACCAATTGATGATTATGAGGCTGTGCTGGGCATAGAATGGCTGACAACACTATGTGACATCTTTTGGAAATTTTTCAAATTGATTATGAAATTCTATTGCAAAGGCAAATAGGTCACCCTACATGGGAATCGCGGAAGCAACGTAACCACCGTTTCAAACCAATGAATGGAGAAAGTTTCATACAAGATAAATGGTGGCTTTCTTATGCATCTCCAACAGCAACCAGAGGGGGATAAAATAGAAATTAATGATCAAAATCTCACTCAATTGCTTGTTGAATTTGACGATGATTTTGCTGAACCACGCGGTCTTCCTCCTACTCAGCAACATAACCATCAAATTCCAATCCTTCCAGGCAAACCACCAGCAAACACTCAGCCTTACTACTATCCTCACCTCCAGAAGGATTAAATTGAGAAGGTCGTGAAGGAGATGCTCAAAACAGGGGTGATTCGGCCAAGCTACAGCCCCTACTCCTCACCGGTGCTACTTATGCGCAAGAAAGATGAAACTTGAAGGATGTGCATCGACTACCGAGCTCTAAATGATATCACCGTCAAGGATAAGTACCCAATACCAGTGGTGGATGAACTTCTTAATGAATTAAAAGGAGCTCGAGCCTTCACGAAGTTGGACCTCCAATCCGGTTACCAACAAATTCGGGTATGTGAAGGCGACATCCCAAAAACTACTTTTCGCACTCATAACGGCCATTATGAATTCTTGGTAATGCCCTTTGGACTCCCTAATACTCCTTCAACCTTCCAAAGTCTTATGAATGATATTTTTCAGAGCTTTCTTTATAAATTTGTGCTAGTATTTTTTGATGATATTCTTATTTACAGCCCTTCTCTTGAGACTCACTTTCAGCACTTGCGATTTGTTCTGACAATCCTTCGGGAGAATACTCTTTTTGTTAAGCTATCAAAGTGCAGTTTTCTCCAGTAAAAAGTAGAGTACCTTGAGCACATAATATCAGAAGAAGGAGTGGCCGTAGACCCAACAAAAATTGAAGCAATGCAAGGCTGGTCGAAACCTACAAATGTGAAATTGCTGCGTGGGTTCCTTGGACTAATGGGCTACTACTGAAAATTTGTGAAGGACTATGGGAAGATCAGTGCCCCTGTCACTTCTCTACTGAAAAAAGATACCTTCCAATGGTCGAACAAAGCCTCCGCTTCCTTCGATAGACTTAAGGTAGCCATGACGATGACACCGGTGCTAGCACTACTAGATTTCAACCGACCCTTCATCATTGAGACCAATGCATCTAGAGTTGGAATTGGAGCTGTTCTCATGCAAGATGGTCGACCACTTATATACACCAGCAAGGCGTTGTCTCCCTCCCATTAAAAAATATCTATCTATGATAAGGAGATGCTCACCATTGTACACGCAGTAACAAAGTGGAGACCCTACCTGATTAGTCGGCGATTTCAAATTAAAACCGACCATAGAAGCTTCAAGTACTTTTTGGAGTAGAAGATATCATCCCCAGAGTAGAAAAAATGGGTAACCAAACTTCTAGGATTTGATTATAAAATTATTTACAAAAAGGGGAAAAAAAATATTGTTGCAGATGCGCTCTCATGGTTACCTGAGTAAGCTGAATTTTCAGTCGTCTTTCTTCCTACCACCGGCTTCCTTGAGGACATTAGAGATGAATGGAAGAAGGATCCAGAAACCAGCAACATCATCAAAAAATTAGAGGATCCAAGCATAATAGCTCACTATACTTGGGATTCAAGGGATCTACGCTACAAAGGTCGTATTGTGCTTATACCAAACTCCCCTTGTATCAAAGTCATTCTGCACGAAATGCACTCCACACCTTCAGCAGGGCACTCCAGATCTCTAAGAACCTACAAAAGAGTGAAGCAAAACTTTTATTGGAGAGGGATGAAAAAAAATTATTTTCGAATACGTAGCATAATGTGATGTATGTCAATAGCAAAAAGGTGAAACAAAGGTGAGTATAAGGAAACTACAACCACTACCTATACCAGACTCGGTGTGGATTGACATCTCCATAGACTTCATTGAAGAGCTACCACCTTCCAAAGGTAAAAGCACAATCCTTGTAGTGGTTGATCGACTTACGAAATATGCTCATTTTTGTGCTATGAGAAATCTCTACACTACTGTTAGTATTGCTCAGATTTTTATAAAAAATATTGTTAAACTATATGGGATGCCAAGGTCTATTGTAAGTGATCGTGACAGGGTCTTCACTAGTAAATTTTGGACCGAGTTAGTTTAGTTATAGGGCACCAAACTCAAGATAAGCACAGCATATCATCCATAAACTGACGACCAAACAGAAGTGGTGAATAGGTGTTTAGAGACGTACCTTCGGTGTTTCGCTAGTGATCGACCAAAGGAGTGGACGAAATGGCTCCCTTAGGCCGAATGGTGGTATAATACTACATATCATTCATCTACAAAATGTACCCCATATGAAGCATTATATGGTCGGTCGGCTCCTGTGATTCCAAAGTATATAATTGGCTCGGCTAAGGTAGATCATGTCAACTAAGATTTAATTGACAGAGATAAACTCCTACAGTTTCTAAAGGATAATCTCTCTACCACTCAAGCTAGAATGAAGCAGCAAGCTGACACACGAAGAAGCGAATGAGAATTTTTAGTAGGAGATTGGGTTTACCTTCGCCTACAGCCATACAAACAACTATCCATCAACACACGAGCCTCCATGAAGCTATCTCCACATTTTTATGGGCCCTATCAAATCACAGAGCGTATTGGAGCTGTGGCGTACAGACTTAAATTGTCTGAGGATGCCAAAATTCACCTTGTCTTCCACGTGTCATGCTTGAAGCCCAAGTTGGGAGAACACGAGTCACCCCAGATTTAACTGCCCAATACCACTAATGATGGATATATCCAAGCCTAGTCGTAAGCCATTCTCGACCGTAGAATCATCATGCATCGCTAACATCCCTCTACTGAAGTACTAGTGCATTGGAATAATTTACCACCTGAAAATGTCATATGGGAATCATATGAGCAGCTGAAGACCCGATTCCCTGAATTCATGGAACCTTAACCTTGAGGACAAGGCTGATTAGAAGAGGGTGGGCTTGATAGGACCCTAGTAGGGTTAAGTCCTACTCAACCAAGTAGCAGCTAATAAAAACCCTATGAGTGTAATAAATCCCACCTAGCCACCTCTATCCTATAAAGAAGAGAGGCTAGGGTTTATATTTGGGCTATTGGGCCTCTTAGCCATCGCCCCCCTTGTTACTGGGCCGGTCGGCTAAAGGTGAGGGTAAACTGGGTATTTTACTTAAGAAGCAGCCCCTAGGGCTAGGGTTTGGAGCTCTATATAAGCTTGTAGCCTCCACCTCTTTGGAATAACAAATATCAATCTATAATTGTAGCCATCAGGCTACTTGGAGGGTGGAACCCCTATAGTGTTCCAAGGGTTGATCCCCCTCAAAGATCAATCTTCATAGAATTCCTCTAGGGTTCTATCAACTGATTCCCTTATATTGTGACAACTATATTGCGATTACTCAAATAAGGGAACCCGGGTCTCATCAGAAAGTGTTCTGAGGAGGTTCTAGCTTATTAGAGAGATCGTGGCCTGAAGAGATGTAGCAATGGAAAGAGTTCCATCCGAAGATAACATTGCAGATCCACTAAAAAACCCATTAACTCAAATTGTCCTTAAGCGTCACAAAGGTCTAATTGGGATCAGACACGCAAGTGATTGGCTTTAGGTCAAGTGAGAGATTGCTAGTTATAGGTGCCCTACAAGTCAATCACATGAGTGATGATACCTGTAATACGCTACGTCAATCTCTTTGCTTATGCTTATTGGCATTTTCTCACATTATCTGGATGTATATTATGATGTCCTTAGATCTATGTATTGGGAATCGGATCGTGATGAGATCATGATAATGAGACCGATTCACCTTTAAACACAAACTCTAAATAATCTTGATCATAGGTTACTCGAGAGGGACATCGAGATAACCGGATAGACTAGTGTGTTGTATACTCATCCATATGATACAGATGGCTGGTCTCATAGTTACTTGTGTAGGGACACTAAGGATACAGTACATGTGCTTATTGGAGAAAGAGTTCACTGATTGATCCGCCCACGGAATGCTAAATGGTTGATGATACCTTATTGTTAGACAGCGATTCCATAGTCTTAGTAGTGTATCTAGTCCTTAGACTTGAGACACCAATGATGTCCTATATGAGTACTCCACTCTTTGATACTGGACTTATAGGTTTGGAAACTCCAGATCTAGTATAACCAGTCATTGGGAGTGATAACCAACCTTACGAGGACTATTAAGTGTCAATAGAGAATCATCCGCTCTAGGTATTATGAGAGGAATATCACATGTATTCTTACTCAAACAAATCATTAGCCAAGGTTATTTGGATTGAGAGAGAAAGAGTTCTCCGGGAGAATCCGATTAGAGCGAGACTCGAGGAGAGATCGTATGGGCCTGATAGCACCATGCCCGATATAGGTTCTTTGGGATATTAGATGGATGAGAGACTATAGATACATGGTAACTAAGGATAGATAGGTCCAAATGATTGAATTCCCCTATATCATCTGGGGACTGCGGCATAGTGGCCTAGTACGTTCATAGTCGATGAGTCGGGTGAATTATTATAGAGATAATAATTCACTAAGTTAGAAGGAGTTCTGACAAGTATGACTCATGGCCAACTGATATTGGGCCTAGAGGATCACACACATATGGTAGGTGTCACAACGAGTAGAGGTTAGGATATGAGATATCTGTCGAAGCCCCTAACTTATTGGATATCCGTTAAGCCCCTGAATTATTGGATCATAAGATGAGATCCAATAAGAGCTAATAAGAGATTATTAGGTAGAGACCCACTAATCCAAGAGGCTTGCGTAATTGGATGGAGATCCAATACCCAATAGGGCAAGATCCATTAAGGTTAAGTTGACAGGGGGCCTCTATAAATAGGTGGGAACCAAAGGCCCATATGCTGGGGTTTTTCTTAGTAGCCACCTTCTATTTTCCTCTCCCTAAAAGAGGAGCATCGTTGCAGTCCCTACCGTGAGGATTATCACTAGAGAGGACGACATTTGAACTCCTTCATTGAGTCCTACAGATCTGTAGGGATTTATGGATGTACGATCTCCCTAGGTACTTTCTTTTTATACACGTAGTTTTCAGATTCATGGATTTGGTTTTTCACACCAATCTTCACACGACGACGAAACCATTCGTGAAAATCTAGGATATTTTAGTTTTATGTTCTTCCGCTGCGTATGAGATGTCGCCCCTTGGATTTCCCAATAACTATGACACTTAAGACATAAACAATTACAAGACAAGATATCTATGTTGTCCGGCATGTTATCAGCTCATCTAAACTTCCGGCACATCATGCTTTCCTTCAACATAATGCCTAATCCTTCGGTATGTTGACTCCCACAACATCCAATCTTGGTGTAATATCTGATTCTTCCGACTCGATGCCTAATCTCTAACTCCGACCTAACATTTGATTCTTCTACCTCAATTGTTTTGCCTTTTCATGATTGAAGTTAATCCTATATCACTTTTCTCAAAACACAGATTTGATTATAAACTTATCAATTGATTTCATCATCAAAATCCGAGATTCAACCATCTCCCCCTTTTTGATAATGACAACCAATTAATGATAGAGTTTAACTCAACTCCTCCTATCTATATGCCATATCAAAATAAAACAAACTTGAATTCAAAAAGAATAATAACCTTTGAATTCAAGTTGAAACAATTTTGATCATAGTGATCATATGCAACATATATCAAAATTGCATTCATCATATACATTATGTATCATAATTTCAAATCAAAATACGTCATAAAAAGTTTCAAATCAGTATGACTTTGGGCATAACATGCATGATACCAAAACATTAAATTTTTAAATCATTATTACTTGAGTGTAACATGCATGATACCTAAGCATGAAATCAAAGCATGAAAATTTTTAAATCATCATTACTTTTTCCTCTTTGTCATCAACATAAAAGAAAAAAGTACATCTAGCATGTTATTGAAATATGCAAGCTTAGCAAGTTTTGCTTCTCTAAAGATGTGTAAGCTAATAAGTTTTGCATCTCTTGAGATGTGCAAGATAGCAAGTTTTTACGATGTGCAAGTTAGCAATTTTGCTTCTTTTGAGATGTACAAAAAAGTAATTTTACTTCTTAAGATGTATAAGCTAGTAGTTCTTGCTTCTCTTTTGAGATATACAAAATAATAATTTTTGCTTCTTGAGATGTACAAGCTAGCAGTTCTTGCTTCTCTTTTGAGATGTGTAAGCTATCAATTATCTTTCTCCCCCTTTATTGTCATCAAAAAGAAAAGAAGGGAATGGTACAAAAATTTACATTAATGTTTCAATCATTACATGAAAGATATTAAAGAACATGAAAAATCAGTATGAAAGATCATGATTTATTTTAACAAATCTTTTCTTTTATAAATAGCAAAAAGAAGGAATCATATGAAATGATCTTGATTCGAAAGAAAACTTAAGTCAGAAAAATTGAGAAATCAAGATAACAATCCTAAAAAAAATTATGCATTTGGGAGATTTAACATACCTAATTCTCTTCTAATAAAATCAAATTATTCCTCATTTAATAGTTTAGTAAAAATATCTACTAATTGATGTTTTGTATCAATAAAATCTAAAGATATATCATGATTATTAACATGATTCATAATAAAGTGATGTCTAATATGAATATATTTAGTTCTAGAGTATTGAATAAATAGCACTAGCATTATTGTATTTTATAGAGATATTTTTCAAGTAAAGTCCATAGTCTTCTAAAGTATTTTTTATCAAAATAACTTGTATATAATATACACCTGCTGCTATATACTTAGCTTCGGCTGTAGATAATGCAACCAAATTTTATTTCTTGGAAGACCAAAAGATAAGTGCATGGCTTAGGAGTTGATATGTTTCATATGTGCTTTTTTTTATCTATTCTATATCTGTAAAGTCTGCATCGACATATGCAATCAAATCAAAATTTTTAGATTTTAGATATTATAATCCTAAATTGGGAGTTCCTTTTAGGTATCTAAAAATTCTATTAACTATTTTATAATGAGATTGTATAGGGTTAGATTGAAATTTAGCATAAAGTCCAATACTAAACATAATATCGGATCTAGTTACAGTAAGGTATAGTAAACTACCTATCATACCTCTATAAGTTTTTTTATCAAAGCACTCTCCTCCATTATCCATATCTAATTTTATAAAAGTACTCGTTGGTGTATTACTGGCCTTAGTATTATCCATATAAAATCATTTTAATAGATCCAAAGCATACATAGTTTGACTAATAAAAATTCCATCGCTTAATTACTCATTAAACTAATTTCAAATTCTTGGCTCATATCTTTGGTAAAAGATTCACACAAAGATTTATTTGTAAAATAAAAAATAATATCATCAACATAAATTTAAATAATAAAAAATTTATTTTTAAAATATTTAATAAATAATATGGTATCGACCTTATCTTTTGAGATATTTTGAATAAGAAAGAAACTAAGCCTCTTATACTAAACCCTAGGGGTTTGTTTCAAACCATAGAGATGATAACTTATAAATATGATTTAAAAAAAGAATATTTTCAAATCTAGGTGCCTGTTCAACATAAACTTTTTCAAAAATAAAGCCATTTAGAAAAGTATTTTTGACATTCATTTGAAATAACTTAAAATTATTATAATATGCATAGGCAATGAGTATCCTTATGGCTTCAAGTCTTTCTACAAGAGCGAAGGTTTCTTCATAATCGATACCTCTTTTTGGTTAAAACCTTTAGTCACTAATTTAGCCTTATTTTGAACCACAATATCAAGTTTATCTTGCTTGTTTCTAAAGACTCATTTAGTGTCATTTACAAGAATAAGCTTCCACTGGGTCTAGGAATAAGCTTCGACACCTCATTTCTCTCAAATTGATTTAAATCCTCATTGCAAAAACTCATTAATCATCTTTTAGAGCATCGTCAATATATTTTGGTTCAATTTGAGACAAAAAGGCTGCATTCACACAAAAATTTTTAAATGAAAATAGAGTTTGCATACCTTTTGATATATCTCCAATGATTAACTCCTTAGGATGCGCATTTACATACTTCCATTCCTTAAGTAAGAATTCTTTGGAAGTAGATGCATCCAAGTTGCTAAGGAGAGGAGAGTTCTCATTCAAATTTAATGTATTAAATTCAAAATCATCATTAAAATTATTTTTCTTAAATTCAAAAAACTCATTAAAAATAACATGGATAGATTCCTCAGTAATGAAAGTTCTTGTATTAACAACACAATAAGCTTTAGAAATAGAGAAATATACAAGAAAAATACCTTCATCAGATTTTGCATCAAATTTTCCTAAGGCATCCTTTTCATTCAAAATAAAACATTTATAACCAAAAATTATAAAATATGAAATGTTTGGTCTTTTATTATTTCACAATTCATAAAGAGTTTTAGAAAGTAATGGTCTTACGAGAATCCTGTTCATGACATAGCGTGTTGTGTTAACGGCTTCGGTCCAAAAGTATTTTGGTAGGCTATGTTCATTAAGCATGGTTCTTATCATCTCTTATAAAATTTTATTTTTCTTCTCTCAACAACTCCATTTTGTTATGGATTTCTTGGAGTTGAGAAATTATGGTCATACCCATTTAACTCACAAAAATCTTGAAAATTATGGTTTTTAAATTTACTACCATGATCACTACGAATAGATAAAATCATAAAACCCTTTTCATTTTAAACTAGTTTACAAAATTTTATAAAACATTTAAAAGTATCACCTTGATTGTGCTAAGAAGTATATCCAAGTGTATCTACTAAAGTCATCAACAATTACAAAAATATATTTACTATTTCCTAGACTTGTGATATCAATTGGTCCAAATAAATCCATATGAATTAATTGTAATAGTCTAAAGGTACTCACTTGATTTCTAAGTTTAAAGCTATGATAGGACCCTAGCAGGGCTAGGTCCTACTCAACCATATAGTAGCTAATAAAAATCCTATGAGTATAATAAACTCCACCTAGTTGCCTCTATCCTATAAAAAAAGAGAGGCTAGGGTTTACATTTGGGTCTTTGGGCTTCTTAGCTGCTACCCCCTTATTAATGGGCCAGCCCGCTAAAGTTGAGGGCAAATTGAGTAGTTCACTTAGGAAGTAGCCCCTAGGGCTAGGGTTTGGAGCTCTATATAAGCATGTAGCTACCATCTCTTGGGAATAACAAGAATCATCTATAATTACAGCCATCAGGCTACTTGGAGGGTAGAACCCCTATAGTGTTCCAAGGGTTCATCCCCCTCAAAGATCAATCTATATAGAATTCCTCTAAGGTTCTATTATCTGGTATCATTATCTGGTATCAGAGCAGCGATCTTGCTACTTTTGCTGCCATCCCTGCCGCCCACCATCAACCAAGCAATTCCCATAATTACTCTTGATGTCACCGTCCCCACCTTCATCTTCCATCGTAGATCAAATCAATCTACTGCCACCACTTCCAATTACATCAGAGATCTGGTATTCTCCTATCACTAATACCTTTTGCTACTATAATTTACCATTCAAAATACCAAAAAAAAGGTCTTACTATCTATCCCTTGCTACGAATTCCTTTCGTCGCAAAAGTTATCATCTTTGCAAATGAAGGATTGCTGTAGAAAATTTCAACCGCATATTGCTACCTTTAAATCGATCTATTGCTATCATTTTTGAACGAAATTTCTTGAGCACCTCATAGATCATCTTAGCTTTCATCTGGGATTGATCTATCATGGAATTCATCTCTGAAACATTACTATGTTGCTGTAAGTTTTCATTGCAAACCGCTAAAATTTTTGGATGAGAATTCTACTATCGCAACTTGCACCGAATTCTTTGCTGTTATACTGTCAAAATTTTCTTGATCCAAGTTGTCATCCTTGCTATTATTTAAACTGAGATTCTGCTATCAAATCCCCTCCTTAAATTTCTAGGTTCTTGTTAGAAATTTTGTCGAGAAACCGTTGTTTCTTTAATGATAATTCTGCTCTTACGAGACAGCGAATATCGGCAGCAACTTCCACTAAATTCTATCAAATCTCTACTGCCATCTATTATAGATCTAAAACCCTCTTCCCTAACCTTCATCCACTACCATCTCAGCCCAAAACTTCATCAAATCGCAGCACCAAACCGCACCCAAAATAGCCATAAAATAAGCCTAAACCGTAGCCTACATCCACCAATCCACAAACCCTTTCGGCCACCACTTCCCTCAAATAATATATGCCTTTAACCTGACAACAAAAGAGAGATCTTAATATTACAGATCTGGAGGCATATACTATGGCATCTGAGGAGGCAATCAATGCTAAGTTCAAAGCCTTCGAGATGCGGATGGAGGAGAAGATTCTGACCCTCTTTGTCGAACTCAGTTTGGGTCGACCACCGAGCCCAAAGAAATCACATCAAGGAGAGAGCTCTGATCGAAGAGATGACTTCCAGAAGAGGGGAAGCTCTATGACTGATCCCTACTACCCACGCATGAGGATAGACTTCCCTAAATAGGAAGAAGGAGACCCGATTGGGTGGATCTCGTGCGCGGATTGATATTTTTGGTACTACAAAACCACGGATGCCTCTATGGTGGAAATTGTAGTTATACATCTTGAAGGGGATGCCATACAATAGTTTGATTGGTTTGAACACACTCATAGAGTCCTCTCATGGCAACAATTCAAAAAAGGACTGCTGATCCGCTTCGGACCAATCGATTATGAGAACATCGATGGACAACTAGCGAAGATCCGACAAACCTCCACCATTCAGGAGTATCAAACCAGGTTTGAATGGTTATCTAATCAAACTCGTGATTAGTCTAAAAAATAGCTATTGGGAATATTTATTAAGGGCTTGAAGCCAGAAATCCAAGGAGAAGTTAAAGCATGATAGCCATACACGCTTATGGCAGCTATCTCTTTCGCATGACTTCAAGAGGAGCGATTGAACCACGAAGCCCGAAAGACTAGGGTCGCTCCTTGACTATTAGTACTAAAGCCCTCAGCCCCCTTAATGTCAACTGAGCTCCTGCACTAAAAAAGTTGACAAGAGAAGAGCTTCAGGAGCAATCTACAAAGGGGTTATGTTGGCATTGCGATGAGCCATGGAGCCGCGAGCATCACTGTAAAAAGGAGAGAATTCTTATGATCGAACAAGTAGAAGACTAGGTCATTGAATAGCCAGAAGAGAGCCTTGAACATGAGGAAGGAGATGTGGAAGAAGAGCCACAATCTATCGACTTTATGGTACACGCATTAGTAGGCTACTCAAATCCGCAAACGATGAAAGTTGGAGGCCTTCTCAAACAACAATCGATCACCGTTCTCATCGACACGGGTAGCACAAATAACTTCCTAAATAGTAAGGTTACTGCTTGGATAGTGCTCCACATCGAAGGCTACAGCAAGTTCGACATAAAGGTCGCCGACGGTCAAATCCTAAAATACGACCAAAGATGCCCGTAGGTGAAACTATTATTGCAAGACCAAAAAATTATCGCCAATTTCTTCCTCCTACCTATTGATGATTATGAGACTGTGCTAGGTATAGAATGGTTGACAATGCTAGGTGACATCTCCTGAAACTTTTCTAAATTAATTATGAAATTCTATTGCAAGGGCAAACAGGTCACCCTATGCAGGAAGCGCGGAAGCAACGTAACCACCATTTTGACCCAACGAATGAAGGAAGTTTTACACAAAATAAATAGTGGCTTTTTTGATGCATCTCTAGCAGCAACCAAAGGGGAAGAAAATAGAAATTAAAGATCAAAATCTCACCCAATTGCTTGCTGAATTTGATGATGTTTTTACTGAACCACGCGATCTTCCTCCTACTCGGCAACATGACCACTGAATTCCAATTCTTTTTGGCAAACCACCAGCGAACACTCGGCTATATCGCTATTCTCACCTCCAGAAGGATGAGATTGAGAAGATCATAAAGGAGATGCTTGAAACATGGGTGATTTGGCCAAGCTACAGCCCCTATTCCTCACCGGTACTACTTGTAAGCAAGAAGGATGGAACTTGGCAGATGTGCATCGACTACCGAGCTCTAAATGGCATCACCGTCAAGGATAAGTACCCAATACCAATAGTGGATGAACTTCTTGATGAGTTAAGAGGAGCTCGAGTCTTCACGAAGTTGGACCTCCGATCTAGTTACCACCAAATTCGGTTATGTGAAGACGAGATCCCAAAAATAATTTTTCGCACTCATAACGGCCACTATGAATTCTTGGTAATGCCTTTTGGACTCACTAATGCTCTTTCAACTTTCCAAAGTCTCATGAATGATATTTTTTGGAGCTTTCTTCACAAATTCATGCTGGCATTTTTTGATGATATTCTCATTTACAGCCCTTCTCTTGAGACTCATTTTCAGCATTTGCAGTCTGTTCTGACGATCCTTCGGGAGAACTCTTTTTGTTAAACTATCAAAGTGCAGTTTTCTCCAGGAAAAAGTAGAGTATCTTGGGCACATAATATCAGAAGGAGTGGCAGTAGACCCAACAAAAATCGAGACAATGTAGAGCTGGACAAAACCTACAAATGTGAAATTGCTGCGTGGGTTCCTTGGACTAACGGGCTACTACCGAAAATTCGTGAAGAACTATGGGAAGATCAATGCACCCCTCACTACTCTACTAAAAAAAGATACCTTCCAATGGTCGGATGAAGCTTCCGCTGCCTTTGATAAACTTAAGATAGCCATGACGACGACGCCGGTGCTAGCATTACTATATTTCAACCGACCCTTCATCATTGAGGCCGACGCATTTGGAGTCAGAATTGGGGCTGTTCTCATACAAGAGGGTCGACCGCTCACATACACCAGCAAGGAGTTGTCTCCCTCCCACCAAAAAATGTCTATCTATGATAAGGAGATGCTTGCCATTGTGCACACAGTAACAAAGTGGAGACCCTACCTAATCGGCCGACGATTTTAGATTAAAACCGACCATAGAAGCCTCAAGTACTTTTTGAAGTAGAATTTATCATCCCCAGGGCAGTAAAAATGGGTAACCAAACTTCTAGGATTTGATTATGAAATTATTTACAAAAAGGGGAAAGAAAATATTGTTGTCGATGTGCTCTCACGGCTACCTGGGCAAGCTGAATTTTCAGTCATCTCTCTTTCTACTACCGGCTTCCTTGAGGACATTAGGGAGGAATGGAAGAAGGACTCAAAGACCAGCAACATTATTAAAAAATTGGAGGAGGATCCAAGTATAATAACTCACTATACTTGGGATTCGAGGGATCTACGCTACAAAGGTCGTACTGTGCTTACACCCGACTCCCCTTGCATCAAAGTTATTCTGCACGAAATGCACTCCACACCTTCAGTAGGACACTTTGGATTTTTGAGAACCTATAATAGAGTGAAGCAAAATTTTTATTGGAGAGGGATGAAAAAATTTATTTCGGAATACGTGGCACAATGTGATGTATGTCAATAGCAAAAGGGTGAAACAGTGGTGAGTCCAGGGAAACTACAACCGCTACCCATACCGGACTTAGTGTGGACTGACATCTCCATGGATTTCATTGAAGGGCTGCCACCTTCCAAAGGTAAAAGCACAATCCTCATGGTGGTTGATCGACTTACGAAATATGCTCATTTTTGTACTGTACAAAATCCATACACTACTACTAGTATTGCTCAGATTTTCATAAAAAATATTATTAAATTACATGGGATGTCAAGGTCCATTGTAAGTGATCGTGACAAGGTCTTCACTAGTAAATTTTGGACCAAGTTATTCCAGTTGTAGGGTACCAAACTCAAGATAAACACAGTATATCATCCACAAGCTGACGGCCAAACAGAGGTAGTGAATAGGTGTTTAGAGACGTACCTTCGATGTTTCGCTAGTGACCGACCAAAAGAGTGGACAAAATAGCTCCCTTAGGCCGAATGGTGATATAATACTTCGTATCATTCATCTACAAAATGTACCCTATATGAAGCATTGTATGGTCGATCGGCCCCTATGATTCCAAAGTATGTAATTGGCTTAGCCAAGGTAGATCAGGTCGACCAAGATCTAATTGACAAGGACGAACTCCTACAATTGCTAAAGGATAATCTCTCTACTGCTCAAGCCAGAATGAAACAGCAAGCTGACACACGACAAAGCGAAAGAGAATTTTCAGTAGGAGATTGGATTTATCTTCGCCTACAGCCATACAAGTAGCTCTCCATCAACACACGAGCCTCTATGAAGTTATCTCCATGTTTTTATGGGCCCTATCAGATCATAGAGCATATTGGAGCTGTGGCGTACAGACTTAAATTACCTAAAGATGCCAAAATTCACCATGTCTTCCATCTTCATGCTTGAAGCCCAAGTTAGGAGAACATAAGTCACCCCAGATCCAACTGCCCAACACCACTGATGTTGAAAATATTTAAGCCCAACCACAAGCCATCCTCGACCGTAGAATCGTGATGCGTCATCGACATCCCTCTACTGAAGTATTAGTACATTGGACTAATTTACCACTCAAAGATGCCACATGAGAATCATATGAGGAGCTGAAGACCTAATTCCCTGATTTCATGGAACCCCAGCCTTGAGGACAAGGCTGATTTGAAGAGGGTGGGCTTGATAGGACCCTAGCAGGGTTGGGTCCTACTCAACCATGTAGCAGCTAATAAAAACCCTGTGAGAGTATAATAAACCCCACCTAGTCGCCTCTATCCTATAAAGAAGAGAGGCTAGGGTTTATATTTGAGTCTTTGGGCTTCTTAGCCGTCACCTCCCTTGTTACTGGGCCGACCCACTAAGGTTGAAGGCAAATTGGGTAGTTCACTTAGGAAGCAGCTCCTAAGGCTAGGGTTTGGAGCTCTATATAAGCATGTAGCCTCCATCTCTTGGGAATAAAAAGAATCATCTACAATTGCAGCCACCAGGCTACTTGGAGGGTAGAACCCCTATAGTGTTATAAGGGTTGATCCCCCTCAAAAATCAATCTGCATAGAATTCCTCTGGGGTTCTATCAAGCTATTCTTTGTTTGTTTACCTAGTTGGAATACTTCACAAACTTTATCTTTAATAAACTTAATGCTAGGCATTTCTCTTACGAGTTCTTTAGTTGTAATTTGTGAGATTAGTTTCATAGTAGCAAGACCTAATCTTCTATACCAAAGCCATGCATCATCATTTAAAATCGAAAAGCAAGTTTTATTACAAAAATCATCAAGATCAATAGTATACACATTATTAGTCCTCAAGACAATCATTGATCTATTTTTGTGAGGTATTTCTATAATGCAAGCACTAGATTCAAATTTGATGTTATAACATTTATCACACAATTGACTAATGCTTAGTAAGTTATGTTTTAAACCATCTACTAATAATACATTTTCAATCAAGAGTTTGATTTGTTACCTATATTTCATTTACCAATAATTTTTCCTTTGTTGTTGTCTCCGAAGGTGACATATCCTTCAACTTGGCTAGTGAGCTTAGAGAAATGTATTGGATCTCCGGTCATGTGTCTTGAGCATCCACTATCTGTTGAATCTCAAATTTTGATGATGAAATCAATTGGTGAAATATTTGTTCTGATCTATATTGTTAAGATAAGTGTGCATGATTAACTACGATGGGATGGAAACATAAAGTGATTTATCGAGGTCAAGTCCGTCGGGAGTTCAAGAGTTCATCGGAAGTTCGAAGGATCGTCGGAAGTGTTACCGGAACCAACCGAGATCGAATCAGGGACTTACTGAAGTTTTCGGAAGTTCACCGCAAAGATTGTCAAAGGTTCACGGAGTTTACTGAGAAGGTTCGGAAGCTTGCCAAAGACTTGTTGAGCTCGCTATACAATCCGGGAGCATGCTGGAAGTCCGTTAGAAGAAATCTGAAGGAAGTGTCGGAAGCCCACCGGAATCTCATCGTAAAGCTCACCGGAAGTAGACTTAAAAAATATCGGTTTAAATCACTTAGAATTATGTTTTAATTTCGTAGCTGGCACGTAATTAGGGTAAGGATTTGGAAATAATCCTGTTTAAACCTAGTAGGGGCCAACCGGGCTCTTATTGGGTTAACTTGGGCCTTGAAACAGGGCCCATTCAGCAAAGCTGAATGGGCCAGGCGATGGTACCGCCCAGCCTGGGGTGGTGGCACCGCCCAGCTGTCACGGACAAAATTGTAAACGGCTTGTTCGGTGTAATGCTTGTGCTTGTCCGTGTCCCTTTTGGTTGGTTGTAATTTGTAAAGCTTGTAAAGGGCTTGTCGAAGGCAAAATGCCCTATTTGAGCGAGTTTGGTAGCCATTGTAGGCTTGTACATAATGTTTGCGTCGAGTGCATACTTGTACTAGAATTCGGTCTGTAGTGGACCAATTTTATACCTTTGTTGTGCTCGTTTCGAGCTTGTAATATCCATGGTTGGAATGTGCATTGGCTATAAAGTGTTTGTTAAAAGAGCGGCTTGCGGATCCCGTGTGAAGCGCTTTCTCTGTCCCGTCTTCTCTTTCGTTGGTCCTAAGGGATTGTAGGAGATTTCGGGGAGGCTGACCTTTGCGGTGATACGCATTGGTGTCGCACGGCTTAGGCAAAACCAGCTAAGTCCGTGACAGTTGGTATCAGAGCGGGACGAGCCCACTTACAAACACTTAGCATGCAAACGTGGGGGACCTAGCAAGGCACCACGAGTACAACAAGCTAAGAAGAATTGCGGAGCGCACAAAGGTCGGGATGGCTGAGTTTGAGCTGTGGCTCGACAATGGCACCCAAACTTGACGGTGCTCGAAGCAAGCAAAGTGCTTGGCAAAGGATGAGACCGTGCAAGGCGGAGTGGGTTGTTCAATGATCGAAAGAGTTGTGCAAAGCTCACAGAGCTCAGGGGAATTGCAAACTCGAGGAATCCGATACTCATGCAAGGGCTTGCATGCGGACGATGGATCTGTCATGCGCCATCCCAAGCGATCCGAAGGTCGGCGCCATGGAGCATTGAAACTTTCTCTTCGGCATGTTCAGGATACTTTCGTAAGAGGCTGAAGTGTGCAGCAGGTTCAGCATATTGCTAGACCCAGAGGGGTGCAGTGCGAGCTGTATTGGTGAAATGTCACAATCTAGCAAGTGCATTTGCAAAGGCAGAATTAGGCACAGTTTGTTCAGCAGAGGTGAAGTAGTCCAAGGGGATGGTGGTCTCCAAAACTTCCAAAGGGAAGGATGCGAAGAGCGAAGTTGCTCCAACGGGACAGATATCCGGAGGGATAAGTCCTGTTCTGCAGAGGCAGAGTTATGCGCAATGAACCGCACTAGTTGAGGAGTACCTCAAGACGAAGCTCGATGGATCGAGTGAGCGGTAAGGAGTCATTGCATGATCTCGCCAGTGGTGATGCGTTGGTGGACGCATAGCGAGATCAAGTGGGGGAGCAACCCAAGGCAACACAAAGTGAAGGCACACTTAGAGCCGATAGGGAGATCGGACTCAACAGAGGGCTAACCCGTGGAATGGTTGGCGTGAGGGCCACCATTAACGCAATGCAAATCGAGAAGCGGAACAACTTGGGGGTAACTTGTTGATGTACCCAAACCGCATGAAGGGAGTTGGCAAAGAAGATAGAACGTGGAGCGGAGGCGTGAAGCTTTCCTTAGACAGAAGTCAAGGACATGGACTCTTGCAGAGACAAGAGTAGGATCATGTCGTTCCTTGAGTTCTCTATTCTGATGGAGCAGACTCATCTTGCATGGTGCCAAAGACAAAGGGAGCTTTGAGGCACATGCACTTTATCTCGATGAAGCATTTGGTGGAGATTCTAAGGCGACGCAGTTTGTTGAGGCAAAGTTGGTGTCAAAAGGCCTTAGCACGGGGCAAGAGGATGCAGAGATAGCTACTCTTGAAGAATATGCCACAGTGTTGCTATTCGAGTTGCCATGATGAAAGCGGTGCGCAGCGGAGATTGTGCTGGTAGGGGCAGAGTCCCAGGATCCAGGCAATGGTGCATCTATTTCAGCGAAGTCAGGGGACTTCAGAGGAGCTGCTAGGCGATGGACTGTCCTAGAGCTAGGCTTCGTCCGAGTGTGACCCGAGAGTGGGTGGACGAAGGTTGATTGCCAAAGGAGCGAACAGAATCGAAGCTGGCGAAGGCCCTGCGATGTGTTGGCGAAGTCCACACATGGAGATATCACGAGTTCGAGTTCATACCACAGGGATCAGAATGCAAGGAGATGTCACCAGGCGATGACATGATGCGATGCGGATCGTGGTGGAATGGTTCGTGGCAAGACCACACACACGGTGAGTCCCATGGGGGGACTAAGATCATGCAGAGGTATGATCAGGAGCACGACTAGGAGCTCCAAGTCGGTGAACAACACGACAGTAAGAAGAGCTATGGATTCAAGCAGTGAATGCCATGGTACCGCAGAGGTGGGTCTTCCATGCGTGCACCGAATGTTGCATTGAATGGAAGCCTTGGACATCGCTTATGGGAGGTGTGCCTGTCGAGGAAGAAGTTCGAGATGCAAGTACTGGGAGTCCCACAGGGGACCTGGATCATACAGAGGTATGATCAGAACTGCTGAAGAGTGGAACTACTTCAGAGCTTACATTCGCTTAACGGAGCCCGGTAAGTCAGAGGACAAGGCCGAGTAAGCGAACATTGCAGCCAATGAAGCTAAGGAGAACAGAAATGGTGCAAGTCCTGTAACATGAGTGGCGGTGGCCATACATGGGAGTTGTAGTCTATCTTTCCAGCGACCAAGTGGAACTGCCCAGAGAACACATAGGTGTTGAAGCAGGTGGTCGAAATATGGCGAGGAAGCAATGACGAGTCCAAGAGGGACTCAGCTACCCAAGATCAATCATCGAGTAGATTGAAGGTGAACTCAGAGGAGTGTCACAATGCCTCAGAGGAGTGTCACAATGCCGCAGAGGCAGATCTACCGATCACAAAGAAGGGATGCAGATGCAAGACAACGGATAGTAGTGCCATGGGTGTCGCAGTGCCATGGTACCGCTGAGGTGGGACTTCCGGGGAGTCATCAATCCCTTGCTCTCTTAGAGGGAGAGCACTTGGTCGTGATATGGGCCGTGGAGGAGGAGAATGCTTTGGCAAACTCCATGTACCAAGACAAGGCTGAAGGGAGATGGCCAGAGAACTTCGTAAGACCAATGTCAACAGACTTTCCATCAAGATAGCCGTGAGTGAAGGACTTCGGGTCGATGCAAGAGTGCATGACCAAGGATCGAAGCAGACAGTACGCGGTGTTGCACCTTTGCTACTCAAAGGAGTCAGCGACAGAAATGATGGAGAAGGCGGTACAACCCCAAAGGCGACCAAATCTCATCGGAGACTTACTCCAAGTTGGAGTGATAACTTCTTGCATTCTAGAAGTTCAATGGCAATGAGAAGGTGAATCACGATGGTGACTCAACAAGAAGGATTGCAAACACTTCAAGTGCTTCGGAAGTGTGAGCTAAGAGCAGGCGAAGTCTAGTAACCAGCTTGACGCACGAAGTACAACCTCGAGGAGGCGGGCGAAGTCAAGTAACCTTTGCCTTCTTAATTCCCAAGAGAATGGGTGAAACCGAGTACCCCAGCTCTCTTAGTTATCCAGCAGAGGAGCTCTGCACAGATTTGAAGGCCCTTCGAAGATAACTAAGTGGAAGAAGATTCAATGGGCAAATTTTGCGGAGGAAGGACCTGAAAATTTCAAAGGTTGCGAGGTGATGTTCGTTAAAGCTCCAACAAGCATCTATCCAGTTCAAGAGACAAGAAGAATTTGAAGACTGGCGCATATCAATGATGGTCTTTTGCCTTCATCAGATGAATCCGCAAGAGCCAGCAAGGATCAGCACAACTCTGCCAACCCCACACCAAAGTCAGAGTCATTGGCGAGTTGAAGCAGCATGGCGGATTAAAGTTCGACGACTCAACAACAATAACCGGAGAACAAATGGGAGCCAAGAGGCGCATCGCAGCAGGAGCAGAAGATCGAAGATCCAACAAAGAAAAGAAGTTACAGCATCAACAAAGGCTTCGACGAGGATGTTGAAGGAATAAGTGGGGGAGAATGTCACGGACAAAATTGTAAACGGCTTGTTCGGTGTAATGCTTGTGCTTGTCCGTGTCCCTTTTGGTTGGTTGTAATTTGTAAAGCTTGTAAAGGGCTTGTCAAAGGCAAAATGCCCTATTTGAGCGAGTTTGGTAGCCATTGTAGGCTTGTACATAATGTTTGCGTCGAGTGAATACTTGTACTAGAATTCGGTCTGTAGTGGACCAATTTTATACCTTTGTTGTGCAACTGTTCTGAGCTTGTAATATCCATGGTTGGAATATGCATTGGCTATAAAGTGTTTGTTAAAAGAGCGGCTTGCGGATCCCGTGTGAAGCGCTTTCTCTGTCCCGTCTTCTCTTTCGTTGGTCCTAAGGGATTGTAGGAGATTTCGGGGAGGCTGACCTTTGCGGTGATACGCATTGGTGCCGCACGGCTTAGGCAAAACTAGCTAAGTCCGTGACACAGCGCCAGAAGGCAGCAACAGTAGCACCGCTGCCTTGGATGGTGGAATCGCCTGTACACTGTCAGTCTGACAACTGACAGGCAGTGGCATCGCTAGCACTGGGAAACCCAAACAGAATTTAAATTTAGAGCTCAAATTTGAATCATCTTTGGATCTATAAATACCCCCTCTTTCTCAGCTGAAAGGGCACCCTTTTGAGAGTTAGAAATTGAGCAAAAGTCTTGGCAAAAGTCTTGTTTTTGATAGCTTGTGTTCACCTCCTTCTTTCTCTTTGGAAAAATCTGTAAGAGTGCGAACTTTTTGTAAAAGGGTTGTAAGAGGGGTGTTTGGTCCTTCCCCTTCAAAAGGATTGCTAGTGGAAGTTGGGAGCCTTATCGGAGAAGGCTTCGGAAGTGGATGTAGGTCACTTGACCGAACCACTATACATCGTGGTGTTCTTGAATGCGTGAGTGTTTAAATTTCTGAATCATTCCTTTTACTTGGCTGCAAATCATTTATTTTTTCATCACCTTTACTCAAGCAACTTCAATCAAGTCATCTTTCATTGAATCAAAATTTTCAGACGAACTAGCTATTTACAAAATCGGTTTCAAACTTACTGTTTTAATCCGCTGCACTAATTCACACCCCCTCCCCCCCTCTTAGTGCCTCTCTGATCCTAAAAATGGGTATCAGAGCAAGGTTCACTCTCATATTTGGTTTAAAACCCAAGAGAGATGGCCTATTCCAGCATGCAAGAGGGTCACTCCATTACTCGTTCGCCTATGTTTAATGGGTCAGATTATACGTATTAGAAGACTCATATGAGGATCTTTCTTATTTCTATGAATTTTGAGCTTTGGAATATCATTGAGAATGGTTTTAAAAAATCTTCTCTTCCGATGAGTGAATGGAATGAGTCAGAGAAGAAGGTTTTTGCTTTAAATGCAAAGTCTATGAATGCCTTATTTTGTGCACTAGACAAAAACGAATTTAATCGCGTATCGATTTGTGAATCGACTTTTGATATTTAGCGCACTCTTGAGATCACTCATAAAGGCACTAGCCGAGTGAAAGAGTCCAAAATCAATATTCTTGTGTATTCTTACGAACTTTTCCGGATGAAACCAAGTGAGTCCATCGGAGACATGTACACTCGCTTTACGGATGTCATCAATGGACTCAAAGCACTTGGTAAAGGTTTTTCTAACTTTGAACTTGTAACTAAGATTTTAATATCCCTTCCAAAGAGTTGGGATCCAAAAGTTACGGTCATTCAAGAGGCCAAGGACCTTAAGACCTTTCCTCTCGAAGAACTTATTGGGTCTCTAATGACCTACGAAATGACATGTCATGCTCATGAAGAGCTTGAGAACCCGCTTCCAAGGAATAGGAAAGATATGGTACTAAGAACATAAGAAGATCACTTAAAAGGAACATCAAGTGATGAGGACAGTGACAATGACATTGCATTTTTAGCTCAAAAATTTAAAAAATTTATAAGAAAGAACAAATTTAAAAATGACACAAAAAATAAACTTGAACATAAAAAGGACCAAGTCATTTGCTACGAGTGCAAGAAGCCGTGGCACTTCAAATTTGAATACCCCCAAGCCAAGAAGAAGTAACCAAAGAAGAAGAAAGCATTGAAGGCTACATGGGATGATTCAAGTGACTCTGAGGTTGAAGAAGCAAGCAATAAAAAGGAGGCTAACTTCGCGCTAATGGCCTTAAGAGAAGAGGTTAGTGAGTTATTTAATGAAGAATTATCTTTTGAACTTTCTATCGCCTTTCATGAGTTATTTGATGAATGTAAAACTATTATTAAGAAGTTTAATTTACTAAAGAAAGAGCATGCTTTATTACAAAATAAGTTCAATAGTCTCCAAACTCCTTCTCTACCCCCATGCTCTAAGTGTGAACACTTAGAAGTAATAAAAAATGAGAACTTGTTACTCAAAGAGACCCTAAACAAGTTTAAGGTCAGTAGCAAGGGATTAGACATGATCCTTGCTAACAAGGGTCACGTCGAAAATAGAAGTGGAATTGGATTTGTGAGTGGATCTCATCGAAATCCCACCACCTTCATTAAAGGACCCACATTGTATGTATCACCCCATTTGAAATGTAATTTTTGTGGTAAAACTAGACATGTTATTTATAAATATCCATTTAAGAAAATTAGTCCACAAAAATTGATATGAGTTCCTAAAGGAACCATAAACAACTCAATGTTGAGTTACAAAATAAGTAGATCAATTTGTGGGGCACCCAAAATCAAATGGGTACCAAAAAACCATCCTCTTTTATAGACAAACTCATAAGCTAGGAGCAAGAGATGGTATTTTGATAGTGGATGCTCAAGGCACATGACCGGAGATCCATCTCATTTCTCTATGCTCACTAGCAAAGAAGAAGGGTATGTCACCTTCGGAGATAGCAACAAGGGTAAAATCATTGGCAAGGGAACCATAGGTAACAAATCGAGTTTTTCAATTAATGATGTGTTGCTAGTTATGGTTTAAAACATAATATTTTAAGCATTAGTCAATTATGCGATAGAGGTTATATTGTTAGATTTGAACCTAATGTTTACATCATTGAAAAACCAAACAATGACATATCCATGATTGCTTTAAAACAAATAATGTCTACACCATTAATATTGATGAACTAAGTAATGAAATGTGTTTTTCAGTTTTGAATGATGATGCTTGGCTTTAGCATAGGAGATCAGGCCATGCAAGCATGAAACTAATATCTAAGATTTCATTTAGAGAGTTAGTACGAGGGATTCCCAATATGAAGTTTGTAAAGGACAAAGTATGTGATTCGTGTCAACTAGAAAAACAAATAAAAATTAGTTTCAAACCAAAAAATCAAATTAGCACCACTAGACCATTGCAATTGATTCATTTGGACTTATTTGAACAAATTGACATAACAAGCCTAGGAGGTAGCAAATATACCTTCGTAATTGTGGATGACTATAGTAGATACACAAAAGTGATTGTTTCAAATGTTTCTCTAAATTTTGTAAACTTACTCAAAATGAAAAAAGTTTCATGATTTCATTAATTCGGAGTGATCACGGTGGTGAATTTCAAAACCATGACTTCCAAAATTTTTGTAAAATAAACGGATATAACCATAACTTCTCTACTTTGAGGAATCCTCAACAAAATGGAGTAATGGAAAGGAAAAATAAAAATTTACAAGAAATGGCTAAAACCATGTTAAATGAATATAATTTACCCAAATATTTTTTGGCCGAAGTTGTGAACACGGCTTGCTATGTCATGAATAGAGTTCTAGTAAGACCATCTCTATCTAAGACTCCATATGAATTATGGAATAATAAAAAACCCAATGTCTCTTACTTTAAAGTTTTCTGTTGCAAATGCTTTATCTTGAATGAAAAGGATGCCATAGGAAAATTCGATGCTAAATTCGATGAAGGCATCTTTCTTGGTTACTCTTCTATTTCTAAAGCTTTTCGAGTTTTCAACAAAAGAACTTTAGTTATAGAAGAATCCATTCATGTGGTTTTTAATAAATTTTTTGAATTTAAGAAAAGAGATTTTGATGATGATCTTGGTTTTGATGATTTGAATTTGAATAAACCCTCTCCTCAAAATGGTAACTTGAATGCATCTTCTTCCCAAATTTCCTTACCCAAGAAATGGAAGTATGTAGATGCCTATCCCAAGGAGTTAATTATAGGAGATACATCTAAAGGGGTTCAAACTCATTCTTCATTTAAAAATTTTTATGCCCATACCGCTTTTCTTTCTCAAATTGAACCAAAGTGCATTGATGATGCCTTGAAAGATGATTCTTGGGTCATCGTAATGCAAGAAGAGTTAAATCAATTTAAGAGGAATAAGGTATGGAAGCTTGTTCCTAGACCTAATGACCATTTATTATTAGTACTAAATGGGTCTTTAGAAACAAGCAAGATGAATACAGTGTTGAATCTCAGATTTTGATGATGAAACTAATTGAGTATGATTTGTGGTCTAACTGCATGTTGAGTTACGCAGGTCTACTCTCGATCAGGATTAGATAGTTGACGCTGGAGGAATTGACGTTGCGTCGGAGGTGATCACGTCAGTATATTGGATGTCGAGCCGGAGGTTCGGTCGACTATCGACCGAAGGCTTTAGACGTCGGGCATCAGGCCAAGAAGTGCGAAGTTGCGCCATGGATATCGGGGTTGCGGAGGTCAACTACCGATTGGGCAACAAGCCGCAAGAGAGGACGATGTGTCGAAAGATCGGACGAAGCGCCGACCAATGATGTGCCGGGCAACTGAATATCACTTCATATTGTAATAACTATCTAGATCGAAGTAGAGTGTTTGTTGTTTGTTTGTGCAGGAGTAACTATGATAAGGATGAAGATGTAAAGCGAAACAAAGGGCCAAAGTCAAGTGCGATGGATCGTTGGGAGTTCGAGTATTCGATGGAAGTCCGAAGATTCGTTGGGAATGCTGCCGGAACCGGCCAAGAATAAGTAGGGAGCTTGCCGAAGGGTTTTCGAAAGTTCGCCGGAAGGTTCGTCGGAAGTTTGCGGAGCTTGCCAAGAAAGATTGGAGCTTGCCAAAGAAGCTCGGGGGAACTCGCCAAAATCATCGTGGAGTCCGAGAGCTTGCCGGGAGTCTGTGGGATGGTTTCCGAGGGATCGTCGGAAGACCACCGGAAGTTCACCGGAAGAAGACTTGACTTGTGAACTTTGTAATAGCTTAGGAATGTCTTTAATTTCATAGTTAGCACATTAATTTGGGTTAGGATTAGGTGTTAATCCTATAAACCTAAAGTAGGGTCATTAGGCCTTGATTTGGACAAGGTTGGGCCAAAAGTTTTTGGCCCAAACCCAACCAGCAGGCTGGGCGGTAGCACCGCCCAGCCTAGGCGGTAGCACCACCCAGCACATGGAAACCCAGGTGGTAGCACCACCTAGCTGGGGCGGTAGCACTGCCTGGCTGTGTCAGTCTGCCAGACTGACAAGCTGTAGCACCGCCCGGAAACTCCAATTTGATTTCAAATTTGGAGCTCAAATTTGAATCACTTTGAGGCCTATAAATATCCCTCATATTCTTGGATGAATACAGTCTAGAACTGAAAAAAAAGAAGGGGGAAACTCTCTTAAAAGTGTGTCAAATCTTCCCTCTAAGTCTTAAGAGTGTTCTAGTCAAGAGAGGGGTAAGAGTGCTTTGTAAGGGTTATCTCCTAAGCTCGTCAAAAGGAGAGGAGTTGTAAGGGAGTTCATCCTCGCCCATTGGAAGGAGGATAGTTAGTGGAAAGCCGGTGGCCTCAAGCAAGAGGAATCGGGAGTGGACGTAGGTCGGATGACCGAACCACTATAAAAATCTGGTTTGCATTTACGTTCTTGCTATTTACTTTGTTACAAATCCTTTCCACTTGCTGTCTTATTTACTCAACTTTATCTTCATCTTATTACGTACGCTTTAAAGTTAAAACGTAATCTTTCTGGGTTCAAACGAAACGTTGCTTTCATCGTACGAAGTTTCCGAATCTTGTTTTAAATCGTTGAAAATCTATCGTTTTATCCGCTGCACTAATTCACCCCCCCCCCCTCTTAGTGCCGCTCGATCCCTAACATATGGTATCGTGGTTAGAAACAAGACTAGATTAGTGGCCAAAGGTTTTAACCAAGAAGAATGTATTGATTATGAAGAGACCTTCGCTCCTGTGGCAAGATTAGAAGCCATCAGGATGCTCCTTGCCTATGCTAGTAGTAATGATTTTAAACTATTTCAAATGGATGTCAAAAGTGCTTTTTAAATGGCTTTATTTCCGCAGAAGTCTATGTTGAACAACCTCTCAGATTCAAAAATTCTCTTCTTCCTATTCATGTGTTTAAATTAACTAAGGCTCTTTATGGATTAAAACAAGCTCCTAGAGCTTGGTATGAAAGGCTTAGCTCCTTTCTTATCTCAAATAATTTTACAAAAGGCAAGGTTGATATTACATTGTTTATCAAACATTTTAAAAATAATTTTCTTATTGTTCAAATTTATGTTGACGACATTATTTTTGGTTCTTCGGATGAATCACTATGTGAATCTTTTGCCAAGTATATGAGTCATGAATTTGAAATGAGTTTAATAGGAGAATTAACCTTCTTTCTTGGATTATAAATTAAATAACTTGGTAATGACATATTTCTTAATCAATCCAAATATACATTAGAATTGTTAAAAAGATTTAACATAGATGGTTCAAAAGCCATAAATACTCCTATGAGTACTTCCACTAAGTTAGATTTGGATGAAAGTGGAGAAAACTTTGATCAAAAGACATATAGGGGAATGATAGGTAGCTTGCTCTATCTTACTGCAACTAGACCAGATATCATGTTTAGTGTAGGACTTTATACAAGATTTCAAGCTGATCCTAAGCTGTCCCATCTTAAAGCCATTAAAAGAATTCTTAGATATCTTAAAGGTACTCCTAATCTAGGATTATAGTATCCAAAATCTGATAACATTGATTTAATAGCTTATGCAAATGTCGATTTTGGCGGATGTAGAATAGATAGAAAAAGTACATCTGGAACATGTCAATTTTTAGGACATGCACTTGTTTCTTGGACTTCTAAGAAACAAAACTCGATTGCTTTATCTACAGCCGAAGCTGAATATATAGCTGCAAGTGCATGTTGTGGTCAAGTCATTTGGATGAAAAATACATTAGAAGATTATGGAATTCATTTAAATAACATTCCCATAAAATGTGATAATATAAGTGCTATTTATCTAACCAAAAATCCTATTCAACACTCTAGAACTAAGCATATCAACATAAGGCATCACTTTATACGAGATCATGTCAACAGTAATGATGTCACTCTTGAATTTATTGATATAAAACATCAATTAGTGGACATTTTTGTAAAACCCTTAAATGAAGAACAATTTGACTTCATTAGAAGGGAATTAGGCATGTTGAATTATCCTTGTGAATGAGTTGTATTATATATATATTTTCAGCTTTCGTGGATTTACGAAATTTCGACTCTCGCGGATTTACCTCCCTCATTTTAAGTTCAAAGAGTGATCTAAGATAATATCTCATCTCAATTCAACACATGAAAACAAAAATTATGAAATTAAAAAATAAAAAAAATTAGTGCCAGCGATGGCACCGCCAGAACCGACGGTGGCACCGCTTGGTTAGCGGTAGCACTGCCCGAACACCCCCATACTTAAGGGGGATGTTAGGGTCGGTGGTAGAACCGACTCCAACCCCTTTTCTCAGCCCATCTTCTTCCTCCAACCCCTCCAATCCACTCCTCTCCATTTCTTCTTCCTCCAAAAAGGCTAACAAAGGCTTTCTCTTGATTCTGGCTCCTCACCTCTCTAGGAAACTCAAAGAAGGTAAACTCTATAATTTTCTCTTCTCTTCTTATTTCCTTGTCTTTTCCTTATTGTCTCGTTTTGTTCCTTCATCATGAATAGATATGGCTCCTAAAAAATCATCAAGAGGTAAAGGAAAAAGGTTGGAAGGAGATTCATTTGACCCAATCCTTTTTAGATTTAATGAGGTAGCTCTAAGGTACCTAAATTTTGATTCTAAAGTCATACATAAGGAAAAACATGTTGATCTAGGTGAACTAGGAAACCTAGAACCCATTAGATGGTTTGCCGATCTAAATAACTTACCTATCTTGCAAATTGATGAACCAATCTATCCTAGGTTGGTTAAGCTATTTTACGCTAACATGAGTATTGAAGATAATGGTTTGACTACCTATATTTTGGGAACCACAATTCAGATTTCTGATCATACCATATGTGAGCTAATTGGAATTGAAGAAAAGAATAGAGGATATTATTTCAAAGGCCAATAGGACATGGATGCAATCGGAGTAACCCACTCCGAAGCCTTGGAGACGATCTTTGCTAATCCTAACCTAGGCATCATTCCTAAAAGCTGCGAGCACTTATTACCTTTTAATTCAAAATTACTTTATCACATCATCATAAGCATTCTTCTTCCGAAATAGTTTCACTTTGATGAGATTAGCATGTTAGAATTAAGTATCATATATTAGATCATGACCCGACAAAATAACTGCTTTAGATACTTGATCAGACAACACATGATGAAAATTTTCTCTAGAGACTTAATGTTGTCATATGGTGGGTTGATCACCAGATTAATAATTGCCCATGATATTTGTGTGTCACCCGATGAGGAAATAATGCAGGTCGATAGGTATAACATAATAAATAGAAGTCTCCTGAAGCGACTTAGATGCACCTTTAGAGATGGCCTATGGATTAGGCAAACTAGAAGGATTGATCTAGTTCCCCCACCAGTAGAACAACTTGAAACACCATTTTTTAGGGGAAGTGAATCTCTTCCGCTTAGTCCCTTTGGTCCAGCATCATCTGAGCCAGCTCCTGCTCCATCCACTGAAGATCCGATCATGCTTGCTTTAAATCAAATCACATCACAGCAAAATCAAATCAACATACAGTAAGCTGAAATTTTGAAGGAAGTGCAACAGATGAACTGTAAAATAGATCACTTGTATAGGCATTTTGGAATTTCTCCTATGAAATAATTGTTATCTTTAACTCTTATCTTGTTGACTACTATGGATGATGTTGTATGTTTCTAAGTATAGTGTTACTTTCATTTCATCTACTCGGCCTTTGAATGAATTTTTCGTTTGATCGTAATTTTTCAATGACACTTTCATATTATTGTAAAATTTTTGTATGACTTGATATCTTCATCGAATGATTTCATGCTCCCTCCATTTCTCAATAATTAATCAAATTTTATAATCTCCCACTAATGGCTTGATAAATGAGGATTTTTTTTCCCTTCGGAGTAATGCATGAATTCATCACCTCCTTTTTTTGTTGATGACAAAGGGGGAGAAAAATGTAAAATTGCTATGATGGAGTAAATGTTGCTATGATGAAGTAAATGCTTAAAAAGAATTAATTGTATCGCATCATAAATACTTAAAATGTAAATTTCTTTGAGATAAGTGATTTCTTCATTTGATATCATGCCTTAATATTGAACACTCTTTTGGATATCACTTGATTCTTGAATTAATAATTCTTATCATTATAGGTGTAATACCTTGATATTGGTTAAAACATGAAGTTTTCGTATTTATGCTTAAGCTTGCTTATTAAGCTTGATGTTAGATGAAATTTATCGATTTTGGCTTGAATTCAAAAGATTGAATTCAAGTATTTTTACTTTCTCATGATATGGCACCTAGATAGGGGGAGTTAAGAGTAACTCCATCATTAATTGATTGTCATCATCAAAAAGGGAGAGATTGTTGAATCTCGGATTTTAATGATGAAATCAATTGGTGAAATATTTGTTCTGATCTATATTGTCAAGATAAGTATGTAGGATTAACTACGATAGGATGGAAACATAAAGCAATTTACTGAGGTCAAGTCTGTTGGGAGTTCAAGAGTTCATCGAAAGTCCGAAGGATCATCGAAAGTGTTGTCGGAACTAACCGAGATCGAATCAGGGACTTACCGAAGTTTTTGGAAGTTCACCGCAAAGATCATCGAAGGTTCGCAGAGTTTACCGAGAAGGTTCAGAAGCTTGCCGATGACTCGTTGAGCTCGCCATACAATCTAGGAGCATGCTGAGAGTCCGTCGGAAGAAATCCAAAGGAAGTGTCGGAAGTCCACCGGAATCTCATTGTAAAGCTCGTCGGAAGTAGACTTGAAAAATGTCGGTTTAAATCACTTAGAATTATGTTTTAATTTCATAGCTGGCACATAATTAGGGTAAGGATTTGGAAATAATTATGTTTAAACCTAGTAGGGGCCAATCGGGCTCTTATTGGGTCAACTTGGGCCCTGAAACAGGGCCCATTCAGCAAAGCTGAATGGGCCAGGCGGTGGAACTGCCACCAACCAAGCATCAGGCGATGGTACCACCCAATGACAGAAGGCAACGGCGGTAGCACCACTGCCTTGGGTGGTGGAACCGCATGTGCACTGTCAGTCTGACAACTGACAGGCGGTGGCACCGCCAGCACCGGGAAACCCAAACAAAATTCAAATTTGGAGCTCAAATTTGAATTCTCTTTGGATCTATAAATACCCCCCCCTTTCTCAGCTGAAAGGGCACCCTTTTAAGAGTTAGAAATTGAGCAAAAGTCTTATTTTTGATTGCTTGTGTTCACCTCCTTCTTTCTCTTTGGAAAAATCTATAAGAGTGTGAACTTCTTGTAAAAGGGTTGTAAGAGGGGTATTTGGTCCTTCCCCTTCAAAGGATTTGCTAGTGGAAGTTGGGAGCTTCATCGAAGAAGGCTTCGAAAGTGGATGTAGGTCACTTGACCGAACCACTATACATCGTGACGTTCTTGAATGCGTGAGTATTTAAATTTCTGAATCATTCCTTTTACTTGGCTGCAAATCATTTAGTTTTTCATCACCTTTACTCAAGCAACTTCAATCAAGTCATCTTTCATCGAATCAAAATTTTCGGACGAACTAGTTATTTACGAAATCGGTTTCAAACTTACGGTTTTAATCCACTGCACTAATTCACCCCCTCCCCCCCCCCTCTTAGTGCCTTTCCGATCCTAACACTATCAGGTACTATCTTTTACTCTTAGCTTTTGATTATAGACACATCTACTAAAAAGAGAGTTTACTTTTAGGCACCCACTTAGCTTTGAGATTCTCATGAAAAGGTCTACCTATCTTGACTATTAGCATTAAATTTTTTATGATTCTTTTAGGAATCCAAACTAATTTATATGAGCTATATTTTTTAAATATACATTTATAAGCATAATATCCACATCTTCTATAAAAATTATATTTAATTCTAGAGGGGACATGTAGTGTAGTTCCTTTAACAAATATAGTTAGCTTTTATTGAGTATTACTACTCACAAAATCGATTCCTTCCTTTCTACGAATATAACCCTTATTGACAAGAATCATGTTTAATAATTTGTTACCATTTTAATTTTTTCTAATGTTTGTTGTAGTGATATATTTTCCTTCTTAAGTGAATCTAACTCTTTACACTTAGTACAAGGAGTTAATAAGTATTTATTATACTCATTTTTTAATATATCAAATTCATTTGAGAGAGAAGCATGATATTTTTTAAACAACTTATATTTCTTACCAACTATTTTAATCTCATCATACAAATTATACAATTCATCAAGTAATTCATTATAAGATAAAAAGGATTTGTTTGAGTTACATACCTCGTCATTGAGGGCCATTAGAGCATAGTTTGCTACCTCTTCTTCATTAGTTTGCTTCTCGTCTTCGAATGTACTCAATTCATCCCAAGTCGTCTTGAGTACTTTCTTCTTCTTAGGTAGCTTCTTTTTCTTTAGTTGAGGATATTCACTTTTGAAGTGCCCTGGCTTTTTGCATTCGTATAGATGATTGTGCCCTTTTTTAGTTCATTTTTTCTTATTATCTTGTTTTACGAGATTTATTTTATTTTTTTTAAAATTTTCTTATGAGGAGTGTCAAGTCATCATCATCACTTGAGTTTTCGCTCGAGTGGTCTTCTTTAGTTCTAAGTACTATATCCTTTTTGTTCTTTGAAAGATTGTTCTCATGTTCATCATGTGTCATATGAGTCATTTCATAGATCAATAAAGACCCAATAGGTTCTTCAAGCTGAAAATTGTTTAAGTCCTTTGCTTCTTATATTATCGGTACTTTTGAATTTCAAATTTTTGGAATAGATCTTAGAATTTTATTAATAAGTTCAAGATTAGTAAAATATTTATAAAAATCTTTCAAACCATTGACAACATCCGTAAAACGGGTGTACATGTCACCAATGATTTCGTTTGGCTTCATTCGAAACAACTCATAATTATGCACTAAAAGATTAATCTTGGATTCTTTAACCCTACTTGTGCCTTCATATATGACTTTCAGTGTATGCCAAATATCATGTGCAATTTCGCATATAAAAACATGATTAACTTCATTTTTGTCTAAAGCATAAAATAAAGCATTCATCGCTTTCATATTTAAAGAAAAAGTTTTCTTCTGTAAATCATTCCATTCATTTATTAGTTTAACAAACTTTTGAAAACCACTTTCAACTACATTCCATAAATTAAAATCCATGAAAATCAAGAAAATCCACATATGTGTTTTCTAATAAATATAGTCCATCCCATTGAACATAGGAGGATAAGTGATAAAGCGACCCTCTTGATTATCGAAAAAAATTATTTCTCTTGGGTGTTAAACTAAATAAGAAAAACTTGACTCTGATACCAACTGTTAGGATCATGAATGACACTAAGAGGGGGGGTGAATTAGTGATTTCGAAAACTTTCAATAATTTTAAAATTTTCATTTGATAAAAACCAATATCAAAAGTGAGCTTGACTTAGAGTAAGTGTAAAGTAGAGTGAGCAACAAAATCAATAAGCAATAAAAGTAAACAACAAAAGAAAAGAGCACACCAAATTTATAGTGGTTTGGTCATCGTGACCTACATCCACTCATAATTTTGCCTCCGTCGAGGCCACCGGCTTTCACTAACGATCTTCTTTCAATAGGCAGAAGATCAACCATCCTTTTTTAACTCTTTCTCCTTTTCACAGGCTCAGGAGAGAACCTTTACACCCCTCTTTTATAAGTATTCCCTTACACACCTCCCTTAGGACTATCTCTAAGTTTTATGAGGAAGGACTATACACTTTAAAAGAGTTTATAAACTTAGAATCACTTTTTTTTTCTACTTTCTTACTTTCTCAATCAAGAAAGAGTGGAGTATTTATAGACCCCAAATAGCTTCAAAAATAAAGCAAAATTTTTAAATTTTTTAGTCTTCCGGGTACGGTCGGTACCACCGCTTGCACCTGGTGGTGTTATTGCCAGCCTAGGCGATACCACAGCCTGCTAGTATTAAGTGCTGGCAGTACCACCTGTTGGGTCTCAGATTTTGATAATAAAACTAATTAATCGTGTTTAGTTATCTAACTATGTTTTGAGTCACACAGGTCTACTCTCGATCAGGATTAGACAATTGACGTAGGAAGAATCGACGTTGTGCCGGAGGAAATTGTTAGTGATCGAGTGGCACTAAGAGGGGGGGTGAATTAGTGCAGCGGTAAAGAACGATAAACTTTCAGTGATTTTAAATAAGTTTTGGAAACTTCGTATGAAAAGAATAGTGTTTCGATTAAAACCATTTCGTTTGTGTTGAAAGCGTACATAAGAAGATGAGGGCAGTGAACTTAGCAAAGTAAAGGTTTGCAGAAAGATAAATGCATGAACATAAATGCAAACCATTTTTATAGTGGTTCGGTCATCCGACCTACATCCACTCCCGATTCCTCTTCGCTTGAGGCCATCGGCTTTCCACTAGCTATCCTTCTTCCAACGGGCGAGGATGAACTACCTTACAACACCTCTCCTTTTGACGGGCTTAGGAGGTAACCATTACAAGGCCTCTCACCCCTCTCTTGGACTAGAACACACTTAAAGCTTAGAGGGAAGATTTTGACAAGAGTTTTCCCTTTTTCTTTCTCAGTTCTAGACCACCTTTTAATCATGAATGAGAGGGGTATTTATAAGCCTCAAGAGGATTCAAATTTGGAGCCCAAATTTGAATCACTTTCGTTTTTCCCGGTGCTGGCAGTGCCACCGCCTGTCAGTGTTAAACACTGATAGTGTACTGGGCAATGCCACCGCTTGGGCTTGCTACCTAGTGGTGGTACCACCGCCCAGCCCGACGGTGCCACCGCCCAGGCTCTCGGCCATTGGGCGCCACCACCCAGCCTGGGCGGTGCCACCGCCCGAGCATTTTCAGCTCACTAGCTAGGCCTTAAACTCGACCTAAACCAGTCCGAAACAAGGCCCAATTGGCCCCTACTTGGGTTATAGGATTAACACCTAATCCTAACCTAAATTAACATGCTAACTATGAAATTAAAGACATTTCCTAAGCTATTACAATGTCCACAAGTCAAGACTTCTTCCGGTGAACTTCTGGCGGTCTTCCGACGAACCCTCAGAAACCATTCTATGGACTCCTCGCAAGCTCCTAGACTTTACGATGATCTTGGCGAGTTCCAACGAGCTTCTTTGGCAAGCTCTGATCTTTCTTGGCAAGCTCTGTGAACTTCCGACAAACCTTCCGACGAACTTCCGAAAACCCTTCGGCAAGCTCCCTACTCGTTCTCGGCCAGTTCCGGCAGCACTCCCAACAAATCTTCGGACTTTCGTCGAACTCTCGAACTCCGAACGATCTATCACACTTGTCTTTCGGCACTTTGTTTCGCTTTACGTCTTCATCGTTATTGTAGTTAATCCTGCACACATACAAACAAAACTCTACTTCAATCTAGACAATTATTACAATGTGAATTGACATTCAGTTGCCCAGCACGTCATTTGTGTTGGGAAATCCGCGTAAGGGGGAGCGACATCACATGCATAGCGGAAGAATAGAAAACAAAACCCCAGATTTCTCGTAGAAAGTTTCCGTCATCATGCGAAGATCGGTGCGTCAAAAACAAATCCACAAAAACTGTATGTGTAAAAGAAGATACCTAGGGAGATCGTATATCCCTGAATTCTTGTAGATCTGTGGGAGAGGATGAAGGAGGTCAAGCATCCTCCTCTCTAGCGGTATCCACACAACAGGGATTATGACGATGCACCTCTCTCTTTGGGGAGAGGAGAACAAGAGGTGGCTACCAAAAACCCTCAGCCTATAGAACGTTGGTTCCCTCCTATTTATAGAGGCTCCCCTGAAAACCCTAATAGATCTTTTGCCCTATTGGGTATTGGATCTCCATCCAATTACCCAAGCCTCTTGGATTAGTGGGTTTCTACCCAATAATCTCTTATTAGCAATTATTGGATCTCATCTCAGGATCTAATAATTCAGGGGCTTAATGGATATCCAATAAGATAAGGGGTTCAGCGGATATCTCATATCCGATCCTCTACTCGTCGCAACACCTACCATATGTCTGTGACCCTCTAGGCCCAATATCGAGTTGGCTATGAGTTATACTTATCAGAACTCCTTCTAACATAGTGAATTATTATCTCTATAATAATTCACCCAACTCATCGACTGTGGACATACTAGGCCACTACGCCGTAGCCCCCAAACGATACAGGTGAATCTAATCCTTTGGACATATCTGTCTTCAGTTACTATGTATCTATAATCTCTCATCCATCTAATATCTCAGAGACGCTATACTGGGCATGGTGCTGTCAGGCCCATACGGTCTCTCCTCGAGTCTTGCTCTTGTCGGATTCTCCCGGAGAACTCTTTTTCTCTCAATCTGAATAACTTTGGCCAAGGATTTGTTCGAGCAAGAACACATGGGATATTCCTCTCATGATACCGAGAGCGGATGATCCTCTATTGACACTCAATAGCCCTCGTAAGGTTGGCTACCACTCCCAATGACCGGTTGTACTAGATATGGAACTTTCTAAACTTATAAGTCCGGTATCAAAGAGTGGAGTACTCATATAGGACATCCTTGGTGTCTCAAGTCTCAGGACCAGATACACTATTGGGACTACAGAATCACTATCTGACATGAGGTATCAATAACCATCCAACATTCCATAGGCGGATCAATCAGTGAACTCATTCTCCAATGAGCACCTACACTGTACCCTTAGTGTCCCCACACGCGTAGCTATGAGACCAGCTACCTCCATCATATGAACAGGTATACAACACACCAGTCTATCCAGTTATCTCGATGTCCTTCTCGAGTAACCTATGACCAGGATAATTTAGGGTCTGTGTTTAAAGATGAATCGATCTCATTATCATAATCTCATCATGATCTAATTCCCATTGCACAGATCCAAAGACATCATAATATACATCTAGATAATGTGAGATAATGCCAATAATTATAAGCAAAGAGATTGACGTAGCGTGTTACAGGTGCAATCACTCATGTGATTGGCTTGTAGGGCACCTATAACTAGCAATCTCCCACTTGACCTAAAGCTAATCACCAACATATCTGATCCCCATTAGACCTCTATAACGCTCAAAGACAATCTGAGTCAATGGCTTTATCAGTGGATCTGCAATGTTATCTTCGGATGGAACTCTTTCCATTACTACATCTTTTAGGGCTACGATCTCTTTAATAAGTTGGAACCTCCTCAGAACACTTCTGATGAGATCCGGGTTCTCTTATTTGAGTAATCGTCCCGTATTTATCACAATATAAAGGAATCAGCTCCTCGTTGCTCGGGATGACTCCTAGATCTGTGATGAACTTCTTCATCCAGACTCCCTCCTTTGCTGCCTTTACTACAGCAATGTATTCTGCCTCTGTGGTCGAGTCAGCAGTAGTGTCTTACTTGGAACTCTTCCAGCATACTGCTCCTCCATTCAGGGTGAACACATACCTTGAATTAGACTTGCTATCATCGACATCGGACTAGAAGCTTGAGTCCGTGTAGCCCTCAACCTTGAGGCTACTACCTCCATATACCAGTAAAAGATCCTTAGTCCTTCTCAAGTACTTAAGGATATATTTTACTACTTTCCAGTGCTCCAAGCCTGGATCTGCCTGATATTTGCTTGTGACGCTCAGAGCATGCGCTATATCAGGCCTGGTACATAGCATAGCATACATGATAGATTTTATCGCTGATGCATATGGCATCATATCCATGTGTGCCCTTTCTTCAAGAGTCTTTGGGGACATATTCATAGAAAGTGATATTCCATGTCTCATTGGTATGAGATCTCTCTTGGAATTTTTCATGTCAAACCTTTTGATAATGGTGTCTATGTACCTGGACTGGGATAAGCCAAGCATCCTCTTGGATCTATCTCTATAGATCTGTATCCCCAATATGTAGGATGCTTCCCCTAAGTCCTTCATGGAGAAGTGCCTAGATAACCAAGTCTTTACTGTGGAGAGCATTCCTACATCATTCCCAATGATCAGGATATAATCCACATATAATACCAAAAAGGTGATAGTGCTCCCACTTAATTTTCTGTATACACAAGATTCATCTTCGTTATTAACGAAGTCATAAGATCTGATCGTCTCATCAAATCTTATGTTCCAACTTCGGGAAGCTTGCTTCAATCCATAAATGGACCTAAGCAACTTGCACACATTATTTGGGTTATCCTTAGATACGAATCCCTCAGGCTGTATCATATACACCTCCTCATCGAGGTTACTATTGAGAAATGTGGTTTTGACGTCCATCTGCCAGATCTCATAATCATAGTGTGCTGCAATAGCCAATAGAATTCGAATGGATTTTAGCATGGCTACAGGTGAGAAAGTTTCGTCATAGTCAACACTTTGCCTTTGACGATACCCCTTAGCCACTAGCCTTGTTTTATAGGTCTCTACCTTTTCACTACTCCAATCTTCTTTTTGAAGATCCACTTGCAACCAATGGGTACAATACCCTCGGGTGCATCAACTAGGTTCCAAACCTTATTGTAGTACATGAAATCCATTTCTGAATTCATGGCTTCTTGCCATTTCCCAGAGTATATGCTCATAATAGCCTTCTCGTAGATCTGAGGTTCAATATTCTCAACATCCTCTCTTCTGATATGTCCCATATATCTTTCAGGAGGATGAGATACTCTATCGGGCCTACGTAAAGTTGAAACTTGTGTGTTAGGTATCTGAACAGACTCTGGCTGTAGAATGGTGCTTAAGCTAGGTTCTCCAACCTCGCTCAACTCTATCATGCTTCCACTGTCTCCACCAAGAATGTGTTCCTTCTAAAGGAACACTGCTCTCTTGGCTACAAAGACCTTTCGGTCCTCAGGGTGATAGAAATAATACCCACAAGTTTCTTTGGGGTATCCTACGAACTTGCACCGTTCCGTCCTAGATTCCAACTTATCAGGGTTGTGTCTCTTAACGTGGGCAGGGTAGCCCCAAATCTTAACAACTTTAAGATTGGACTTCTTCCCATTTCATATCTCATATGGAGTAGACATCATTGATTTAGTTGGAATTCTGTTCAGAAGGTAAGCTGCAGTCTCTAGGGCTTATCCCTAGAATGAGAAGGGTAGGTCGGCGAGACACATCATGGAACGCACCATGTCTAACAATGTGCGATTCCTCTTTTCTGATACACCATTAAGCTGTGATGTATAAGGAGGTGTCCATTGGGATAAGATCCCATAGTCTTCGAGGAACTGGGTGAACTCTGTACTCAAGTACTTACCTCCTCAATCTGATCGAAGGGTTTTAATACTCTTTCTTGTTTGGTTCTCCACTTCTTATTTCCTCTTAGACTCACTTACACTAATGATATGTGGAGTTGTATCTAGCATAAATAAACCATTATGCAATGTTCCTTTCGTGATGATCTCATCATCTAATATTATTGAACAATCATTGTTCTCAAAAATTAATTTATATCCAATAACTGTCAAACATGAAATGGAAATAATATTTTTGATAATAGAAGGAACATAATAGCATACATCTAATGCAATAATAGCTCCACCAGGCAGATATAAAGTGACCTTGCCAACAGCCAGTGCAACAACCTTTGCTCCATTGCCCATCTTAAGGTCCATCTCGCCTCTATTCAATCTCCTAGGTCCTGCCGGAACCTGCAACGAATTGCAGATATGATAAGCACTCCCGGTATCCAATACCCATGTGTTATCATAAGATTTTAACAAATAGAGACTGATCATGAATGTACCTGAAGCTTCTGCAAGCTTCTGTTTTGCCCTCTCTGTAAGGTACTCTTTGCAGTTCCTCTTCTAGTGCCCATCTTTGCCATAGTGGAAGCACTGGCCTTTGTCCTTTGTTGGGTCTTTCTTGGCAACCTTTGCCTTACCCATTTTGCCCTTGCCCTTGCCCTTCTTAAGGGTCTTCTCAGTCTTCCTTTTCTTTCTGGTCTCACCAGTGTAGAGAACTGGCTTCTCTTTCTTGGAGGTGCTCTCTGCTTCTCTCAACATATTGAGGAGCTCTGGGAGGGTCACCTCAAGTTTATTCATATTAAAATTCATTATGAATTGAGAAAAGGAATCTGGTAGGGACTAAAGTACAAGATCCACATACAGGTTATCCTCTAGGACCATTCCTAGACCTATGAGTTTTTCGATCCACTCAATCATCTTAAAGACATGGTTCTGAACTGGTGTCCCCTCAGTCATCCTAGCACGGAAAAGACTCTTTGATATCTCATATCGCTGAGTTCTTCCCTGTTCCTTAAATAGTTTACGGAGATGTAGGAGTATGGAATTAGCATCCATATTTTCATGTTGTCTCTGTAACTCAGTAGTCATAGAGGCCAGCATATAACACTGAGTAAGAGTGGAATCATCTAAATACTTCACATAACGAGCGATCTCATCCTCACTTGCCCCTTCGTCGGGCGTAGGGATCACTGTATCAAGGATATATGTGATTTTCTCCGCCATGAGAATGATTCTCAGATTGCGAAGCCAATCCGTATAATTTGGACCAGTGAGGCGGTTGGCATCAAGTATGCCACGTAAAGGATTTGAAAGCGACATTTTCTGAAATTAAAGATGTAGCAGAAGTAAATAACATGCAAAATTCAAATAATTAAGATAAGGACTTCTATCTTAATGTATTCCCACTAATTTTTCGTGAGACACACAACACCCTCCGGTATGTGAATCGGAGACCCCCGACAGATCTCTAGTGGGGATCAGGATCCAATCGGCGTCTTAACGTAACCTCGAGGGACTCGACCAATCACGTTAAGCCCATAAAGGTAGACAACTCTTGCCAATCACAACTCCTTGTGATTCCCGTCCTATTTGGCCTCCGAACTACCATGGCCTCGAGGGACTCGACCAACCATGATGTTCGGTTAAGTCATTAACATCGTTACCAGATGAGTCTGATTAGGTGATATACTCTCGAGGGACTCGACCAAGCATACCATATCCTTAGGTCACCTCTGACATCTCTATGTCGTAGATAAGATGGCGAGACACGATATAGGTGAGTCTCGAGAGACTCGACCAACTCAACCTACATCAGGAATCGACTCCTAGCTATAACGATGGAAGGCCACGTGGGTCAATCTAATTGCCTCATGTTTACCAACTTAATATTATTAATGGAGAGAATTTTTTATTTGGTCTCCTAACATAATGTGTCACACACATACGTATTTAATATATATATATATCTACATCGCATGCAAATATACATATACATATCTAGTAGGTGTATAACTAATCACACATCACATGAGCAATCACACCAGATAATCATGGATCATATCCTAATGTGATTAGGCCCGAGCTAGTGAGTCCAATCACTCACATCAAGATCTATGTGTACTTCGGCGCATCTCTATGCCCTGTGATCGTCCATCTCGCTTCATCGGATCCGTCGGCATCTCAACGCATCTTCATGCGTCGGATCGTCCGTCTCAGCCTCATGAGTCATGCTACCGCTGTGCCTCCTCTGATAATTACAACATAATTACAAGCACACAGGCCCGACAATAAACGAGAAAAATAGAGGCTCGCAGACCCAATAATAATAATCATATGTACACACATCACATCACAAGTCCATGATCATTTGTCCACATCATACATCACATGTATATGTTATTTTATAGGACTACTTGATAAAAAAATAATAGTTAATTAAACTATTTAATTAACATATTTAATTTTCTGAAATCAGGGATATAAAGGGAATTTTTTGAATTCCCAGGGGTATTTCGGTAATTTGGCCAAAAGGGTATTTTGGTAATTCTGTCAAAAGGGACAGAATCTGAAATTTCTGAAATTTAGAAGGGCAAAACCATCTTTTGCCCAAAAAAACCCTAATCCCTCCTCTACAACGTTGTGGGCCACTACGGCCGGGCGCGTCGCCTTTGCTGGCTCAGGGCTTAGTGCTCGTAAAGTGCGTCGTGTCGCGGTGCGCCACATCTGCGGGCGATCGCCGTAGGCGGCACTATCCCTTGCGGGCTGGCGCGGCAAGTGCTGCTGCCCCTGCGCTTGCTGGGAGGGAGGCGGCGCTGTCTGCGCTGCGCATGAAGCGCAGCGTTGCCGCTGGCGCCTGGCGCTGCTGGCTTTTGGCACGGGCGCGCCAGCCGGCGCCTCGGCGGCGGCCGCCGCGCTGGCGCGCTGCGCTCGCTAGTCGCGCTGTAACGCTGAAGCGCAGCGCCTTACAAAGCGTTGCCTGTTGGCAGCCCACCAGGCAGCAGGCTGGGCTGCCTCAGTAGCGCGCCATTTGCCGCCTATGCAGTAGCTCAAGAAACGATTGTTGCCCTTTCTCGCTCTTCACGCCAATGATTTTAGCGTCAAAACAGATCTAAAACACAACACAGACAGTTTAAGATCCGATCTTCGCACGAACAACCTGACTCTGATACCACTGTTGGGAAATCCGCGCAAGGGGGAGCGACATCACATGCGCAGCGGAAGAACAGAAAACAAACCCCATATTTCCCGTAGAAAGTTTTCATCGTCGTGCAAAGATCGATGCATCAAAAACAAATCCGTGAAAACTGCACATGTAAAAGAAGATACCTAGGGAGATCGTATATCCCTGAATTCTTGCAGATCTGTGGGAGAGGATGAAGGAGGTCAAGCGTCCTCCTCTCTAGCGGTATCCATATAGCAGGGATTGTGACGATGCATCTCTCTCTAGGGAGAGGAGAACAAGAGGTGGCTACCAAAAACCCTCAGCCTATAGAACTTTGGTTCCCTCCTATTTATAGAGGCCCCCTTGAAAACCCTAATGGATCTTTTGCCCTATTGGATATTGGATCTCCATCCAATTACCCAAGCCTCTTGGATTAGTGGGTTTCTACCCAATAATCTCTTATTAGCAATTATTGGATCTCATCTCAGGATCCAATAATTCAGGGGCTTAATGGATATCCAATAAGATAGGAGGTTCAGTGGACATCTCATATCCGAACCTCTACTCGTCGTAACACCTACCATATGTGTGTGACCCTCTAGGCCCAATATCGAGGTGGTCATGAGTTATACTTATCAGAACTCCTTCTGACATAGTGAATTATAATCTCTATAATAATTCACCAAACTCATCGACTGCGGATGTACCAGGCCACTACGCCGCGGCCCCCAGACGATACAAGAGAATCCAATCCTTTGGACCTATCTGTCTTCAGTTACCATGTATCTATAATCTCTCATCCATCTAATGTCCCAGAGACGTTATACCGGGCATGGTGCTGTCAGGCCCATACGATCTCTCCTCGAGTCTTGCTCTTATCGGATTCTCCCAGAGAACTCTTTCGCTCTCAATCCGAATAACCTTGGCCAAGGATTTGTTCGAGCAAGAACACATGGGATATTCCTCTCATGATACCGAGAGCGGATGATCCTCTATTGACACTCAATAGCCCACGTAAGGTTGGCTACCACTCCCAATGACCAGTTGTACTAGATATGGAACTTTCTAAACCTATAAGTCCGGTATCAAAGAATGGAGTACTTATACAGGACATCCTTGGTGTCTCAAGTCTAAGCACCAGATACACTACTAGGACTACGGAATCGCTGTCTGACGTGAGGTATCAATAACCATCCAGCATTCCGTAGGCAGATCAATCAGTGAACTCATTCTCCAATGAGCACCTGCACTGTACCCTTAGTGTCCCCACACGAGTAGCTATGAAACCAACTACCTCCATCATATGAACGGGTATATAGCACACTAGTCTATCCGGTTATCTCGACGTCCTTCTCGAGTAACCTATGACCAGGATAATTTAGGGTCTGTGTTTAAAGGTGAATCGATCTCATTATCATAATCTCATCATGATCCAATTCTCATTGCATAGATCTAAGGATATCATAATATACATCTAGATAATGTGAGATAATGTCAATAATTATAAGCAAAGAGATTGACGCAGCATGTTACAAGTGCAATCACTCATGTAATTGGCTTGTAGGGCACCTTTAACTAGCAATTAGTCGGTGCTTCATCTGATTCTTTGGCACATTATCCTCTCTTGCATTTTATTGCCCAATCGGTGATTGACCTCCGTAACCCCGATATCCTTGGCACAACACACTCTTTTTGGCCTGATGCCCAACATATGAAGCTTTCTGCCGATTGTTGGCCGAACCTCCAGCCCGACATCCAATATCCTAACGTGATCACCCGGCGCAACGTCAATTCCTCTAGAGTCAACTGTCTAATCCTGATCGATAGTAGACCTACATAACTCAAAACACAGTTAGACCACAAAACACAATCAATTAGTTTCATCATCAAAATCTGAGATTCAATAGAAATCATGTCAAGAGATTGGACGTCGAGCTGGAGGTCTGATCGACGATCGGCAGAAGGCTTCAGACAAAGAAATCAAGCATCGGGCCAAGTGGAGCAAAGCTGCACCAAGGAGATCAGGGCTGCAGAGGTCAGTTATTGATTGGACAACAAACTACAAGAGAGGATGATGCGTCGAAGTGTTAGACGAAGCGCCGATGGACTAATGATGTGCCAAGCAACTAATTATAATTTATATTGTAATAATTGTCTAGATCAAAGTAGGATTGATTCAAAATTGAGTTGGTTTTAGGTGAAATAATACCAACTCAATTAGGGGTAAATTGGGACTGATTTGAGCTCATTAAGAGGCCCATTCAGTGGCCCAAATATTGTTATAGGCGGTGGCGCCGCCAAACTGGCGGTAGAACCGCCTATGAGTTGGAAAAGTGAAAAAGCTCACTTTTCTAGGTTGCAGGCGATGGTACCACCCAGTCTGGGCAGTGGTACCGCCCAACAATAAAGCTGCAGTAGTGGTACCACTCTAGGCTAGCGGTAGCGCCGCCAGAACCTCTGTTTTTAAGGTTCTACAGACGGTTGCACCGCCCAATGCAGGCGGTGGTACCGCTCGTACCCGGAAAATCCAGGATGATTCAAATTTGGGCTCTAAATTTGAATCACTTTGAGGCCTATAAATACCCCTCTCATCCATGGTTGAAATACACATAACCTAGAACAAAAAAGAAGGAAAATTCTGTTGTAAACTTGAGAGAAATCCTCCCCTCAAATTCTAAGTGTTGGAAAAGTTTAAGAGAGGGGTGAGATGCTTTGTAAGGGTTATCTTATAAGCCCGTCAAAAGGAGAGTACTGTAAAAGGGAGTCAATCCTTACTCGTTAGAAGGAGGATAGCTAGTGGAAAGTTGGTGGCCTCAAGTGAAGAGCAATTGGGAGTGAACGTAGATCGTATGACCGAACCACTATAAAATTGGTTTGCATTTACGTTATCAAAATTTATATTTCAACAAACCTTCTTTACTTGTTCGACTTCCTCATTATCTTCTTTAAATGCTTTCAAATTCAATACATTTCCAATTGGACTTTAATCGAAATACTTTTAATCGAAACATTGCTTTGAATCATACGAGTTTCTGAACTTGTTTTAAATTACCAAAATTTATCGTCTTTATCCACTACACTAATTCACCCCCCTCTTAGTGCTGCTCTCAACCCCAACAATTAGTATCAGAGCCTCGTTATTTCTGTTAAGGATCGAGTGGCACTAAGAGGGGGGGGTGAATTAGTGCAGCGGTAAAGAACGATAGATTTTTTCAGCGATTAACACAAGTTCGAAAACTTCATACGAATGAATGCAGCGTTTCGTTTGAACCCGGAAAGATTGTGTTTTAACTTTAAAGCATACGTAAGAAGATGAAGATGAAGTTGAGTAAATAAGACAGCATATGAAAATGGTTTGCAGTAAAGGAAGTTGCGAGAAAGTAAATGCAAACCGATTTATAGTGGTTCGATCATCCGACCTACATCCACTTCTGAAGCCTTCTCCAATGAGGATCCCAACTTCCACTAGCAAATATTTTTGTAGGGGAAGGACTAAATACCCCTCTTACAATCCTTTTACAAGAGGTTCACACTCTTATAAGTTTTCACAAAGAGAAGGAAATGAGGTGAACACTTAAGCAAATGAAGAACAAGACTTTCCCAAGACTTATTTTCAAAATCTAACTCTCCAAGGGTCCACTCTCAGTTGAGAAAAGGGGGGTATTTATAGATCCAAAATAGATTCAAATTTGGGCTCCAAATTTGAAATCAAATTGGAGTTCTCGGTGTTGGGGCGGTGCTACCACCTGTCAATCTGGCAGATCGACACACAAAGTGGCAGACTCGCCCCTGTGTGGTGCTACCGCTGGCTTTGTTGGCTCTTTGGCGGTGCTACCACCAAAGACGCGATATTGCTTTGGCGGTGCCACCGCCCAGCACATATCAACTTCTAGTTTGGGCGAAAACTCGGCCCAAATCGGTCCCAAACAAGACCCAATGGGCCCATACTTGGGTTAAAGGATTAACACCTAATCCTAACCCAAATTAATATGCTAACTACGAAATTAAAGACATTCCTAAGCTATTACAAAGTCCGCAAGTCAAGTCTTCTTCCGGCGAGCTTCCGACGAACTTCCGGCAGTCTTCCGACGATCCCTCGGAAACTATCCTACGGACTTCCGGCAAGCTCTCGGACTCCACGATGATTTTGGTGAGTTCCCCCGAGCTTCTTTGGCAAGCTCTGATCTTTCTTGGTAAGCTCCGTGAACTTCCGACGAACTTTCGAAAACCCTTCGGTAAGCTCCCTACTCGTTCTTGGCTGGTTCCGGCAGCACTCCCAATGAATCTTCGGACATCCATCGAACACTCGAACTCCCAATGATCCATTGCACTTAACTTCGGCTCTTTGTTTCGCTTTACGTCTTCATCCTTATCGTAGTTACTCATGCACAAACAAACACCAAACACCCTACTTCGATCTAGACAGTTACTACAACACGAATTGACATTCAGTTACCAGGCACGTCATTGGTCGGGACTTCGTCCGATCCTTCGGCACATCGCCCTCTCTTGCGGCTTGTTGCCCAATCAACGGTTGACCTCCGCAACCCCGATATCCATGGCGTAACTCCGCACTTCTTGGCCCGATGCCCGACGTCCGAAGCCTCCTGCCGATAGTCGACCGAACCTCCGGCTCGACATCCAATATCCTGACGTGATCACCTCCGGCGCAACGTCAATTCCTCCAGTGTCAACTGTCTAATCCTGATCGATAGTAGACCTGCGTAACTCAACACGCAGTTAAACAACAAAACACACTCAATTAGTTTCATCATCAAAATCCAAGATTCAACAATCTCCCCCTTTTTGATGATGACAACTAATTGATGACTGACGAAGTTAACCATAACTCCTCGGAGTTTAACACAAACCCCCCCTATCAATATGCCATTGATAGAACCCTTGGATTATCCCAAATCCAAGTAACATGTATCATTCATGTAGTGAGAAATGTAAATCCATTATGTAAATATATAAAATATTCAAGCATCATTACATTGTATGAAGTCATCAATCTACTTCTCCCCCTATGTCATCAACAAAAAGGAGAAGTAGCATCATAGCTATTTTAAAAGATATACAAATTTTTACAATACACTAGCTATTTATCACATCATACAACATTTTGCAATACAACACCAAATAATACCATTCAATCATAGCAAGTTTCAAGGATGGGCAATGATGGTAATTTTCACTTGCTTCTTGAGATGTGCAAGTTTGCACCTTATTTCTCATGATAGCAATATTTGCATCCTTTGATATAACAATTCTTAGCTTCTCATGAAGTTGCAAAATAGGAATCAAGATGGCAAATTTTTGCAATGTTTGAGCTAAAAATTTCTCCCCCTTTATAACATCAAAAAGAAAGGGAGGATCAAATACTTCAAATAATCTTGCATGATATTCAACAATAATTTTGTAACAAAAATGTAAGCAATTTTGAAGAAGTAAAATTGAGCAAGATTTTGCCTCTCTTGAGATAGCAACTTTTTGCTTCTCAATGTTCAAGCTAGCAAAATTTTCTCTTTTGATGCACAAGCTAGCAATTTTCTTCCTCTTGAATGAGCTAGCAAATTAATCATGCAAGCTAGCAATAAATCTTCTCCTCCTTTGATTTTGTCAAAAAGAAGGGAAGAATACAATTCTTTTCCCTTTACATGAATGCTTCCATCATAACAAAATAACAAATTTCCATTATGAACTTTTAACATATCAAGTCATGAATTCAAGGGAGTCATAAACAAATCATAGTATGAGGGAAATTTATGACAAGCAAGCAAGCAATAATGATAAGCTAGTATATTTTGCGATACGCAAACTAGCTCCCTTTCAATTTTTCTCTTTTGCAACTAAGTTTCCCTTTTGCAAGCCATCAACTTTTTGTTTACAATGAGCTAGTAATTTTTGTAAAATTTATAACATTTTAAACATGCAAGCTCATGAGTTAAAAAATAATGCAACTTTGCAATTTCTTTCTTCTCATTTTGAGAAGTACAAGTTTTACCTTTTGCAAGTTCTAGCTAGCTATGTTTGTCATTTTCACTTATGATACATAAGCTAGCAAGCTAACTCCCTCTTTGTCATTATCGAAAAGAAGGGATGAATAATATTTCAATGAAATAATTTTGCATCAATCAATATATCAATCATCACATGATGCATACAAGACAATAATGCAAAGAAGTCATGTCATGAAGGATATCAATATGTAAATTCAACAAGGATTAAAACCAAAAGATATCATTCATAATTCATAACTTTCCTTTTAGCAAGATCAAAATTCATATTTATCAATTTTTAATTCAAGATAAATGTCATATAACCAAGAATCATGATATATAAAAGCATATCAATATCAAGGATCAAATCATGATTACAAGTGCTAACATATTTTCTTTTTATTCATTTTTAAGCCATGATAAAAGAATAAATTAATGATTCAATCATTAAGCACATTTTTTTATATCAATTTCAAATCATATAAGGCTTACATGGAAAATATCAATTCATGATAAAGTGTATACAACCAAGAATCATAATGTATAAAAGCGTATCAATATCAAGGATCAAATCATGATTCAATGATTCTTTATCATAACGCAAATTTCATTTATCAAATATTCAATTTACTACACAAGACAAAGAAATCATATCACTTTTAGGGTCATGAAATATATGACATCAAGGCTCATGATTCATTTAAAAAGATATAGCACAAAGAGTAACTTGATTCATGCATAAGAATTCCAAGTATCAAGTATTAAGATATCGAGACTTGGATTGTGATAAAGCTCACTCAAGTTCAAATCATCAAAATCATTAACATAGTTTATGAGATTCACAAAAATACATAAACTTGAATTGTTCTCCTCTTTGGTAAATGATAAAAAGAAGCAATCATTTTCGAGATTCAAAATGCTAGCAATTTGCATTAATCATGACAAGTGATACATCAAAAGTCTACATCATTATTTCAATCAACAAGTCATGAAGCATACAAAGTAGTATTGAAACATGAGAGAAAAGTTTAAATTATCAAATCATATTCAATTCATCGAAATCACTTCTATAATTTATGAGATTCTTAAGATATCATGAAATCATTAATCTCAATAAGATAGTAAATATAATTTCTTTATGTTTCATCATATAAGTATGTCTTTTGCCTTTATATGCCAAATCAAAATATTCAAAACCAGAAGACAAACTTCATTATAAACATTGTCAAAACAATACATTGTTTCAAGACATGAGATTTAATTTATCATGATAATGTGTTTCATTTTGTTTCAAAAAAGTGTGCTCATGTTTCAAAAGATGAGTATCAAATTTAAGACCAAAATATGAGTTTGTCATCAAGATATAATATCATAAAGTCATTAAGCATGATAACAAACTTTTAGTATTTTCATTTCAATGATGATTTCATAATGTATGTTCAAACATTTATATGGAACTCATCATTGTAGAAATTCAAAACATAAGTTTGTCATTAAATCCATCAAGATCATATGCATCAAACATCATGATAGTACATTTTCTCATCTTTATGAGTTTCAATTTAAGTGATTTGATCTTTCATAAGAATGTTTAAATTTTTCATATGAAAATATCGTGCATCATATTCAAAAACGAAAATATCATCAAAATCATTTTAATTCTTTTTTACATTAGTTATAACAAGATGATCGATGCTCAAATTTTTTGGTAAAATCATGCATCATTTTATAAATCTGAAAAATAATTTTCGTCATGAAAATCATCAAGTCCAAATGTAATACAAGGCAACATTAAAATCACATTTCTTTCATTTGGAAAATTTATGGGTTAGGTCTTTATAATTGATTTCATGAAGACATGTATCATCTAAAAATTTCATCATAAAAAGCTTCAAGACCCATTAATCCAAGATAGAAGTTTTTTAAATCAACATCACTTCAACAACTCATGCATGATATAAAATCATCAAGCATCATGTTTAGAGACAATATAAACCATCAAGATACTCATGCATGGGTTGATTCTATTAGGTGTCTAAATATTATCACAAATCATACAATCATCATTCATTTTTTTATTTTTCAAAAATACTATAAAGAAAAGCATAGTATATTTTTTTAAAATATTTTTTTTAATTTCTAAAAACACAAGAAAAGCATGAAAAAAATTCCTACTAACTAAGTTAAGCATTCATGGAAAGCATCATGTAATTTCAAAATAAGGTAGAAGCAACTTGGGTGAGTTTCTTACCTCATTGTCGAAAACCGTCAAAGCCCATTTTGCCTCTTCTCTACTTGATTCTTCTTTGCAAGCCTTTTTCTTCTTCTTTGGCCTCTTCCTCCTTTCAAGTTCATTGTCTATTTTAGATTTTTGTTTAATGAACTTATTAAGATTCATTAAAAGTTCAATGTCCTCATTGTCCGCATCACTTGAGTTATCACTCAAGTGGCATTCATTTGTCCGATGTTCCATATCCTTCTTGTTCTTTAGAAGGTGGTTCATATGTTCATCATGTTCCAAATGTTCAAAGAAACTCATTTTATATATCATTAGTGAACCGATTAGTTCTTCCAATGAAAAATTATTTAAATTTTTAGTCTCTTGTATTGCGGTTACTTTTGGATCCCAACTCTTTGGGAGGGATCTTAAAATCTTATTAGTGAGTTCAAAGTTCGAAAAACATTTACCAAGACTTTTCAAGCTATTGATGACATCCGTGAAATGGGTGTACATATCGCCGATAGTTTCGCTTGGTGTCATTCAGAATAGCTCAAAATCATGCAATAAGAGGTTTACTTTCGAGTCTTTAACTCTACTAGTTCCCTCGTGCGTGATTTCAAGTGTTCGCTAAATATCAAAAGTCGTTTCACATATTGAAATTCGATTGAACTCGTTCTTGTCTAAAGCGCAAAATAAGGCATTCATAGCCTTTGCGTTTAAAGAAAAAGACCTTTTCTCCAAATCCGACCATTCGTTCGTCGGTTTAGAGGAAGGTTGAAAGTCATTTTCAATGATGTTCCACAAATTCAAATTTATTGAAAGCATGAAAACTCTTATTTGATTTTTCCAATATGTGTAGTCCGAACCGTTAAAGAACGGTGGATGAAAAATCGAAAAGCCCTCTTGAAAACCATTTATAGCCATTTCTCATGGGTGTAAATCCGAAAAAGAAAGAACGTGGCTCTGATACCAATTGTTAAGGATCGAGTGGCACTAAGAGGGGGGGTGAATTAGTGCAGTGGTAAAGAACGATAGATTTTTTTAGCGATTAACACAAGTTCGGAAACTTCGTACGAATGAATGCAGCGTTTCGTTTGAACCCGGAAAGATTGCATTTTAACTTTAAAGCATACGTAAGAAGATGAAGATGAAGTTGAGTAAATAAGGCAGCATATGAAAATGGTTTGCAGTAAAGTAAGTTGCGAGAAAGTAAATGCAAACCGATTTATAGTGGTTCGGTCATCCGACCTACATCTACTTCCAAAGCCTTCTCCGATGAGACTCCCAACTTCCACTAGCAAATCCTTTTGTAGGGGAAGGACCAAATACCCCTCTTACAACCCTTTTACAAGAGGTTCACACTCTTACAAGTTTTCACAAAGAGAAGGAAATGAGGTGAACACTTAAGCAAATGAAGAACAAGACTTTCCCAAGACTTATTTTCAAAATCTAACTCTCCAAGGGTCCACTCTCAACTGAGAAAAGGGGAGTATTTATAGATCCAAAATGGATTCAAATTTGGGCTCCAAATTTGAAATCAAATTAGAGTTCCCGATGCTGGGGCGGTGCTACCGCTTGTCAGTCTGGTAGATTGACACAGTAGGGGCGGTACTACCACCCGCCCAGACACACAGGCGAAGCGTTACCGCTTGACCAGCGGTGCTACTGCGCTGGCTTTCTTGGCATCTTGGGCGGTGCTACCGCCTAGCACACAGCTATTGCTGGGCGGTGCCACCGCCCAGCACATATCAACTTCTGGTTTGGGCCACAAAATCAGCCCAAACCGGTCCCAAACAAGGCCCAATGGGCCCATACTTGGGTTAAAGGATTAACACCTAATCCTAACCCAAATTAATATGCTAACTATGAAATTAAAGACATTCCTAAGATATTACAAAGTCCGCAAGTCAAGTCTTCTTCCGGCGAGCTTCCGACAAACTTCCGGCGATCTTCCGACAATCCCTCGGAAACCATCCTACGGACTCCCGGCAAGCTCTCGGACTCCACGATGATTTTGGCGAGTTCCCCCGAGCTTCTTTGGCAAGCTCCGATCTTTCTTGGCAAGCTCCGCGAACTTCCGACGAACTTCCAAAAACCCTTCGGCAAGCTCCCTACTCATTCTCGGCTGGTTCCGGCAGCACTCCCAATGAATCTTCGGACTTCCATCGAACACTCAAACTCCCAATGATCCATCGCACTTGACTTCGGCCCTTTGTTTCGCTTTACGTCTTCATCCTTATCGTAGTTACTCCTGCACAAACAAACACCAAACACCCTACTTCGATCTAGACAGTTACTACAACACGAATTGACATTCAGTTGCCCGGCACATCATTGGTCCGCGCTTCATCCGATCCTTCGGCACATCGCCCTCTCTTGCAGTTTGTTGTCCAATCGACGGTTGACCTCCGCAACCTGATATCCATGGCGCAACTCCACACTTCTTGGCCTGATGCCCGACGTCCGAAGCCTCCTGCCGATAGTCGAACCTCTGGCTCGACATCCAATATCCTAACGTGATCACCTCCGGCGCAACGTCAATTCCTCCAACGTCAACTATCTAATCCTGATCGATAGTAGACCTGCGTAACTCAACACGCAATTAAACAACAAAACACACTCAATTAGTTTCATCATCAAAATCCGAGATTCAATAATTTCTCTTTCGAATTCACATCTGTGAGAAATGGCTCTTCATGGTTTTCAAGAGGGTTTTTCAATTGTTCATCCTCCGTTATTTAACGGTTTAGACTATACTTATTGGAAAACTCGAATGAGAGTTTTCTTAATTTCTATGAATTTGGATTTATGGAATATTATTGAAAATGGCTTTCAACTTTTCTCTAAATCGATGAACGAATGATCGGACTTGGAGAGAAAATCTTTCTTATTAAATGCAAAGGCTATGAATGCCTTATTTTATACTTTTGATATAAAAGAGTTCAATCGGATTTCTATGTATGAAAGGACTTTTGATTTTTAGCGGACACTTGAAATCATATACGAGGGAACAGGTAGAGTCAAAGACTCGAAAGTAAACCTCTTATTACATGATTTTGAGCTCTTCCGAATGACACCAAGCGAGTCTATCGACGACATGTACACTTGTTTCACAGATGTCGTAAATAGCTTGAAAAGTCTTGGTAAATATTTTTTAAATTTTGAACTCACTAATAAGATCTTAAGATCCCTTCCAAAAAGGTGGGATCCTAAAGTAAGCGCAATACAAGAGACTAAAAATTTAAATAATTTTTCATTGGAAGAATTCATTAGCTCTTTAATGACATATGAAATGAGTTTCTTGGAACATGTTGAACTCGATGAACACCTGAACCACCTTCCAAAGAACAAAAAGGATTTGTCACTTCAAACAAGAGAATGCCACTTGAATGATGACTCGAGTGATGAGGACAATGTTGAGAACGTTGATCTTTTAACATTAAATTTTAAAAAGTTCATTAAATATGAATTAAAGAACACAAATGAAAAGAACACTAACTCTTGCTATGAACACAAGAAACTGGAATGCTCCAAAATGAGTACACAAAAATAAAGAAGAGGAAAGTACATAAAAAAGATAGAGACGCAAACTACGCTTTGACGAGCTTCAACTACAAGGTAAGCAACACAACCAAAGCCCCTTTGCTTTATGAAATTATTTGAAATTTTTCATGAGTGCTTAATTTAGATAGTAAGAAATAAAAAAATTAATTTTAAAAATTATATTATGGTTTTCTTTCTAGTATTTTTGAAAAGTAAAAATTATGAATGATAATTGCTTAATTTATGATAATACATAAATTTGATGTATGCTTTCCATATCAGATTTCGATCTTAAACTTAATGCATATCTATGTATGTTATTCTTGAAAGTGTCTTAATGATAATTGCATCTCATGCTTGTACACCTAACAAGATAAAATCAATGAGCATCTATGACTTTACATTTTAAAACTATGCATGATGAGCTAATCTTATGTGTTAATGCTTGGCTTTCATATAAAATTTTGAAGATGCTTTATGGTATTATGCTTGATCTTTAATTTTTTTTGTATCATGCTTAATGAGGAATTGAAGTAATGAAAATTGAAATCCTATTTTTTGGAATAATGTGTTTTTATACTTCATGGTTTTCATGACGAAAACTATTTTTCAGATTTATAAAATGATGTATGATTTTAGCAAAAATTTAAACATTGATCATCTTTTTATAATTAATAAAAGAAAGAATTAAAATGATTTGGTCTTAATCGTTTTTACGATGAATTTTTATATGACATGTTATATCTTTCAATTTTAAAAATCTTGATGATGGTTTTTGCCTTTACGTCTTGAATTTTCATGCTTATCTCTATTTGATATTAAAAGACAAAGGCATGCTTATATAAAATGAATCATAAAATGGAAATGCATATTTCTTGAAATCTTTCTCTCTAAAGTTTTTTTATTTTTCCATAAAAGACAAGTGATGAATTCATTTATGATATTTTGTGAATCACTTGAATTATGAATGAGATTTTGATGATGTGTTAAAAGTGTTGGGCTGATAAAGCCAAATTCAGCCCATATGGGCTTTTTAAGCCCATAGCCCATCTTTCTCTTAACCCTAAACTAACCTAAACCTAATTATATATAGGGGCTAATGGTGGCTATGAAATTACCAGATTAAACATCGCAGCAAAGGGCAGAATCTTCACAGCGACATTAGGGATTCAAAGAGAGGAGAAAAGGGCAGAAAAACAAGAGAAAAGAAAGGGAAGAAGACAAGGAAAACACAAAAATTGTTCTCACTCATGCAAATAGCTTCTCATCTCAGGTTAGATCAGATCTTCAGTGAGTTCTTCTGTGATTGCTTGAGGAGGTTTTGGATATTATGCACAGTGACGTGATCCTTGTATCCTAGTTATTCTCTTGTGATTGTTGCTTGAGTTTTGGGCAAGAGATTCGAGAATTGTACATTCATTATTTCTATAGTAGATTTTCTTTAGTTTGCCCCGTGGTTTTTACCCTTCACGTTGAAGGGGTTTTCCACGTAAATCTTGGTGTTCTATTTGATTGTGATTTCTATTTAATTCTGCTGTGTGTGTTACAGCCTGCTAGTATTTGTTCATATACAAAAGTTATTGTTTATTGCCTATCCTTTTTATATTTCCCCCATCAACTAGCATCAGAGCAAGGTTTTGGTGATTTAATTTTTGTGTTTGAACATGGAGGCTGGTAATGTTTCTTGCATGATTAGTTTGAATAGAAATAATTGGATGATATGGAAATCAAGAATGGAAGATCTCTTGTATTGCAAAGATTTGTATGGACCTTTACAAGGGGATAGTGAAAAACCTACAACTATGATAGATGATGAGTGGAAGAGATTAGATCGAAAAATGGTTGGGTTTATTCGATAGTGGCTCGATGATAGTGTCTTTTACCATGTTTCTACTGAAAGTTCTATATATTCTCTTTGGAAAAAGTTGGAAGGTCTCTATGAAAGAAAAACGCTGGCAACAAAGCTTTTTTGATCAGAAAACTTGTGAATCTAAAATATAAAGAGGGTGCTTCTATTGCTGAGCATTTGAATGAAATACAGAGTATTACTAACCAGTTATCTTCTATGAAAATGTCTCTTGATGACGAGTTGCAGGTATTGTTACTTCTCAGTTCATTGCCAGAAAGTTGGGAAACACTGGTGGTTTCCCTTAGTAATTCTACATCAGATGGTATTGTTACCATGAGTCAAGTAACAAGTAGTTTGTTGAATGAGGAGTTGAGAAGGAAGAACTCAGCAGTATCTCAGATTGATTCACAGGCACTTATCTCAGAGAACAGAGGAAGATCAAGGTCTAAAGATAGAAGCAGTTCACGCATAGGTAGAAGCAAGTCAAGATCAAGGAAAGATATTGTTTGCTATAACTGTGGTGAGAAAGGACATTATAAGAATCAGTGTAAGCAACCAAAGAAGAGCAAGAAAAAGGGAAAAGAAGTGGAGTCTATAGAGTCAAAAGAGAATACTATGGCTATAGTGCAGGTTGGTGATTATTTGATTTTGTCCCCTTCTGATGATATTTTTTCTTGTGTGTGTCAGGATCTCGAGTGGATAATTGACACAGGAGCTTCTTATCATGCTACACCACGGAGGGAGTTTTTTGCTACGTACAGGTCTGGAAATTTTGGTGTTGTCAAGATGGGCAACCATGGCACAGCAGACATCATTGGCATGGGTGACATCCACATAAAGACTAATCTTGGATGCAAGTTAGTACTTAAGGATGTGAGGCATGCGATTGACTTGAGGCTAAATCTAATTTCAGTTGGAAGATTAGATGATGAAGACTATGATAGCAGGTTTTACAAAGGGCAATGGAAACTCAGTAAGGGTTCTCTTGTTATAGCTAATGGAAAGAAATGTCACACTTTGTACAGGTTGCAGTCCAAAGCTTGTGGTGAACAATTAAATGCTACAGAGAAAGACTTCAGCATGGAGTTGTGGCATAGGCGATTGGAACACATGAGCGAGAAGGGACTGCAAGCTCTTTCCAAGAGAGAGGTATTGCCTGACCTTAGAGGTATACGTTTGAACCCTTATATTAATTGTTTAGCTGGTAAACAACATAGAGTTTCATTTGCTAGTTCTGCTTTGTCTAGAAAAATGCATGTCTTGGACCGTGTTTATACAGATGTATGTGGTCCTTTGAGGACAAAAACTCCTAATGGTTCTACTAATGTTCCTGGCATCAGTGGTGCACTTTACTTTGTTACTTTTATAGATGACTTTTTCAGGAAAGTTTGGGCTTATGCTTTGAAGACCAATGATCAGGTTATTGGTGTCTTCAAAGAGTTTCATGCCAGAGTTGAAAGGGAGACAAAAAGACAGTTGAAATGCATAAGATCAGATAATGGTGGTGAGTATACAAGATTGTTTGATGATTATTGCATGTCACATGGCATCCAGCATGAGATGACAGTTCCTGGCACACCTCAGCATAATGATTTCATGAGATTAATGAGATTTCCTTGTATCAATATCTTATTGAGATTAATGATTTCATGATATCTTATGAATCTCATAAATTATGAAAATAATTTTGATGATTTGTTTATGAGTTCGGAGTTGATGAATTCAACTAGAATGAGTCTTATCTATATCGTGATCTTGATAACTTGAGTTTTTCAAGATCTCTTACTCCATTCTCATTTATGATTCTCCCATGTTACTGAAAAAAAAATGCAAGTGAATCATAAATTGTCTTCTCTTGACTTTTCGATACTAAACTTGAGAAAATATGCTTTGATGATTGAAATATTGCATGCATAATTTAATTTTTTTTCTCCTATGTTTCAATACTTCTTTGTATGCTTCATGACTTGATGATTGAAATGTTGATGTTGACCTTTGATGTATCACTTGTCATGATTTATGCAAATTGCTAGCATTTTGAATCTCGAAAGTGATTTTGATTTGATTATGGGTTTCAAGTTGTCAAATTGGTTTGAATGAGATTTTTGTTTCAAGCAAATCATGAACTCTCTAATGAATTCTTGACTTGAGATATTTTATACAAATTGAAATACTTTCCTCTATGATTACTTCTTTTTTTCACTTATTAAAGAGGAAAACAATCCAAGTCTTGATATATCGATAAGTGATCCTTGAAATTATTTTTATGATTCATGATGAATTTAGATCTATCATGCTTAAATTAAGTTGTTCCTTTTTACTACCAAATGAATCATGACTTGATCTTTGATATTGATATTTCTTTTATCATGATCCTTGGTTGTATAATTCTTTTACTTTATTAAAAAGATTTATCAAATGAATCATGTCCTTCTTGAATTTTCTTGATATCATGACATAATTTCTTTATATGGTTTGAAATGTTTAGCCATTGAGTCCTCCACTTCATTTTGATAATAACTCAAGGGGAGCTAGCTTGTTAGCTTGAATGTTAAATTCATGATTTGAATTTTGATGATAGAAACATTTATGTCAATATTTGTTTCTAATATCTCATTTGCCATTTTGATGAAAAAGGAAATCAATTACAACATTGCATCCCTCTTCTTTTTTAGAATGATAAAGGGAGAGAAAAATTGCTAGCTTGAAGCAAAATTACAAGCGTAGAGAAAACTTGCTAGCTTGTGTATCACAAGAAAAAGTGGCAAAAGTAGTTAGCTAAAACTTGCAAAAATTGCTATCTTGCAATTTCACAAGAAGCTAAGAATTACTATCTCAAAGGATGTAAATATTGCTACCTTGCCTATCTCAAGAAGAGAAAATGTAAAACTTAGAAAATTTGCATTCCTACACTTGTCATGCTTGTATATTGTAATGAAAATTTGGCATGCATGTTTAAAGTGATTATACAAAATTGCTAGCTCATTGCAAACAAGAAGTTGATAGCTTGCAAAGGTAAAACTTAGAAAGGTGCTAGCATGAACATTACAAAAAGAAGCAAAATGCTATCTTGCCTATCATGAGAAACTTGTCATGATTGAATGTTGATGAAAATCTAGCTAGTATGATTATAAAACTTGCATATCTTTTAAACTAGATATAATGTTACTTCTCCTTTTTGTTAATGATAAAAGGGGAGAAGTAGATTGATGACTTCATGCATTGAATTGAAGATTTTATATATTTGCATAATGTTTTGATATTTCTCATAGCATATGATGAATGTTGCTTGGATTTGGGATAATCCAAGTGTTCTATCAATGGCATATTGATAGGGGGAGTTTGTTTAAACTCCGAGGAGTTAAGGTTAACTCCGTCACTCATTAGTTAGTTGTCATCATCAAAAAGAGGGAGACTATTGGGTCTCGAATTTTGATGATGAAACTAATTAATCATGTTTAGTTATCTAACTACGTTTTGTGTCACGTAGGTTTACTCTCGATCAAGATTAGACAATTGACGCAGGAAGAATCGACATTGTACCAAAGAAAATTATGTCAGAAGATTGGACATTAAGCTAGAGGTCCGGTCGATGATTGGTAGAAGGCTTCAGATAAAGAAATCGAGCATCGAGCCAAGAGGAGCGAAGTTGCACTAAAGAGATCGAGACTGCGGAGGTCAGCTACTGATTGGGCAACAAACTGCAAGAGATGATGATGTGTCGAAGTATTGGATGAAGCACTAATGGACTAATGATGTGTCGGGCAACTAATTATGGTTTGCGTTATAATAATTATCTAGATCAAAGTAGGATTATGTCAAAATTGAGTTGGTTTTAGTTGAAATAATACCAACTCAATTAGGGGCCAATTTGGCCTAAATTGGGACTGATTTGGGCTCATTGAGAGGCCCATTCAGTGGCCCAAATGTTGCTATAGGCGGTGGTACCGCCAAATTAGCGGTAGAACCGCCTATGAGTTGGAAAAGTGAAAAGGCACACTTTTTCAAACTGCAGGCGATGGTACCACCCAGTTTGGGTGGTGGTACCATCTAGTAATAAAGCTGTAGTGCTAGTACCACTCCAGGATAGCGGTAGCACCGCTAGAACCTTTATTTTTGAGGTTCTACAGGCAGTTGCACTGCCCAATGCAAGCAGTGGTACCGCCCGTACTCGAAAATCCGAGATGATTCAAATTTAGGCTCCAAATTTGAATCACCTTGAGGTCTATAAATACCCCTCTCATCCATGGTTGAAATACACATAACCTAGAATGAAAAAGAACGAAAATTCTATTGTAAGCTTAAGAGAAATCCTCCCCTCAAATTCTAAATGTTGGAAAAGTTCAAGAGAGGGGTGTGAGGCTTTGTAAGGGTTACCTCCTAAGCCCGTCAAAAGGAGAGTGCTGTAAAAGGGAGTCAATCCTTGCCCGTTGGAAAGAGGATAGCTAGTGGAAAGCTGATGGCCTCAAGTGAAAAGGAATCGAGA